>CM069153.1:5272182-5632444 GCA_035221665.1 Okamejei kenojei
TGCTCAAATGACTTTAATGCTGAGTATATGTGCTTAACATGTACATAACGGGGCATTCATCAAAGTTTTTAAATCCAGATGCAGATCTATTGCCATCAGCATTTAATTTAGTGTTAAATCTCCATAAGGTTCCAGACAGCAGCAGTAATCTTTGTTATCTGCCAACTGCTGACATTAACCCAACATATTAATATAGTTTTGTGTTTATCGTATTAATATAGTTAATTGGCTCCGTTTTTAAAATCCATGCCCAACTCTTGTTTTGGCAGGAGCCATGAGAGAAGGGTTACTGCAAGTTTGGAAGGAAAATGAGGGAAACTAGCAAAGGATTTTGATTGTGCTATTGGTAACGAGTTCAATATATAAGTTATGTACACCTCTGCATGTAAAGCTAATGATGATCAGATTCCACAACCAATCTTGAGTATATAGATTTTGCTGTCTGCTTTTGGTTTTGGTATTACAGTCGTAGCTGAGATGATGTTTCAAAAAACTAAATATCATCTGATGTACAGTGGCTTGCAAAAGTTTTCATACCCCTTGAACTTTTCCATATTTTGTCACGTTACAACCACAAACGTAAATGTATTTTATTGGGATTTTATGTGATAGACCAACACAAAGTGGTGCATAATTGTGAAGTGGAAGGAAAATGATACATGGTTTTCAAATTTTTTTTTTGACAAATAAAAAACTGAAATGTGTGACGTGCAAAAGTATTCAGCCCCCTTTACTCTGATACCCCTAAATAAAATCCAGTGCAACCAATTGCCTTCAGAAGTCACCTAATTAGTAAATAGAGTCCACTTGTGTTTAATCTAATCTCAGTATAAATACAGCTGTTCTGTGAAGGCCTCAGAGGTTTGTTAGAGAACATTGGTGAACAAACAGTATCATGAAGCCCAAGGAACACACCAGACAGGTCAGGGATAAAGTTATGGAGAGGTTTAAAGCAGGTTTAGGTTATAAAAAAATATCCCAAGCTTTGAACATCTCATGGAGCACTGTTCAATCCATCATCCGAAAATGGAAAGAGTATGGCACAACTGCAAACCTACCAAGACATGGCCGTCCACCTAAACTGACAGGCCGGGCAAGGAGAGCATTGAACAGAGAAGCAGCCAAGAGCCCCACGGTAACTCTGGAGGAGCTGCAGAGATCCACAGCTCAGGTGGGAGAATCTGTCCACAGGACAACTATTAGTCGTGCACTCCACAAATCGGGCCTTTATGGAAGAGTGGTAAGAAGAAAGCCATTGTTGAAACAAAGCCATAAGAAGTCCCGTTTGCAGTTTGCCACAAGCCATGTGGGGGACACAGCAAACATGTAGAGGAAGGTGCTCTGGTCTGAAGTGTCTAAATGCAAAATGCTATGTGTGGCGGAAAACTAACACTGCACGTCACCCTGAACACACCATTCCCACTGTGAAACATGGTGGTGGCAGCATCATGCTGTGGGGATGCTTTTCTTCAGCAGGGGCAGGGAAGCTTGTCAGAGTTGATGGGAAGATGGATGGAGCCAAATACAGGGCAAACTTGGAAGAAAACCTGTTAGAGTCTGCAAGAGACTTGAGACTGGGGCGGAGGTTCACCTTCCAGCAGGACAACGACCCTAAACATACAGCCAGAGCTACAATGGAATGGTTTAGATCAAAGAATATTAATGTGTTAGAATGGCCCAGTCAAAGTCCAGACCTAAATCCAATTGGGAATCTCTGGCAAGACTTGAAAATTGCTGTTCACAGATGCTCTCCATCCAATCTGACTGAGCTTGAGCTATTTTGCAAAGAAGAATGGGCAAAAATGTCAATCTCTAGATGTGCAAAGCTGGTAGAGACATACCCCAAAAGACTTGCAGCTGTAATTGCAGCAAAAGGTGGTTCTACAAAGTATTGACTCGGGGGCAGAATACTTTTGCACGCCACACTTTTCAGTTTTTTATTTGTAATAAAATTTGGAAATCATGTATAATTTTCCTTCCACTTCACAATTATGCACCACTTTGTGTTGGTCTATCACATAAAATCCCAATAAAATACATTTACGTTTGTGGTTGTAACGTGACAAAATGTGGAAAAGTTCAAGGAGTATGAGAACTTTTGCAAGCCACTGTATGTGAATTTCTACGCACTGGTTTCCAATCCCACTATCCTCACCCCCACCTTCTGTCTGAACTCAGCTGGTCAATGCAATATTACTGAATTCCAAGCTGCAAAAAAAAAAAACACTTTGAAGAGATGTAATAGACATGGGGCTGGAGAAAGGGCGATGTGAAGTATATTATTTTATACTCCTTTTGGGTTGTTGAAGAATATGTATTTCACAGTGTATCAACACATGTTAATTTTTAGAAACTTAGTAACAGTAAATACATTTGCAGGATTTCCTTGCATCCTGAGATATAGATGCTGATGGAGAACATCTGGTGATACTGTGATTTTAAGAAGTCTGTGCTCTATTTGACTACCACATATGATGTTTCTTAGAGACCACTTTTGTTTTATGGTATTTGGTATACATGCATGCCTGAAGAAAGGAAAACAAATCAATCTTTTTTTCACTGGGCCAAAACCAGCAAAAAGGAGAGATCATTTCCAAAAATGGTTGAAGACCTTCATAGCCAGCTTTGAATATTTCACATACTTCCTATTATACGTTGCACTTCTCCTGTGCATATTTAACCCATGAATTTTTGTATGTATTATTTGAAAATATTTCTTTGTTCCAAGTGCTTTCATGACTAATTTTTCTGTTTAAAAATATTTATTTGAATTATTTTATTACTGGTGTACTTATATTTTTTACTATAAAGCCATTCATATTTTGTATGTTTATTTTAATAAAATAATACGATTTTATCTATGGAGCGAAGGAAATAGGAAACGTTTCGGACCAAAACCCTTCTTCAGACTGATGTAGGGTGGGTTTATAGTGGATGTCCGTCAGAAGTCTTACATCCACTATAAACCCACTGACTCCCATGGCTATCTAGACTATACTTCTTCCCACCCTGCTTCCTGTAAGGACACCATCCCCTATTCCCAACTTCTCAGTCTACGCCGCATCTGCTCCCAGGATGAGGTGTTCCACACCAGGGCATCGGAAATGTCCTAATTCTTCAAGGAACGGGGTTTCCCTCCCCACTATAGATGATGCTCTCACCAGGGTTTCTTCAATACCCTGTAACACTGCTCTCTCTCCCCATCCCCCCCCACTCGTAACAAGGGCAGAGTCCCCCTAGTCCTCACCTTCCACCCTACTAGCCGTCACATACCACAAATAGTCCTCCGTCATTTTCGCCACCTCCAACGTGACCCCACCACTCACCACATCTTCCCATCTCCCTCCCGTCTGATTTCCGCAAAGACCGCTCCCTCTGTAACTCCCTGGTCAATTCTTGCCTTCCCACCCGTACCACCCCCTCCCCGGGCACTTTCCCTTGCAGCCGCAAGAAATGCTGCACTTGTTGCTTTACCTCCCCCCTCGACTCCATTCTAGGACCCAAGCAGTCGTTCCAGGTGCGACAGAGGTTCACCTGCACCTCCTCCAACCTCATCTATTGCATCCGCTGCTCTAGATGTCACCTGATCTACATCGGTGAGATGAAGCGTAGGCTTGGCGATCGTTTCGCCGAACACCTCCACTCGGTCCGCAATAACCTACCTGATCTCCCGGTGGCTCAGCATTTCAACTCCCCCTCCCATTCCGAATCCGACCGTTCTGTCCTGGGCCTCCAATATAGCCAAAGTGAGCACCACCGGGAATTGGAGGAGCAGCACCTCATATTTCACGGGCAGTTTATACTCCAACGGCATGAACATTGACTTCTCCAATTTCCGGTAGCCCTTATTGTCTCCTCCCCTTCTCAGCTCTTCCTCAGCCCTCCGGCTCCTCTTTCTTTCTTCTTGCCACCTTCTTTCTCCCCCCCCTCCCCCCCCCCCCCCCCACCCTACATCAGTCTGAAGAAGGGTTTTGGCCCGAAATTTTGCCCATTTCCTTCGCTCCATAGTTGCTGCCGCACCTGCTGAATTTCTCCAGCACTTTTGTCTACCTTCGATTTTCCAGCATCTGCAGTTCCTTCTTAACCAGATTCATAGAGATATTTTCGTAATTGTATTCGCTTCTAGAGTTTACGCTGGAAGATCATTCCAGATACGGACTACCCTCTGAATGGAAAAAGTTGCCCTCGAGGTCCCCCTTAACTCGTCCCTGTCACCTTAAACCCTTGTTTTAGAACCTTCTGCCCTGGGACAAAGACTGTGAGTATTCACTTTATCCATACCCCTCATAATCCTGTCCATAAATAATACCACATTATTTGATAGTGTAGGTGTTTTTTAATGTTTGTTCTATTAATTCATTTTCCTTATTACAAATACTTCATGTACACTTTAATTTGACTTTGAAACTCATGAGCTAAGGCCCTGTTATTTTTAAGTTTTCTTACTTGAACATACTCTTTTTACTTGTGCTTTTCCTTCCTGAAGCAGTTTAGCTGTCTTTAGCCCAGTCACTTTCCTAAAGTCTTTCCTTATTTTTACATCTCTGTGGCATTTGAATTTTGTTTTCCATTGGGAG
This sequence comes from Okamejei kenojei, assembly GCA_035221665.1. NCBI lineage: Eukaryota > Metazoa > Chordata > Chondrichthyes > Rajiformes > Rajidae > Okamejei > Okamejei kenojei. The sequence goes on from CM069153.1 coordinate 5,276,760, forward strand.
CTCCCCAGTAGCTTCAGCCCCCACACTTGTTTATAAGGTGTGCAAAGTGCAAGAACCTCCATTCGCCAAGATAATAGCTATGAGGCTACTGCAATAATGTCTCCTGATTCACCATACCTGCCTCTTTTGTAGTCTCACTTTCCTGCTTCTGTCGATTCCAAAATATTTAATTTAAGGACTTTGGCTGTATCCTGGATCCATGTAATTTTCTACCATCTTGATTTCATGGTGTCTGCAGGTGTTTGACAGGGATCAGAAGTGTTTTGAGCTGCAGTCGTTGACTGGATGTGTGGTTGTCTTAGATGTTTACAAACCCATGCTTTCTACAGCTGTAATACATCTCCTCTCCTCCCAAAACTGAGTTACTCCAGCATTTTGTGTCTTTCCTTGGTAAAAATCTTCTGCAGTTCCTTGTTTCTATAAAAATAGATTCTTTGTGAGCAAGTAGTTGAAGTGTTACTGCAAATAGAAGATAATCCCGAGTTGAGGTTGTAAATTAGGTCAGTGGGGAGCACAGGTGACTAACCTCCACAGACTTGTAAATTCACATATGCTTGGTCTGATAAATCATTAACATGTACACATCTACGGTATGGTAGCAAAATAATGTCCAGACGCTTGCTGACAGATAAAAGATCCATAATCTATTAGTAGCCTGAAACTACTCAATTATTTTTCATGTACCTATTCGGTTTACATGTCCGTAAGGAAAGGAATTGGGTCATTTTTAAGCTAGACTCTCCTTTAGGTGACTCCTAATTCATTCATATTTTACTCTCAAGTACTACCTTGGGGCATGTAGAATTGGCCAGAAGTTGCCCTTGCCAATGATATCCACATTCTATAAATGAATAAATATTAAATACTTAATTAACTTCTTATGTAGTGGAGAAACAATCCCAGATACCTGTTATCGACTTAATTTTGTAGCTGAATATCTCCTTACCAAAATCATCCTGGTAAGTTTTTTAACAGCTTATTGAGTTCCTTCATATTACCCATTGGACTGCTGTCGAACTTTGAATAGAACTGCCTTGTTTTCAGTCTTGTAGACTGTTTGGATCATTGCAGACTGTTTGGTTTTGTCTGTCTGAACTACATTTCCACTGCATATCTGTGTACATTGTAAACCAGAATGTTGATGCTAAATTATTTCAGTTAAAGGGGCAGTATCATCTTGCTAGAGATTCTGCAAGATCCTATAATGAATATTTGCAAATGTTACATCATTCATTGGCAATTCTGTTCTCACATAATTTTAAACACATTTATAATGCAAGCCAGATCTGGCAAAATAAGATGTTGTGAAGTTATTGGAGAGAAGATTAAGCTGCAAAAATTCAAACCCCCTTCCCTGCCTCATCGATTATGGCAGTATTTCAAAATCAACATTTGGTAGTTTTCTGGTTTATACATTTTCAGCAACTGATTCGTGTCTGTAGAACTTAAATGACAAGACCCGTTCTATTTTTAAGGAAATAATGATGAACTTGAATAGATCTTATTGACTTGTCGATATTTGTCCTTGGTTTGATAATCAGTTTCATGAACTTGAGCCAAAAGACAAAATAAATCAAATTGCCTTATTGCTGATTTTCAGTTTTTAAGCATTGGCTTTAGATAGCAATATTTGTTTTTATTGGATGCCAGCATATGATTAAAGTGTACTGTTGTTATGGTCTGGTACCTTATTGAGCTGCAAGTCAGCATTTAACTTTTTTGTACAAACTTTTCATTTTTTTAAAAACGTAACACTATCAATTGCAATGTATTTACAATGGTTATTGTTCTGTATTATTTTCACTATCATCTGTAGTTACTAAAAGCTTTCACCTACATGTCTTGCATTCATTTTCTTATGGAAGTATAACAATTGAAAAATGTTTTATAATAGTTTGAAGGTAGTTTGCCTGAATACCTTTCCAAAAATGTAGGCGACTTTTGTCAATTTATATTGTTAGTAGCTGACAAAAATAAAATATAAATATATAGATTTGCTTTATTCAACTCTAAGAAGTTACAAAGTGGTTGCTAAAATGTATTTAAATGTGAAGCAGTAGTAATTTTGTTTTTAGTGAATTGTTATTTAGGAGTACTTTGCTTGCTCTAGATTGTAACAGGCATGGGGGCAGGTTGGCTGATTACAGTTCACTGCTCGTGCTTGGAAATCCTAGCTTACCAATTTTGATGTGAATTTAAACAGTTATGATCTAAGTTCTATGTTGGTGCTAGCAGAATGTGACATTTGTTTAAAGCTTGTCTCTAGTAACATTTTAAAGGATTTGACAAATGAGTTTCCTCAGACATATAATACCACAATTAAAATGCATTGTTTGTCAAAGGGTTGCAGTTTTGGATCATGGACTATGTTTAGCTATGTTTTAAGTGGAAAGGTTTAGCTATGTTTTAAGAGGAAAATTGTGGAATTTATAGGAAGTGAACTGATACAAACAAATTCAATGGGAGACTTTTGTGGATGTTTTGGCAAGTTGAGAAAATTGTTTAAAAAAGCATATAGGATCCCAAACTATCCCAAAGTAGCAACGCAGAATATAAGACCAAGGATGTCAAAGGTCAGCCACTGTTGGAGTATTGTGTCCAAGACTGGAAACAATGCTGTTGTTGTTGTAACCATCCTGATTTGTAAGCCAGTTAGTCTGAAGAATGGTCTTGACCTGATACCTCACCCATGCCTTCTCTCTAGAGATACTGCATGTCCCACTGAGTTACTCCAGCTTTTTGTGTCTATCTCCTGTTAGCTAATAGTTCTTTCTTTATAACTTCGTTCTATTCAGATTTGAAAATGCAGAATTGTCTTAACTTTAAGTATTTTAAACATAATTTATAATTTTATATTAATGTATACTCATCATGACTTGCATTCCTCTTCTATATATCAGTACTGGTTCCAGAGAATTTGTAGGTAACTTGTAAATGCAAAATTTTGAAAAAGTTGATGCTGGAAATGTGAAATATATAGTAAAATTCTGGAATATATCGCTGTCGTTTTCTTGGTACCCAGAGATTTTTACTGAAATTATACATCTACCTGTCCTTCAGATCACCTTAAAAAGTTGATAATTTATCTCACGAGAGATACAAAATGCTAGTAATTCAGCAGGACAGGGAGCATCTCTGGAGTGAAGGAATGGGTAATGTTTCGGGTTGAGACCCTTCTTCAGGTCTTGCCAAGTCTTATCTTTGATTTCCCCTTGTTTCTTTTCCAATTTGTGTCCAGCTACCAAAGTGAAAGGTGTGGTACAATTATACAGCAATAGATATTGGCAAACTGAGTGGTTCATAATAATCTCATCCTTCAAGTAAATGTAAGCATTAAAAATGCAAATACGGTGAAACTTAAGAGACAAGGCCTTTGCCTGGGCTACCAGAATCATTGTATCCCGAAAAGACACAATTTAGATCCCAGGAAGATCTGGACATTTAATGATCCTATTCATAGACAATAGGTGCAATAGTAGGCCATTTGGCCCTTCGAGCCAGCACCGCCATTCAATGTGATCATGGCTGATCATCCCAAATCAGTACCCCATTCCTGCCTTCTCCCCATATCCCCTGACTCCGCTATTTTTAAGAGCCCTATCTAGCTCTCTCTTGAAAGCGTCTTGGAAGACAATATCCAATTAATAATTGAGGTATTATACAAGCCTAGCATTCTGCAATGACCCCCACCCCACTCCTGCCTCCTATTGCTGGACCTTACCAAGCACTATGCATGAGAAGTGTTGTAAATACTGGACACTGTGTTCCACCATGTAGTGCAATCGCATCAGATAAAATTGTGCATTATATTCCCATGTGATAATCATCCAGTGGGCCACGTTGATGAAATGAAGAAATTCTCCTAGACTACAAAAGGTTTGTGTTATCAAATGGAAAATTGTGGTAACTCAACTTTGATATGGTAACAAGAAAATATTTTTGCTTATTTGACAGTTATAGAATAAGGAAGCACTTGTGCAAGAAGGAACTACAGATGCTGGTTTACACTGAAGATAGACACAAAATGCTGGAATAATTCAACGGGTCAGGCAGCATCTCTGGAGGAAAGGAATAGATGACGTTTTGGGTCGAGACCCATCATCAGACTCGCGGAGAGGGGGGCACTGGGTATGGAAAGGTGCAGAACAAAGCAGTCTGGATCGATGACAGGAAAGGTGGAGCCCACAATGGTCCATTGTTGGCTGGGAACGAGGTGATAATAATAATAATAATAATAATAATAATAATATATCTTTATTGTCATTGCACAGAGGTACAACGAGATTTGGAATGCAACTTCCATCCGATGTAATAACTTAATTAGCTAAAAATTTAGACACCCAGAGAAACAAGATTAGAAAAACAGTTAAAGCTGTATAAAGTGCAAATAGGTTTGTGCCAAGTTGATGTACGACGTGACCATCCGAGAGAGACAGTTCATAGGGGGCCACTCAGCAGGATTGGTTCAGAGCAGCTATAGCTCTGGGGATGAAGCTGTTCCTAAGTCTGGAGGTGCGGGTGTAGAAGGCCTTGTAACGTCTGCCGGATGGTAGAAGTTCGAACACACAATTGCAAGGGTGTGAGGAGTCTTTATGAATGCTGATGGCCTTCCTGTGGCAGCGTGTATTGTAGATGCCCTCCAAGGCTGGTAGCTGTGTCCCAATTATCTTCTACGCTCTGTGGACGACCCGCTGAAGAGCTCTCCTCTCCGCCTCTGTGCAGCTGAGATACCACACAGAGATGCCATATGTTAGTATGCTCTCTGTGGTTCAGCGGTAGAAGGTTGTCAGCAGCTGTTGGGGCAGACCAGTCTTTTCCAGTTGCCACAGAAGGTAGTTGAGGCCAGTTCATTAGCTATATTTAAGAGGGAGTTAACCATATAACATATAACCATATAACAATTACAGCATGGAAGCAGGCCCTCTCGGCCCTTCCAGTCCGTGCCGACCATTTGTTTTTCCCTAGTCCCATCTACCTGCACTCAGACCATACCCCTCCATTCCCTTCACGTCCATATACCTATCCACTTTACTCTTAAATGTTAAAATCGATCCTGCCTCCACCACTTCTGCTGGAAGCTCATTCCACACAGCCACCACCCTCTGAGTAAAGAAGTTCCCCCTCACGTTACCCCGAAACTTCTGTCCCTTAATTCTCATGTCATGCCCTCTTGTTTGAATCTTCCCTACCCTCAATGGGAAAAACGTATCCACGTCAACTCTGTCTATCCCTTTCATCATTTTAAAGACCTCAATCAAGTCCCCCCTTAACCTTCTGCGCTCCAAAGAATAAAGACCTAACTTGTTCAACCTTTCTCTGTAACATAGTTGCTAGAACCCTGGCAACATTCTAGTAAATCTCCTCTGTACTCTCTCTATTTTGTTGACATCCTTCCTATAACTAGGCGACCAAAATTGTACACCATACTCCAGAATTGGTCTTACCAATGCCTTGTACAATTTTAACATTACTTCCCTACTCCTATATTCAATGCTCTGATTTATAAAGGCCAGCACACCAAAGGCTTTCTTTACCACCCTATCTACATGCGATTCCACCTTCAGGGAACTATGCACAGTTATTCCTAGATCCCTCTGGAATAAGGAATAAGATCCCTCCTAGCATTCCTCAATTCCCTACCATTTACCATGTACTTCCTATTTTGATTTGTCCTGCCAAGATGTAGCACTTCACACTTAACAGCATTAAACTCCATCTGCCATCTTTCAGCCCACTTTTCCAAATGGCCCAAATCTCTCTGTAGACTTTGAAAATCGACTTCATTATCCACAACACCACCTATCTTAGTATCATCTGCATACTTACTTATCCAATTTTCCACCCCATCATCCAGATCATTGATGTACATGACAAACAACAGTGGACCCAACACAGATCCCTGAGGCACCCCACTGGTCACCGGCTTCCAACCTGACAAACAGCCATCCACCATTACTCTCTGACATCTCCCATTCAGCCACTGTTGAACCCATCTTGCTACTCCGCCATTAACACCCAAAGATTGAACCTTCTTAACCAACCTTCCATGGGGAACCTTGTCAAAGGCCTTACTGAAATCCATGTAGACAACATCCACTGCTTTACCCTCATCAATTTCCCTAGTTACCGCTTCAAAAAATTCAAGAAGGTTTGTCAAACATGACCTTCCAGGCACAAATCCATGTTGACTGTTCCTGATCAGACCCTGTTTATCCAGATGCTTATATATATTATCTCTAAGTATCCTTTCCATTAATTTGCCCACCACCAACGTCAAAATAATAGGTCTATAATTGCTAGGTTTATTCTTTGAACCCTTTTTAAACAATGGAACAACATGCGCAGTACGCCAATCCTCCGGCACTATTCCCGTTTCTAATGACATTTGAAATATTTCTGTCATAGCTCCTGCTATTTCTACACTAACTTCCCTCAATGTCCTGGGGAATATCCTGTCAGGACCTGGAGACTTATCCACTTTTATATTTTTCAAAAGTGTCAGTACTTCCTCCTCTTTGAATCTCATAGTTTCCATAGCTACTCTACTTTTTCCCCTTAACTCACAGAGTTCAATATCCTTCTCCTTGGTGAATACCGAAGAAAAGAAATTATTCAATATCTCCCCCATCTCTTTTGGCTCTGCAGATAGCTGTCCATTCTGGTTCTCTAATGGTCCAATTTTATCCCTCGTTATCCTTTTGCTATTAATATAGCTGTAGAAACCCTTTGGGTTTACTTTCACCTTTCTTGCCAAAGCAACCTCATATCTTCTTTTAGCCTTCCTAATTTCTTTCTTAAGATTCTTTTTACATTCTTTATACTCCTCTAGCACCTCATTAACTCCATGCCTCCTATAATTATTGTAGATATCTCTCTCTTTTTTCGAAACAAATGTCCAATTTCCCTTGAAAACCATGGCTCTTTCCAATTTTTACTCTTTCCTTTCAACCTAACAGGGACATAAAGATTCTGTACTCTTACAATTTCCCCTTTAAATGTCCTCCATTTCTCTTCTACATCCTTCCCATGAAACAAAGTGTCCCAATTCACTCCTTTAAAATCCTTACGCATTCCCTCAAAGTTAGCCTTTCTCCAATCAAAAATCTCCACCCTAGGTCCAGTTCTGACTCTCTCCATAATTATATTGAAACTAATGGTATTGTGATCACTGGTCCTGAAATGCTCACCAACGCATACCTCGGTCACCTGACCTGCCTCATTTCCTAACAGGAGGTCCAGCACTGCCCCTTCTCTGGTCGATACCTCTATGTACTGCTGCAAAAAACTATCCTGCACACATTTAACAAACTCCAAACCATCCAGCCCATTTACAGAATGTGTTTCCCAGTCTATTTTTGGAAAATTGAAATCTCCCACAATCACTACCTTGTGCTTACTACTTATATCTGCTATCTCCTTACATATTTGCTCTTCCAATTCTCGCTCCCCATTTGGCGGTCTATAGTACACCCCTAAAAGTGTTGCTACACCGTTCCCACTTCTCAGTTCCACCCAAATAGCCTCCCTAGACGAGCCCTGTAATCTACCCTGCCAAAGCACTGCTGTAATATCTTCTCTGACAAGCAATGCAACACCTCCCCCTCTGGACCCTCCAATTCTATCACACCTGAAGCAACGAAAACCTGGAATATTTAGTTTCCAATCACAGCCCTCCTGCAGCCATGTTTCACTGATTGCCACAACATCATATTTCCAGGTGTCAATCCAGGCTCTAAGTTCATCCACCTTACTTACAATGCTCCTAGCATTAAAATATACACATTTTAGAAACCCACCATCCCTTATTCTCTGTCTATTATCTTTTTCATCTTTCTTGCCTACATTTTGGATCCGAGTGCTTCCCTTCTCTGCCTCTTGCCCCACACCCTGACCCCTAGCCCCCTCTACCCGAGTCCCTCCCCCCAGCCTTTCTAGTTTAAAGTCTCCCCAGTAGCCTTTGCAAATCTCCCTGCCAGGATATTGGTCCCCCTCGGGTTCAAGTGCAACCCGTCCTTTGTGTACAGATCATGCCTTCCCCAAAAGAGGTCCCAGTGATCAAGAAACTTGAATCCCTGCCCACTGCACCAGTCCCTCAGCCACGCATTTATCCTCCACCTCATTTCATTCCTACTATCACTGTCACGCGGCACAGGCAGTAATCCTGAAATCGTTACCCTTTTGGTCCTTCTCCTTAACTTTCCCCCCAACTCCCTAAGTTCTTCCTTCAGGACCTCGTCACTTTTTCTGCCTATGTCATTGGTACCTATGTGTACCACAACATCAGGCTCCTCTCCCTCCCTTATCAGAATCTTTTGTACACGTTCTGACACATGCGAGACCCCGGCACCAGGGAGGCAAACTACCATCCGGGTCTCCCGACTGCGTCTACAGAATCGCCTATCCGACCCCCTAACTATAGAGTCCCCTATTACAATTGCCCTCCTCTTTTTGCTACACTTCTGAGCATCAGGGCCGGTCTCTGTGCCGGAGGCCTGGCCGCTGTTGCTGCCCCCAGCTAGACTGTCCCCTCCAATCGTACTCAAACCCGAGTACCTATTTTCCAGGTGTACGGTCACAGGGGTACTCTCTGGCCCCTGCCTCTGCCCCCTGCCCTTCCTAACCGTGACCCACTTGTCTGCCTCCTGTGGTCTGGGAGTGACTACCTCCCTGTAGCTCCTCTCTATTACCTCCTCACTCTCCCTGAGGAGACGGAGGTCATCGAGCTGCTGCTCCAGGTTCCTAACACAGTCCTTTAGGAGCCCCATCACGACACATCTGGCGCAGATGTGGACGTCTGGAGGGCTATCAGATTCCCTGACCTCCCACATTTGACATCCAGAACAGTACACTGCCCTGGCCTTCATACTGGCCCCTTACACAGGATACAATATCAACACAATACAAAGTACACAACAAACTGCTGGGATCTGACTGCCAATCAGCTGCTTACCCTAGTCCACTTCCCACCAATCAGCGGTTTCCTCAAAAAAAAAAAACCACTTCTCCAAATGGAATGTTATGGATTTCGGTAAGCCTCTGAAAAAACAAGCCCCGCGCTGGATTTTAAACCTTACCGGTCGGGTGTCGCTCCACCCCCTCCTTCTCTTCCAACGGCTCCTGTGGGCCTCTGAAAAAACAAGCCCCGCGCTGGATTTTAAACCTTACTGGTCGGGTGTCGCTCCTCCCCCTCCTTCTCTTCCAACGGCTCCTGTGGGCCTCTGAAAAAACAAGCCCTGCGCTGGATTTTAAACCTTACCGGTCGGGTGTCGCTCCTCCCCCTCCTTCTCTTCCAACGGCTCCTGTGGTTAGATGTGCCCCTTGTGGCTAGAGGGATCAGGGGGTATGGAGAGAAGGCAGGTACGGGATACTGAGTTGGATGATCAGCGATGATCATATTGAATGGTGGTGCAGGCTCGAAGGACCGAATGGCCTACACCTGCACCTATTTTCTATGTTTCTAAAAGGCTGCACTTAATGGCCTAGAAGGCCGCAGGTTCCCCACCCCTGTACCAAGGCATTGGGAAAGTATAATGTGGTTCATAGCAGTCCTCAGTGCCACATTTCTGCTTAGTGTGTGGAAAGAACCATAATCTAGATTGTAACTTCTGGATAAATCTAACTGAATATTTGACCATTGACTTTATCCCCTGGTTATGTCCCAAATTATCTACCCAATTTGTTGGGTGGTCAAACATAATACATGTAATACTCCTAACAATCATTACCACTAAAAATACCATTTCTCTTCCAATTATTGTCCTCCTTCACTTTTTGAATACATCACAAAGCATGGTGTATGAATCGTAAGACAATTGATGCTGTATTAACAGTTTTGATACGTGACATAGGAAATTGAAATGGAAGTAAGTGAAATGAGAAGATTCTGAAATAAAAAATCTGCAGATGGAGGAAATCTGAAATAAAAACACAATGCTGGGAGCAGCCAGTTATTTAAGCTGCATCTGGAAAAGAGAAAGTTTCTATAATGGGATAAATGGCCAAAGAAGGCAACAGCTGCGTTAGTGAGGTGGTCACGGTGCAGAGGATGATTTTGATACCTTTTTGTCAGGCATCTCCCTCAGCCATGCTCCATGAAAAAAAAAACTGCCTATTCTAAAAGGCAAACTGCTGGAGGAATTTTGTGGATCAGGAGGCAACAATGGAGGCAAATAATGGTCAATGTTTCGGGCTGAGAAACTGTATTCTAATGTTCCTCCAGTAGTATGTTTGCTCCACATTACAGCATTTGCTGTCTAATGTGTCCAGCCCATTCTGTCTCCTTGTAACTAAAAGCATCCCACTAGCATCCGGGTGATCCTTTGTACCGTTTCCAGTGCAATCATGTATCCTATAGCATGGCAACCGGAACTAAACACATTACTCATGCCTTTTAGTATTTTCATCTTTGGCCTTTGTACCACTATCTGCTATATTTAAAAAAAAAAGACCCTATCTACCTACCACTTGCCTGCCCCTCCTCTCTGCTAACTTTCTTCCCTCTCCACCAAATCAGTCTATAGAAAGGTCCCAACCCGAAATGTCACCTATCCATGTTCTGTCTGACCTATTGAGTTACTCCATTACTTTTTTTTGTAAACCAGCATCTGCGGTTCCTGTCCTCTGATGCAGCCTAAAAAAATAATTTCATAAAGTTGTACTATAACTTTTTTGGTATATTCTGTGCAACAGCAGCAGTGAAGGCAAATATCTGGTATGCTGTCTTCACCACCTTTTCTATCTGTGCTGCAGTCTTCAAAAATCTTCAGGCTTGTACACCAAGGTCACCCTGTTGCTGAAAGCAAACTTGGGCACTACCATTCATTGTGTACATTGTGCACTTATTCATTCTTCCCAAATTCAGCATCTTGCACTTCAGGATTATGAGAAAAACATTTATATTTCATTCATTTTAAGCATTTCTCTACAGAATAATTGTATACCCATTTTTCTCTTTTTGATTGTCCACTTCCATTTATAGTCGTAATTTTGTTGTCTATTTCTTCTATGGGACGGCTTGTAAAAAATGAGCGAGATCAAATTGAAATCAAGCTGGCAGCAATTTCAAAATCTTTTTCATACCGATCATTATTATCCCTTTTAGTTTAGCTTAGCATAGATGCAAATCTACTTGAAATATTCTTTGTATTTTGTCGTTGGAATTGAGTTTGAAAAATACTTTATATAGTGAATCTGAAGTAAGGTCTCAACCTGAAACATCACATATCCATGTTCTCCAGTGATGCTGCCTGACCTGCTGAGTTACTCCAGCACTTTGTGTCCTTTTATGTAGTGAGGGATGTTTTGGATCGGGAAGCTGTTTAATTTGCAGCAAATGTGAAAATTAATGAAAATATCAAAATATCGAGTAAAACTAGCTGAATAAATGTAATGATTGTGAACTAGCTAAAAAAAATTATTTTAGGTGAAGTCATTTACAATAGAAAGTTGCATTTGTCAGGAATTGGATTAAAGTTGTTTCAAAAAGCTGGAGTAACTCTGTGGGTCAAACAGCATCTCTGGAGAAAGTGAATAGGTGATGTTTCAGGTCAAGACGTCTGAAGAAGAGTCTCGACCTGAAACGTCATCTATTCCCTTTCTCTAGAGATGCTGTCTGACCCACTGAGTTACTCTGGCTTTTTGTGTCTATCTTTGGTTTAAACCTGCATCTGCAGTTCCTTCCTCCACAAAGTTGTTAGTTTATCTTGGCTGGGGTAGCATTAGAAGGCAACATTTGCATCACTGCTCTTCAGTAGTAAGAGGAAATATTCAAGTTTTTCCGAATGCTAGTGATCTCTACAAGAAGTGTGTATATATAGATATGGAGAGACAGAAACATATCCAGTTTTTATACTCCTGCAGTGAATTCCCAACAGATCTTTTGATATTCCAGAATTAAGATCATAATTTCCTTGTGACCTAACTCCATGTATCCTTGACAAATATTTATCAAGCTCTGATTTAAGATTGGCCTGGAACTGTGGAAGGGTGGGGATGGTGCATTTGACCACAGATTGCAGGATCCATGATAAAATGAACCTCTGTATTTGAGAGGAGACAGTAATTTACAAACTAAACCGTGCTGTTCATTTTCTCAACTATCTTTCTGCAGGATGCATTTTTATTTCTGAACAAATAGCTTTAATTAATATTGCAAATGAAAATCCAAACAACTGAGATTTCACTGAGCAAGAATCTGTCCTCAAAATATGAGCACATTTTTTGAGAGGATGATCCAGAGAGCATCTTTGGATCCTGACAAAGGAATATCCTGAGTTACAACATCACATTCAAAATAGAAATTTAATTTAAATGCAGGCAAATGTGATCCTGCACAATTTGGGTATCTTTGAAACAGTGTGTTGAGGAGGATTTACAGTTTCCCACATGCAGGGAAAGAAAAATCATTTTCCGTAGAGTGAAATGTAAAAAACAGCAGGGGAGCCAGTTATCCAATTGCCTGATGGACATTGCAGTGGTTGTTTGAATACATAAATTTGGCACTATGAATATGCTGCTGCAAGCAAGTGATCCGGTGAATAAAAGTAAGTCTTTGGAGTATCCTGAATGGGCGACAGTGCACATCTGGCTAACAAAATGCATCAGGTATGAACTTGATGCAAGGTTTTTGCTGAGTCTTTCACAAGTTTGTAAGGTAATTAGAGATTATTTGTCTTGCTTTAATTTATCCATCCAAGTTCTCCATCAATTGACTTCCTTTTCCCTTCCCAGAACACCCCCTTCATTGTATCATCCAGTTTCTTCAGTACTTTTGTTACCCATTATATTGGAAGAGAATTTCTTATCTATTGCCGTTGCCCGTGCCATTTGCTGGTTTAGCAAATGGTCCCAATGTCATCCAAGGCCTAGTATTCAGATTTCAATGTTTTCAAAGCTCATCAAATATTTGAGCACTTAGTTGTGGCTATTCAAAACGGTAGGAAGTGCAGCACTTAAATGTTTCAGATTTTGGATGAGATGTTAAAGTCTCTGATCCACAAAAATGGTGCAAAAGATTCCATGGCATCATTGCGGAGCAATTCAGAAAATTAGAGGCACAAGAGACTGGAGACACTGTAACCTGGAATGATAAAAATAGAGCTGTTGGTGGAATTAAGCAGATCAGGCAGCATCTATGGAGGGAAAGTAGATATTAAAAGGCTGTAGATTCTGGAATTTGACAGAAAAAGATGAAGAATGGAACTAAATGAGGGATGGTGGCAAATGAGAACAGCAGATGGAGAGAAGAGGTGAGCATGAGTGAAGGGGGATGGGATAAGGGGATTCAGCGGGAAGAAAGCATTGGTGTGGAGCACATGGAGGAGGGGAAAGTAGGGAGGAAGAAGGGTGTGCGCGGGAGTACTTAAAAACATTATCTGTTTCCTTGCCGACATTCATTTCTCAATCAGTTTAGTACATGATTTATCTTTTTGGTGGGGTTTGCAGAGTACACATAGCATTGTTTTAATGCCTCATCAGAGATTGATTTAAAAATGCTTCAGCTGTTATACGCTCTGGAAGAGCCTGAAATTGTGAAAAGCTGTTTTTGTCATATTCGTACAGTTAAAGTACTAAATTATTACAAACTGATTAAACGTGGAATTTAGAAACTTGGATGAATAGCATATTGTGCCTTAGCTACTCAAATGTACTTATTGGCTGTAACACATGTTCTGAAACAGTTGTGTGATTTAAGGGTGCATTCACACATTTCATACGGTTATTTTATATCTACATTTATATTACACACATATTTTATGGGTACAGGTCCTCCCAGGTTATGAAGGGGGTTATGTTCCTGAGATCTGTTCGTAAACCCGAACAATTTGTATTTTGGAAATGTGGCCACCGACAATATATTTAAATAAAAACATAGTCTAACCAACGGCTGTTTAGTTTAACTCAACCATTCAGATACTACCACAAACTGAAGTAGAAACCAGGAACTGCAGATGCTGGTTTACAAAAAGAAGACACAAAGTGCTGGAGTCACTCAGTGGGTCAGGCAACATTTCTGGAGAAACCAGATAGGTGACATTTCGGATCGGGACCCTTCTCTACTCTGAAGAAAGGTCCTGATCCAAAATGACACGTATCCATGTTCTCCAGAGATTTAGCCTGACCTGCTTTGTGTCCTGCCATAAACTGAGTTCACCTAGAGCATAAGATACCCGTGGCCCTAAAGCAGTTGCAAATCCATCCCGCTGGTCTTTAAATCCCTTGTATGGCCTGTACTGAAGTTGAGTGTTCGTACCTGGGGCAGATCTATATTGGCAATCATGTACATAGTTTATGAAATCATAATTCCTCTGACCAAATGGTACTACTAAAGGGAATAGATCACTATGCTGGTCTGAAGTCTGAAAAAAGTGTCTTGACCTGAAACGTTACCCATACATACCTTCCCTCCAGAGATGTTGCCTGTCTCGCTGAGTTACACCAGCATTTTGTGTCTATCAGATCACTATGTTAAATGTTCTTAAGTGTTGATACAAGGATGTAATGTAAGTGGTTGACAATCATCTCTTGATACATTCAATCCAATACATAGAGCTGTATCATCTCTTGATACAGTTTTGTATTTACTGGATTTGTCTCTTAAAATGTTGTTCTCTGCCTTTTGGAGGAGATAAGTCGTTTTAGGTTTAAGTGGTTGCTTAAAGTAGAATATTGACTGCTGGCATTTTTGTTACGGTGTTTGTTCTGAAATTCAGCTGACATCTCAGACCAGCAATGAGGTTGATGTTGTCTGTCTTAAACTGAACTACACTGACATCAGTGAATTAAAAAAACTGAGTTTCCCAAGGAAACGGTCTAATCAATCTGAAGAAGGGTGTTGGCCTGAAATATTGTCTGTCCATTTTCCACAGATGCTGTCTGACTCCAGAGTTCCTCCAGCAGTTTTTTAAAAACTGTTTTTGAAGCATTTCTTGAAAGTTTTAACAATTAAAGGATGGGAGGAAGCGTTTAAAATAATTTGAGTTTAGGAAGAAAAAGAAATAAATATTTTATTCAAATAAATCTTTTATTCTATAGCAGCAGTTTATGATTTTCCATAGTTTGTACTCCAGAAATTGGGTATCTATATGGCATGCTTGTCTTCACTGGTTGAGCAATTGAACATAAGAGTTGGAAGGTCATGTTACAGTTGTACAAACATTGGTTTGGTTGCACTTGGAGTATTGTGTGCAGTTTTGGTTGCCACACTATGGAAAGGATATAATTAACCTAGAGAAGATGCATAAATTTTGCATAAGAACACTGGCTTGATTGGAGGGCATGATCTATATGGATGGATAAGATAGGATGGGTCTGCAGTAAAGAGTATGATAGGTTACATAGACAATAGGTGTAGGAGTAGGCCATTCGGCCCCTCTAGCCAGCACCGCCATTCAATGTGATCATGGCTGATCAAGGTGTGTAAAATTAGAGGGCATAGATAGGGTAGATAGCAAATATCTATTTCCCACTAAACTAGAGGGCATAGATTTAAGGTGAGAGGGAGAATGGGATCTGAAGGGTAAATCTTTCACATAGATTATCTGGGTGTGCTATCAGAGGAGGTGGTTGAGGCAGCAATAATTAAGAGGCATCTGGACTTGAATGTAAAAGACATATAAGATTATGGAATTAATACAGACAAGTACGATTGGCAGAGACGAGCATTGTGGTAGGCATAGATGTGGTGGACCAAAGGGTCTGTTTCTATGTTGTACAGCTCTTTCTTTGTCTCCATTTTTATTTTTCCATTTGGCTCATCCACCTCAACTCCACCCTCCCACCCTACCCTTCAGTTTAGGGTCTTCAGTAAAATAAAATCATCTTATGTCACATATCAAATGCATATCAGCCCTTCATTCCCATTGCTGGCTGGTTTATCTGGTGTACAGACATGTAGCCCAGACTTTGATAGATGTTCCTACAAAGACTGGCAGGCTATGATTTTGAAAACACGTTCACCAGATGAAAAATATAACAACGATCCATCCCATTTTAATTAAATATTACATAAACCAAGCATTCCAATGTGTTCTGTTGTAAATCTTTAAATGGGTGTGGAAATCATTTGTCTTTGCTGTTGAATGAAGAATATTTTGGCTGTCCTTTTTCATATTTTGAGTCTTTTTGCTTACTTTATTGCAGTCATAATATGTAGGGCTGAGGCTGTGTAAATTGATATGAAATGGATTGAGGCCATCAAAGGAAAAAGTTTGGGAAATGCAAAAACATAAAACTACACGCCAGTATTTTAATTTTGTTGTAACTAACAGAGAGGAAGTGGGAGGGAGAAAGGAGGAAGTGGGAGGGAGAAAAAAGGAAGTGCTTTGTTTACTGTAGAACAATGATGTGAAAAATGCAACATGGTGTTAAACAGGAGTCTAGACATGGAAATTACAAGGAGATTCCAGATTGATATGTCTCATAGTCACTTAGGCTACATTAACAGAGACATCTGGACCCGGCGCTAGATTGCGTTAATCCATAATGCATTTATTCCACGGGAAAGAATCCAACCTCATTCAGTTTGTTTTCCGATATTACAGTATCTTTTAGTATTTTCATAAAATCAAGGTCCTAGGGAAATGAATAAAGGCTGCCTAAAGCATTTAATGTTAAACCTATGGTGGAGGCAGCCCATGCAAATAGTGTGGGTCCGTTCCGCCATCATATTAACTCCCAATAAAATTGTTCCAAAGAAACCTCCTGGGCCTTTCGGACAACCTTTTCTGTTTTCCATTTCCGCAAGATTATATTTTGTTAATCTAGTTGATTGATTGGTTTCCAATGTTACCAGTCATGTTGAATTGCGGTGCTGAGTGAAATTTAAATCAAGCAGAAAAAATATGATGAGGGACCAACTCCATTTCCTCCGTAAGATGAGCTGGTCTGCGACTGCTGTCCCATCCATTCCCCTTCCAAGCAGAATTCAGAACACGAAGTTCACATTAGGAGTTGGATGTACCATATAATTGACATGGTTATACAAATCCAAACTTATTTTTTCTTTTTAGTGTTGAGTGCTTGATTCTCCAATATAGTAAACAAAAAATAATGTTTTAACAAATATTAACATTTCTTTGACACTGTATTACAAACTTGCTATTGCTGCAAATTTTCTAAAAGGACTTCATTTCATTTCAAGGATGCAGATTTATAATCTACCGAAGCAAAGTGGCTAAAATGGGTATTGATACATACAGCCAAAGTCTTTTGCTAGCAATCTAGAATCACAAAAGTAGAACTTGAATAAGATGATGGAGTTGGTTTTCATGTGATCAATTGTGTATATTGCATGAGTGACTCATGAAAGGTTGTACGAAAAGAGGCCACTTACCTACCCATTGTTTAAGAAAGAACTGCAGATGCTGGAAAAATCGAAGCCAAAAAATGCTGGTGAAACTCAGCGGGTGAAGCAGCATCTATGGAGAGAAGGAATAGGCGACGTTTCGGGTCGAGACCCTTCTTCAGTCGGAAACGTCGCCTATTCCTTCTCTCCATAGATGCTGCCGCACCTGCTGAGTTTCTCCAGCTTTTTTTGTCTACCATTTGCCCATTGAGTCTTGTTAACTTAACACAAGATCAATTTAGTCACGTTCCCCTCACTGTAGCCTTGCAAAATATTTCCCTTCATGTACTTGCCCAGTTTCTCTTCAAACACCATAATTTAATCTGCCTCTGCCATCCCTCTAGCAGTGAATTCCATATCCTAACCATTTGTTTTCTAAAAATAGTGTTCCTCGTGTCACTTTATTTTCATTAGTCATTTACATATTGCACCCGCTGCTTCTAGACCTTCTGCCAAGAGGACCAGCATCTGCGGTTCCTTCCTACACATGCGTCTATCTCTTTCATTGTACCTAGTTTGTCTAAAAATCTTTCCTGTTTTATGAAACAACAATTATGGTTTCATAGTGCTTAGAATATTAATACAAAAGCACCCGAACCTTTCTAAGGTCAAAATAGTTAATTGGGAAAAGACAAATTTCATTGGGATAAGAATAGATTTATCCAAGTAAATCTTAATCAAGGATTAACAGGCAAAAGTGTAAATGAACAATGGCCAGGTATTGAGATGTTGCGGGTACTTGATCAAGATGGGGGAAAAGTATGGCAATCATAGTTCTTTGGATGGCCAACGAGAACAAAACTAAATTAAAGCAGTGATGAAAGGCAGAACATATATTTGTTCATGTCCAAATTGTGAATATTTACAAAATAAAATATTTCCTCCTTAGTACATCTCAATAATCAATAATGGGTTATTGAAGAGAAGACTAAGCATTTGAAATATTTGGGTCAGGTAGCATTTGTGGGGAGAAAAAAAGAGAATGAGATTAAAAAATCTGGAATGGGATGGAAGGCAATAGAGATTACAAGACAATGTTTTATAGTGCAACGCCCAAGCAGATAGTAATGAAGTAAGAAATGAAAGGTTTGTCTGTCGAAGTGTAAATAGAAATAGGAAAATTGTTCACCTCTGTGAATCTGGAATAATGTAAATGGCTATTCAAAAGGGGTTGTGCTGTTCCTCAAGGTTTATCGGACTTGTTGGAAGCCAAGAACACAGAGGGTGTGAGGCATTGAGTTAGTGGCAGGTAATGAAAATCTTGAGATCACACGTGATTTGTAAGCAGGTGTTCCTCAATATACTGCAATTGGTCTCTGTGTAGTAAAGAGCACATTGTGAGCAGTAAAGAGCACATTATGAGCAGTAAATACAGTAACTTAATCAGTAAATTGCTGTCTCACCTTGAAGGATCTGGGGTCCTAGATGGTGAGAAGTAGAAAAGTGAGCAGGTGCATCTCTGGTAAAGGATGGGTTGGTGAGTTGGATGCAGGGGTGAAGAGGATTGACATAGAAATCAGGGCAGGAGATGAAAGTGGAGGCACCATCTTGCCTTGATTAGTGAATTGAAAAGAATGAATGAGGAATATCAGGCAATGTGGATGTCGGAATTGAGCAGTGTTTTAAGTTAAGAGGCTGAGGTAGATAGAACGGAATGAAGCTTTGCATTTCACTTCTTGTCTGGCACCCTTTTGTCTCCTTTGCACCTCTCACCTTTGTCACTAACTCCATCTGCTAAATACGACCCCCTCCTCGCCTGTATTCGCCTATCACTTACATTGTCTCACTCCCACTTCTCTTCCAGTTTTTTTTCTGAAGAAGGAATTTCTCTCTACTAACACTTTCCTTCACCTAGCGGAGCTGGTCCTCGCCCATAACAACTTTTCCTTCGACTCCACCCACTTCCTCCAAATCAAGGCGTAGCAATTGGCACTCACATGGGTCCCAGCTATGCCTGTCTCTTTGTAGGGTACATTGAACAATCCCTGTTCCAGACATACACTGGCCCTATCCCCGAACTCTATCTCCATTACATTGACGACTGCATAGGTGTTATCTCCTGCACCCATGCAGAACTTGTGGACTTCATTAACTTCACCACCAATTTCCTTCCTGCACTCAAATTCACCTGGACTATCTCCTACACTTTTATCCCATTTCTTGATCTCTCCGTCACCATCACAGGAGATATACTATCAACTGACGTCTATTACAACCCCACTGAGTCCCACAACTATCTCGACTACACTTCTTCCCACCCTGTTTCCTGCAAAGACTCTATCCGATTCTCCCAATTCCTCCGTTCTTCGTCGCATCTGCGCCCAAGGTGAGGTGTTCCATACCGGGGCATCCGAGATGTCATCAATCTTTAGGATGGGTGTTCCTCTCTTCCATCATAGATAGACCCTAACACATGTTTCTTCGGTACCCCCGCAACTCCATTCTTGCTCCCCCTACCCTCCAGTTGCAACAACCCTAGTCCTTGCCTTTCACCCCATCAGCCATCGCAACACATAATCCTCTGACATTTTTGCCACCTCCAACGGGATCCCACCACGTCACATTTTCCCATCTCCACCCCTTTCTGCCTTCCACAGAGACTGTTCTCTCTGTAACTCCCTGGATAACTCATATCTTCCAACCCGAACCATCCCCTTCCCAGGTACCTTCCCCTGCAACCGCAGGAAATGCAACACCTGTCGCTATACCTCTTCCCTCGACTCTGTCCATGGACCCTGACAGTCCTTTCAGCTTAGGCAGAGGTTCACTTGCACATTCTCCAATCTCATCTACTGTATCTGTTGTTCAAGATGTGGGGTCATATACATCGGTGAGACCAAATGTAGACAGGGCGATCGTTTTGCAGGAGACCTTCGCTCAGTCTGCCTGGGCCTACCTAATCTCCCGGTTGCCAAACACTTTAATTCCCCGTTCCATTCCCACACTAACCTTTCGTCCTAGGCCGCCTCCATTGTCAGAGTGAGGCTAAACACAAATTGGTGGAACAGCAGCTCATATTTTGCGTGGGCAGCTTTCAACCCACTGGTACGAATCTGATTTATTTAACTTCATTTAACCCCTACATTCCCTCTCTCTCCATCCCTCCCCCACCCAAGTTATACCAGCTTCTCATTCTCACCTAGCAAACAGCTAACAATGGTCTGTTTCCTTTACCTTTGTAACTTTTTTGCATATCTTTCATACATTTGTTCTATATCTCTCTACATCACCATCTGTCTCTCCTTTCCCTTTCCCCCGACTCGGTCTGTCCATTCCCTCCACATATACTGACTGCTTTGCTGAATTCGCCCATCACTTTTTTTTGCTCAAGATTCCAGCATCTCCAATTTATTGTGTGTCCTGAATGGAAGTGAATATCTACTATAGGGTGTGGACTAGGAAAGACTGAATGACATTAGTGGTTATACCAGTTCAAAAGTGGTGATAAAGATGTATCTGCAGAAGATGAATGAAATCTGTTATTGAAAAAACTGAATGAAAAATTAATCATCCCTGTCTGCTGAAAAAATAAAACGGGGAAGGCGGCTCAACCGTGACTAACAAGGGAAATCAAGGATAGTGTTAAATCCAAGGGGAATATAAATTGGCCAGAGGAAGCAGCAACGGAGGACTGGGAGAAATTTAGAATTCAACAGAGGAGGACAAAGGGGTTAATTAAAAGGGGGGGGAGGTGAAAGAGCATGAAAGATCACTCGCGGGGATTATAAAAACGGACTGTAAAAGCTTCTTTAGATATATAAAAAAGAAAAGATTAATAAAGACAAATGTAGGTCCCTTACAATCAGAGACAGGTGAATTTATAATGGGAAACAAGGAAATGGAAGAACAGATAAACAAGTACTTTGGTTCTGTCTTCATTAAGGAAGGCACAAACAATCTCCCAGAAATACTAGGGGATTGAAGATCGAATGGGAGGGAGGAACTGAAGGGAATCCACATTAGTCAGGAAATGGTGTAAGGTAAACTGTTGGGACTGAAGGCAGATATATCCCCCAGGGACTGATGGTCTGCATCCCAGAGTACTCGAGGAGGTGGCCCGAGAAATTGTGGATGCATTGATGATCATTTTCCAATGTTCTATGGACTCTGGATAAGTTCTTATGGACTGGAGGGTAGCTAGTGTAACTCTACTTTTTAAGAAAGGACGGAAAAGGGAAAACGGGGAATTATAAACCAGTTAGCTTTGCATCTGTAGTGGGGAAGATGCTTGAGTCGATTATTAAAGATGGCAGGCGGGGGTGCCGCAAGGCTCGGTGCTGGGATCCCAGTTATTTACAATATATATTAACAATTTAAACGAGGGAATTAAATGTAACATCTCCAAGTTTGTGGATGACACGAAGCTGGGTGGCAGTGTGAGCTGCAAGGAGGATACTATGAACCTGCAGGGTGATTTGGATAGGTTGGGTGAGTGGGCAGAGGCATGGCAGATGCAGCATTATGTGGTTAAATGTGAGTTTATCCACTTTGGTGGCAAGAACAGGAAGGCAGATTATTATCTGAATGGTGTCAGATGAGGAGAAGGGAAGGTGTAACAATACCTGCGAGTGTTTGTACATCAGTCATTGAAAGTAAGCAAGCAGGTGCAGCAGGCACTGAAGAAAGCTAATGGCATTTGGTCTTCATTGTGAGGGGATTTGAGTTTAGGAGCATGGAGGTCCTACTGCAGTTGTACAGGGCACTGGTGAGACTGCACCTGGAGTATTGTGTGCAATTTTGGTCTCCTAATTTGAGGGAGGACATTATTGCTATTGAGGGAGTGCAGCATAGGTTAACCAGATTAATTCCCAAGATGACATATGATGAAAGAATGGGTCGACTGGGCTTGAATTCACTGGAATTTAGAATGAGAGGGAATCTTATAGAAACATATAAAATTGGATTGGACATGCTAGATGCAGGAAAAATGTTCCCGAAGTTGGGGAATCCAGAACCAAGCGTCACAGTTTAAGAAAAAAGGGTAGGCCATTTCAGACTGAGATGAAAAAATGCTTTTCCGCCCAGAGAGTTGTAAATCTGTGGAGTTCTCTGCCACAGAAGGCAGTGGAGGCCAATTAACTGGATGTTTTCAGGGACATATTTAGCTCTTGGGGCTAAAGAATTCAAGGGGTATGGGGGAGAAAAGCAAGAACGGGATTTTAGATGATCAGCAATGAATGGCCTACACCTGCACCTATTTTTATGTTTCTGTGGAATATCAGAAAAGAGAAGCAAAATAAAATGAGATGTATTTGAGAGAGAAAACTGGAATGACTGATTATTTGAAAATGTTGAATCCTGAAGGCTTTAATGCACCATGTTGGAAGATGATATGTCCTCCATGTGGAACTTTGTTGGAACAGTGTACAAGGCCAAGAATTCTTTACATTTCTGGCCTTTGTCCAACCATCGGCCTATCAACCCCCCCCCCCCCCCCCCCCCCCCAACCTGTATCCACGTATCACTTGCCAGGCTTTGTCCGGCTACCAACTCTCTTCCAACTTTCTCCCACCCCACACAACAATCAGTTTGAAGAAGGGTCCTAACCTGAGACGTCACCTACCCATATCTCCAGAGATGCTGCCTGACCCGCTGAACTCCAGACTTTGTGTCTTTTGTTTTTGGAGGCTCAGAAGATTGTCTGCAGTCACCTTAAGTTAGTTTCCCCTGTGCTGAAGATGCCACATAGTGAGCAATAAATGCAATATACACAATGGAAGGTACAGATACAACTTAAAATATTTGAGAATATTTTTCAAAATAATATGTCTATTTTGGCAGAATACATCTGGACAATGTAATGCTGGAAGTTTCTTGCCCAAACAATACTAAAGAGCAGGTAGAGAATTGTGAAGCCTCTGGAACAACCACCGTTGTACTGGAAGCAGGTGCTCAAAGATCAGGAAAGATGGATTATTTAGTAATTACAGAGGCTGAACCATTTCTAGAGACAGCAGATGATTTCTTCTAGTGCATATGGTACACATTAATTATTGTTATAGTTGGAAGGAAGCATTGATTCTCAGATTCAGGAAATAATTTAATTGGTCACACACAAAACACTAGGAACTTTTAACTTTATAAATTGGCCCTTTACATTTAGTATAATATTGGTGCAACTTGTTGGGTGGAAAATATAAATTTGTTTGATTGTCTCCTAGAATGATACTCTGGATCATCTTTGTCACTTACCTTTTTTATCTCCTTTAATCCCAGGTCTTTTATTCTGATATTCTGAGATATGTGTTTGAACCCAAAAGTTTGGGGGGAAAGTTATAACTACATTTTATTGTCTTGTGTTAAATCTATTAAAGGTTTTTGGGGGGAAATATTGTTGCAGTGATGATCTTAACTAGAATGCATTTGAGCAGCAAAGGGATAGCGACCTAGCATTTACTGTGGAACTGTTGGTTGACACTTCTGTATCTGTTTATAGAATTGTTTTCAAAACGCATTGTGTAGATGAGAGCGAGTAAGTGTTATGTTTTAACTATTTGCCATGTGCGCAATTTACATCTTTTAAGTTGTCAGTAATATTTTTGCAAGTGCATCATGTTGATAGGTTTGGATTGTTTTGTATATTGCCATGTACCTTTGGTATGCTGAAAATGGCGAGGCTGAAAAGATTTGCAACTCAGTGGCCTTGTAATTTTAAACCATGTCTATTTGCAGTAGTGTCTGGGTGTGTAGTAACTAATTGATAGAGGTTGATTGCTATGATTTAGTCAACAACTAAGAAATCAGCCAAGAAATCAGGCCATTTCAACTTGTTTTGCCTTTTTAGTATTTTTATACATTTGCATTGCTGTGCTAATTATACATTACAGTTTATTCAAAGAAAGTATTACCGCATTTTGGTTTTGAGAAGAGGAAAGACAGGTTAAATTACTGAAACAGCCAGGCTAGACAGTTCTGCTCTTGTCAGGCATGTTGCCTGCTGTGGTATATTTGTGGTAGGACTGTGTATTATAAATAGTTTTCATCATTTAAAAGAACCACTCAAATTCCCATGGTGTCATGCCAATCCCTGCCCAAGAAAGGAAGGTATCGAGGCTTTTCCTATGCCACTATGAAATGGACAGAGATAACACAGGTTGGTTTGCCTTCTGATATTTCCCACCCTATCCCATGTTTTGGCATGTGGGTGAGACTGCCATTTATAATCTCCTGCATGTTTATTTTGAAATTGAGAATTCACTAAATTGAGAACGTGTGATTAGTGGCTCACGATTGTACCAATACTCCAGTGCCATTTGCTATTGATTCACTTTTTTTTAATACCCTTTTAAAATTAAGTATTCAAATGTTAACATTTTATAAGTGAATTTGCCTTGAATAACTGATCATCCAGAGGTGTGAAGTGAAAGCCAGGAGTTTCCCTCAAGAAAGGGAAAGAAAATAGAACTTGTTGAAATGGCCAACTCTTGTGCACTTTTGGCCGCAGAGTAACATTGGCAGGAACAGGTTTCCTGCTTGGACGGACTGTCAGGAGGTGTAACCCCATGGAAAGAAAAACAATCTCTTGCTTAGGCAGAGTATTAGAGAACCCTGCTACGACATCACTGGTCACACAATATTGCACCTATCTCTCTGAAGTGGATGTTTAACAGATCAGTTGAAGCCAGAAATGTGTATTTCATTGGCGCAGTGTGGTGGAAGGAACTGCAGATGCTGGTTTAAACCAAAGACAGACACAAAATGCTGGAGTAACTCAGCGGGACAGGCAGCATTTCTGGAGAGAAGGAATGGGCGACGTTTCGGGTCGAGACCCTTCTTCAGACTGCATTAGTATAGACTTGGGTGGGTGAAGAGTAAGGGACTGTCCCACTTATGCGAATTTTTTTTTATGTGACTACAGGCGACTGCCGAAAATGTTTCAACATGTTGAAAATTTTTCGGTGGAGTGGCAACAACTTTTGTTGTCATAGGTTGACCTAGGCGTTGCGTACGTGCTGTCGTAGGTTGTCGCCAGGTGTCGTAGGTGAATTCCATTAAAACTAGTTCCTGGCAGTCACCTAAAGTGTCGCCTAAGTGGGACAGGCCCTTAAGGGAATGAAAACATCATGATGTTAAGTTTGCAAAACTTTAGCCAGCGTGATAGGAAAAAACAATCTAAGTTGAAATTGATAAGACACTACAAATCTGTGCCGTCTGTTTTACTAAAATTCTAATTTAAAAAATAGTCTTTCCTCTGCGTGTGTAATCTGACAGGTTGTAAAGATACTAGGATTTCTTTTGCACATCCGTTAAAATCATGGTTGCAAATATGAAAGCTTTGACTTCTGAGTATGTGTAATATCGTGATTATAGTGTACTACTGTATGGCTTCAGAAGATTGGAGACTGGTATTTTTGTCTGAAATGGTTTCATTCCAGCCATAAGTGTAATAGGAATGCAGTCAGTCTCTGGACGAGGGAAGGAGAATCTGGCAACAAGAGCATTTGAGAACATTATTCAGATTAGTGCACCCAGCCATTCATTATTACTACACACGTAAGTACAGTGTATCATTGTGTTTCGACAGCTGGGACTTGTTTAAATTGACCGATTATATGATTGAATAAAGGCGTGCAGCTGTTATCCAAGTTCACAAAATAAAGTAAGGCTTTAATAATTTTAATCAAATACCATTGTGATAAATGTTCTGGTTTTGGTTTATTTTTAATGAGGTGAATAATATTATGAACCCTGTTGGTGCCTTGAAGATGTGGGTTATCAAAAATGATCAGAATGTTATGATTTTATTGTTATGATAACTTTTAAGATTAAATAATTTTATTTTATTGGGAAAATTTGCCACAGTCAAGTACAGTTTAGGATAGATTATGAAAGAGGTTAACATTGCTGTCATTTTTCATTGGAACAAAATAGGACATTTACTCCCTCGAGTCTCTTCCACCATTTTGTGGGATCATATGATCTAATTACAAATTCACAATTTATCCATTAGGACTATGGTCCCAACCTGGTTCAGATGAAGCGTAATCCACTGGTACAGTTACTTCCTATCCTGTATTGACGCTATAAGATATGAAATGTAATCTAGCTTTCACATACATTCCTTCAACTACATGTTCACCATCATAATTTGATTATCCCTATGGTAGTTACAGATGTCTAAGAATCCTTGAAGTACTGCTCTTGTATATGCTATTTGTTTGAGGTACTCTGGAAATAATATGCCTTTTCCATATGGTCTATCCTAATATGCGCTATGACAAGATGCTTCCCTAATCCACCGAATGTCTTTGATGCCATTTTAAAAAAAAAATCTTACTCGGCTACCAGACAGGTAACATGTTATCCATTACTCTTAATGTTACTGGGTGTGGTGGGATTATGATTGTTGCTGGACCTATACTATGAATCTGGAGACACAAGTTTGAATCCACTATGGCAATAGGAGTGTTTAAATTGAGGTAATTAATGAAACAGCTGTAGCAGTCACGATAATCATGAAAGTACTGAATTGTTATTTAAAAGTTATGATGCCCTAATGTTGTTCATGATCTACATTTTCTTTTATGTAGTCTGTCTGTTAATGAATCTGGATTTGCAAATGAGATTAACTCTTAATTGTCTTCCGAAATGGCCTAGAAAACCATCTATTTTATGAGATATTAGGGTTGCGTGACAAATAAAGGCTTTGTTAATGCATACCGTGGGAAAAAAAACCACAAAGGTTCCATCTCTCTCTAATATTAAAGGGAAGATGGATAGATGTAGAGAATTGGATATTTAAAACAGGTTATGTGGTAATAAAAAAAGAAGACTCGTAAAAAATCAGCACAGAAATCCAAACTATTTTCATATGTTTTTTGACTTTGTGCCAAACTCTGGCCTGTTACAAGGAAATACCTCCCTAAATATAGTGCCTCACGAACATTGTTGAGACGCCTGAACAATTTCACAGAATTTGGTTTAGGTATGTGGTGATAATTCTTATTATCTAGGTTCTTGTGAGTTAGCAATGTGTACACAGATATACACATGTATATTTAATGGACATTTTCTGCCTTCTATTCTATTAAGAGTAGTGACTACATTTCCTAACAACTATATTTGCAGTGAAGTGTAAGAACTTATCCCCTACAACAATTATTACGTACAATAATCGTTTTAAAGTTGTCCTGCACATTGTATAGGTTGAATAGCGTGGATCATATCAATTTTTTTTTTTTAAATGTTTGTTCACTAATCATCTAGTTTGCGAATTATCTAGTTTGCCAGTCTGAAGAAGGGTTTTGACCCGAAACGTTGCCTATTTCCTTCGCTCCATAGATGCTGCCGCACCCGCTGAGTTTTTTCCAGCAATTTTGTTTACCTTAGTTTGCGAGATATGTCTTTTGGGATTTGGCTGATTCATTCAAAGGTTTTACTGAAGGCATTGAGGTCACAAATCTAGAGTACAAATGGCCATTTCCTCCATCTTGCTGTTTCAAATGCTGTTTGGCATGGAGTGCTGATTCATTGCCTGAGTGATGATGTAATTGATGTTCTGCAATGTTTTCCCATTTATTATTGACCAGATAATTTGGGACGGGAAGAGTTGGGGTTGACATTGAAGAGTGTTGGGACATTTTTTATTTAAATTAGGAGTCTGTATCCCCCTTAGTATTGCTATTTGAATTTGTCTTCAGAATATTAGTACATGCCTGTCCAATAATTTGAGCACGACTGAAGATGATTTCATTGTTCCATTTAAGAAATTAAAAACACCACCTGTGTTATCTAAAACTCGAATCTTTTTTCAGAATAATAGGTTGCCTATTTAAGATGGAGGAGGAATTTATCCTGAATTAGTAAAAAAAAAACTCTGCTCCACAAAACTCTGGTGACAGAGTTCAGAATATATCCAATGCAGAGATATTGACATATATTTGGGTATGGAGAGAGAGTGGTTCGGCAGTGTCAAGGCCATGATTAAATCATCCGATCTTTTTTGAATGAGTAGATTTGAGGGGGTAAACAACAAACTTATCCCCTGTTCCTACTATGATGGGACGCAATCATTCTATCGCGTGAGTTAGTTGTGTCTTGTCGTGCTTTTGTGGCAATAGTAGCATATTTCAAATTATATTAAGATGCTTTTGAGAGTATACCAGATACTGAATGTTTTTAAATTTATAACCCATTTTCCTTCATACATGAATGCAAAGTAAGGTCAAAGTAAGACCCTTCCTCAGTCAGGTCTCGACCTGAAACATCACCTATTCCTTTTCTCCAGAGATGCTGTCGGACCGGCTAAGTTAGTCCAGCTTTTTATGTCGATCTTCAGTTTAAGCCCACATCTGCAGTTCCTTCCTGCATAACTGCAACGTATATACTTGAGATCAAGTAAAGTCTGGGTTGGATCTGCTGTTGCTTACTGATGTTACAAAACTAAGACAGCAAGAAGTGGTATACTTGGAAACATTACATGAAGTAGTACCTTTAGGTTTGGTGAATATGCTTCACTTTGGATCACATATACAATAAAACATAATGCTTTTTAAACGGTGAAAGCCGAGCCAGTGGAGGCTCTAAGAAGCTTAGGGCTCTATATATATAAATCAAAATATCATGAACAGATTAAAAAAAAATAATCAAATTGGCCAGTGAGATTGTGACCTTCATATGTAGAGAATTAAAGTGCAAGGACACAGATTACAGCTAAACAATGTCCTGTTTAGACTACAACCAGAGTATTAAGAGTAGCTCTGAGCAACAGGCTTGAGGAATAATTCCCGTGAGGAAGTGTAATGTAGATTTTCCAGAATAATATCTTGACTTCAAGGGTTAAATAATGAGAAGAGATACAAGATGGGGTATATTCTGGGAAATTAGAACGATACAATTAATTAATTAAAGTGTTTAAGATGATAAACAGATTATATAGGGTAGATAGAGAATTTATTGCTTGGGAATTGATAAACTTGGAGTACAACTTCTCTTTGAAAAACATGGTAGGATTTTGGAACTCTCCCCCACAGGTGGCAATTGATGCTAGGTTAACAATTTTAAAATCTGATTTGAATGTTTTTTACCAAAAAAAAGAACAAAACAAGGACTAGATTTAAAGAAAAAACTCAAGTCACAAGTGTGAAGGGTCAGGTGTCTGAATTGACGACTTCTGTTTCAGGCTGACAATACTTAGAATTTCATACCACAGTTGAGAAGTTTTTAGGTATCGAAGACCAGGCTCTGTTCAGTCTTCAAATCCCACAGCTTCAGACCTGGAGGCAACATTTGCCATCTATATTTTTGTAATATAGTAATGGCAATCTTGGAGATCTTTTCATTAAATCAAACAGTTGTGGCTTGCTTTGAGTCTTATTGCACTTAAAACAGTGCATGAGATTTTAAATGGAAATATAGCTTTTAAAAATATTTTGCGCACATTTTCAAATACAGTTTAGGTGAAAATGTAAATAATTGAAGGGTAAGGGGTGGTGCAGCTGCCTCACAGCGCCAGAGTCCTGGGTTTGATCTTGGCCTCTCGTCTTGTGTCCAGAGTTTGCACATTTTTCCTGTTATCGCGTGGGTTTCTCTGGCTGCTTCGGTTTCCTCTCGCATCCCAATTAACCTACAGGTTTTGTAGGTTAATTGACCTCTGCAAGTTGCCTCTCATGTTTATGGAGTATACGTGGTGGGATAATATGGAACTAGTGTGAACGGATGATCGATGGTTGGTGTAGACTAGATGAGCCAGAGGGCCTGCTTCCATGCTGCATCTTTCAATCAGTTAATTTAATGCCCCCATTTTGTGATTTATTTTATAGTAAATGATAGAGCTGCCTTGATAGTGTTGCAGATCAGAGGCAGTACAGGTCTGGTGCAAGTCGGGTAGACAGTGTGTTAGAGGACATAGGCTTACGGTGAAAGTGGAAAGATTTATAACGGACCTCAGGGACAACATTTCGCTCAGAGGGTGGACTGTATTGGGAATGAGCTGCCAAAGGAGGCTATAGAAACAGAGGCAATTATGACTTTTAAAATAAAGATTTATGGATTGGAAGGGTTAGAGGGTTATGGGCCAAATGTAGACAAATGGGGCTTGCCCAAATGACCAGTTTGGTCAAGAGCCAAAGCACCTGTTTTCGTGCTGTACAGCTTTGAATCTATAATTCTTAAGATTCATTTGTAAAGGATCTTAGAAACACTGTGGTATAGTAGTTTAGGCCTACATTTTCTGAACCCATATGTAGGTGACTGAAGCTGCGAAGTGCTGGTGTTGTGGACATCAACATATTAAAATCTGAAGCTACAGATATAGTAGATCTTTATTCAATCAATATACAATGGAGAATATCTGAAGAGACAGCAGAATATCTTTGTGTCAGAATGCACCAATCTTTAAAAAAAACCTCTGGTTATGGACCTTTCTGTTATGGGGAAAAGTTTACTCCCGAATATACAATCTATGTCTATTATCTTGTACTGCTCTTATCAGGTC
Organism: Okamejei kenojei; assembly: GCA_035221665.1. Classification (NCBI taxonomy): domain Eukaryota; kingdom Metazoa; phylum Chordata; class Chondrichthyes; order Rajiformes; family Rajidae; genus Okamejei; species Okamejei kenojei. The sequence continues at coordinate 5,307,539 of CM069153.1, forward strand.
CGCCTCAGCCTTCACTTAAGTAGCCTAGAAAACTTTCAGTTATACTTGCAGTCCTTTTGCAGCACTGAGTAAATATTTAAAACTAACACATTTAATTAGCATGTATACTTTACTGTAACTCAAAGAATTTATGACCTTATACACCCACTTTATTGTACGGAAACTTGATATGGAGACTGATTTTTAAGAACACGAGCACTGCGAGTTGGAATAGGCTAATCTGCCATTCAAACCTGTTCCTCTGTTCATGAAGATGATGGCTGATCTTCTACCTCAACCGCTTTTTTGCCATTATCTTCATAATCCCTTGATTTCTCAATGTGTGTGTGTGTGTGTGTGTGTGTGTACCACTCTCTCCAAAAGAAAATTCAGAAAAAAAACTTGCCTAGCAAATTTGTACACTTACCCCCTCTTTCCTTACACATGTGCACTCTAGAATTTAGAATTTGACATTCCCAAAGAAAAGGAATCGGTGATGTTTCGGGCAGAGATCTTTCTTTAGACTGAGATCTCTCACTGTTAACCGATGCTTTGCGTTTCTGTATCCAAAGTGAATAACATCATATTTTCCAAATTCTATCTGCTATGCTACTGCTCATTCACTCATCTTGTCTGTTTCCTTAATGCCTTTCTATATCCTTTTATGTACTAGAAACCACACCTAGTTTAATATGGCGCTTACGATTAATATGTTTCCATATACCTGCTTGTCTTTATTTTTCTTAGTGGTAGCATTTGTGGGATTGGTAGGTGCTGTCTGAGTAGTCTTGACAAACAACTAGATTGAAATTTGTAGATGGAAATCAGCCAGGTGATCAAGGGATTGGTTGATGGGTGCCAAGCTTCCTGATAGATTTTGGTGCTTTTCTCATCCAGGTAAGGGAAAAATATTACATTGTGCGACTGATTTGTGCCTTGCAGATGATGGTGTTTCGGCAAGATACTGAGCCTCTGATTTACTCTTTTTTTCACTACTACTTTTCTTTTGCCCTCATATTAATGTTCAGAGGTGATCTTAGGAATTCTTATCAAGATGCTAAGATGTTTTCCCCTTATAATGGAATCTGTAATTAGGATGTAAACATTTGTGGAATAAGAATTGGTAGTAAGGAGAAATTTCTTCCTAGGGTCATGAATGTTAGGAACACTGTACCCCTGAGAGTTGTGTTGGCCGAATCATTGAAAATATTTAAAGCTTGCAGTCAGATTTTGCTCTTTAGACTAGTCGAGGGTTAATGGGAACACAGGAAAATGAAGCAGAGACCAAAATCAGACTGTAATCTAAGTGAATGGTGGAGCAGACTTGATGAACATTGTTTTTATGTTCTTATTGAATTGAATAGTTTAATATTTTCAAATGTTTCAAAGTAAACCATGGAATTTTCTGAGATTTCATAATCTTATTTTGAATGTTCACATAATGTTGTAATATACGAAAAGTATGGATTTGTGCCTAATACTAAAAATAGTACACAAACAGTGGGGGAGTGAGTTAGTGCTGCAGCCAAGGAACAAGTCTGCTGCATGTGTTCTTCGTAAGCTGAAACAGAAAACATATTTGTTTGAATGAGTTTCTTTCTGCTGCAGTGATAGATGGTATTATTTTCTGGATGAGGCAAGGATTGAACTTGGATTATTGTCACCTTTTAATGAAGAACTCAGATTAACAAAAAGTTCAAAAATTGAATTATGACTTGATATCAAGCAATGTTCTTATCTTACAACATAAGGAGCTAATCTTAATGTTTATTTTACGAACCGGAAATAGTCAGAAGGTTAGGCTGCATCTGATGACAGTAAAATAGTGTTAGGTTTCAGGTAAATGAACTGTCAACAAGTTAAGTGCTGTAAAACAACCACTTAAACTTGTATTAATGTGCTGAAGATCATGAATTAATGAATCAGTGCAATTTGCAGCTTGGAATGTTGAGTATGTTCATTCATATTGCAACATTCATCTGCAGGAGTGACTGTTCATTTTCAGTGGTGATGTTAATACAATTGTTTGATTTTGGAACAGGAAAATGTGAAATGAAGAATAACTTCAGGTGCATTTCAAGTATTATAAGTAAGATATTTTGAGCAACTGTGCATTTGTGAATTCTCAATTTCCTTCAAGAGTGCTTAATTGTCTGGTGCATTGGAATTGAACAATGACATTCTTACTTTCTGTGTCTTTACAGACACCTTAATGTAACAATACAACAAAATAAATATACAATATGTTATCAGTTGTACTAGGTAACCAGACCATTATAGTACACACCAAAGTAGATAGTGCAACCTATAAGAAGTCCATATTAGTTTGCCCCTGAGGTAGCGTTGTGCATTTTGGTTTAAGAGCCTGGGTTGACGGTGCTGTTCTTGAACCTAAAGGTAACAGTTCTTAGGCTTCTGTACTTGAGTAGCAGCAAGATGACAATGTGGTTAGGGTGGTGTGGTTTTTGATATTAGCTGCCTTCTTGAAATAATGAATGATGAAATCATTTTCAAATATTTTATACTGAATAAAAAGTAAAGCTAGATGCACCCAAGCTGAACTTTAGTTTTGAATACTTAACGGTATGTTTAGAAACCTATAGTGAAGTACAAAAGAAAACTTACAGGGATAACCCTATAATTTATAGCAATATACGTATTTGGAAACAAATAGTTAAGACTTTACATCTGGATAATGTCACTCTGTTTACCAATTATGAACAATCCTTTATTTAAATCTTCTATATTGGATAAGGGGTTTAGACACTGGAAAATTTAGGAATTATAAGGATAGAACACCTTTACAGGAAAGGAAATTTTCTATCATTTCAAGAATTAAAAGATATCTATGGATTACACCCAAATAACTTGTTTAGGTATTTACAAATTAGAGACTATATCAAGTCAAACCAGGATCATTGGGTGAGTGGCTTAACAAGCACCCAAATACAGAAAAATTAATAGCGTGCATATATAATACTCTTTTGGATAGGGAAGTCCCAACAACAAAATCATACCGACAGATATGGGAAAATGAAATAGGTCTATCTATAATGAAAGACACTTGGGAAGAAAGTTTACAATGTATACACCGATGCTCATTAAATGCCAGACATACTTTGGTACAATTTAAAGTAATACATAGATTACACTACTCAAAAACGAAATTAAATCAATAGAATTTTTCCTAACATTTCTTCTATTTGCGATAAATGTCAGAATTTAGAAACCAACTTAACGCATAGTTTTATAACAGGCATAAAACTTAATAGTTATTGGGCTGATATTTTTGGAATCATCTCTGAGGTTCTTAAAACTAAATTGGACCCTGATCTAAAGTTAATAATATTAGGAGTCCCTGACTCAAGCTTAATATTAACAGTAAGTCAAAGAAATTTTCTTGATTACTGTTTGATTAATTAAAAAATTAATATTGATATTCTGGAAGGGAACATTATCCCCCACAATCAAAATGTGGACTGTGGAAATGTCGGAGATGTTGCATTTGGAGAGAATTAGGTTTGTCCTAATGGACAAATATGAACTCTTTGAACAAATATGGTCTCTATTCATTGATTACTTAAAGGGGTAGCTGAGCTCAGCACCGTAACTCGATAAGTACCGTGGTGTAGGATTAGATGAAAAAAGTATTGGGATCTGTATGCATCTCAATAGATATTGTTATATGAAACTGTTCCATTCAATGTAAAGATGTATTCCTTTTTAAATTTTTATTATATAATAATTGTTTTTTTTTAATTTTTCATGTTTTTCTTTATTCTTTTTTATTTTTTTATTATATAATCATTATTATTTAATTACAACGTCTTGATTGTTGATTTATACTTTTACTTTTTCTTTCACTCCCTTACCTTCCCAAAAAAAAATCAAAAACAGTAGCATATATAAATTATCCCGTAATATCTGTACAACGGTTGTAATAAGTCTGATTTGTATTTGAAGTGCTGTTGTACCTTAGATAATATGCAATGCTTCTAATAAAAATATTAAACAAAAAATAAACCTATAGCCCAATGTAAACCTTGCTAGTGATAAGTCACAGTAATTTTTTAACATAGTTGAAATATTGTCAACACACAAAGAAAATACTTTGTGTCGTTGAAGTTCCCCAGTATTTTTCTACAGTGTAGTATGATTTTTTACAATTTTAGAGCATATGATATGATCTCCATATCAGCTGCTGAAGGCAACCCCCAATATCCACATGATCTGGAGATAGAAAATATGGGGAAAGTGTGCTTATCTTTTGTCTCCCTTTTGCTGATTTTTAAAAGCTGCTTGGTTATTTAAAGAGAACCATGATTAGCAAAAGGGACCTTGAGTGTTCATCATACGAATGGAGTGACTAATTCTAAAGGTCAATAGACAATAGGTGCAGGAGTAGGCCATTTGGCCCTTCGAGCCAGCACTGCCATTCAATGTGATCGTGGCTGATCATCCCCAATCAGTACCACGTTCCTGCCTTCTCCCTATATCTCCTGACTCCGCTATTTTGAAGATTCTAGCTCTCTCTTGAAAGCATCCAACGAACCCGCCTCCGCTGCCCTCTGAGGCAGAGAATTCCACAGACTCACCACTCTCTGTGAGAAAAAGTGTTTCCTCGTCTCCGTTCTAAATGGCGTACTCTTTATTCTTAAACTGTGCGCCCTGGTTCTGGACTGCCCCAACATCGGGAACATGTTTCCTGCCTCTAGCGTGTCCAGGCCCTTAAGAATCTTATGTTTCAATGAGATATCCTCTCATCCTTCTAAAATCCAGAGTGTACAAGCCCAGCTGCTCCATTCTCTCAGCATATGACTGTCCCGCCATCCCAGGAATTGACCTTGTAATCCGACGCTGCACTCCCTCAATAGCAAGAATGTCCTTCCTCAAATTAGGGGACCAGAACTGCACACAATACTCCAGGTGTGGTCTCACTAGGGCTCTGTACAACTGCAGAAAGACCTCTTTGCTCCTATATTCGATTCCTCTTGTTGTAAAGGCCAACATGCTATTTGCTTTCTTCACTGCCTGCTGTACCTGCATGCTTACGTTCATAGACTGATGTACAAGAACCCTCAGATCCCGTTGTGCTTCCCCTTTTCCCAACTTGACGCCGTTTAGATAGTAATCTGCCTTCCTGTTTTTGCTACCAACGTGGATAACCTCAAAATATCGAAATATCATTTGGCGAATGAAAGGTCGAAATATCATTTGGCAAATAGATTTTTAATTGGTGAATTATATTATTTATAGTGAAACATGTGATTAAAAATGGATAGGTGACGTTTCAGGTCTGGACCCTTTTGACATTTGAGCAGGTTATTATGGAGTGCTGTTGTAATATTTACTGTGGAATATTGTTCTTTTCCCAAGGTGTTTTGAAAGATGAGGCAAGATTGTGTGTATTTTTTGTTGATAAAATGTACTGACTTTTCTAGTGTAAGAATTAAGGCTCTTTTATTTGTTATGTTAAGGGAAGACATAGCAGTGTAATCTTCAAAATAGCTTTTTTTTTAGTTTAAAAGTTTTAAGACATTGTTAAATGGGGGGAAATAAATTGGGTACAGTTGCATTAAAGAGATCTGTTTTGCAAATAATTTTCAACAAAAGTGTACACTTGTTAATTTAGTGCATACTGCTCTTGGGATATCGGTATAACTGTAACATTGCCTCAAGTTGGGATGTTATGCTAATATAATTAAAATGAGTAATGGATGTTGTATAAGGTGGGAAGAAATTATGATCTAACTGGTGAGTTGTTATTGATTCTCTGGTAATATATACAATATGTTATTTGCTTTTGAGTTATAAGGAGGAAATTTGAACATCGTTTAATTTTCACCACTGGAAATGGTTTTGTATGTCCCAGACAGGATGTTAGTTATCAGAGAGTACGCAAGACAGAATCCCAGTTTAGAACCAATTCTTTTGGCTTGTACTTGCGTATAATCAATTAAAATTGTGTGTTCTGATCCCATTTGAACCAACTTTGGACTTCATGGTGACGATGGCAACTTTCTATGTTCAGTCCAATATCATATAAACATCAACATTGTCTCATAATTTGGTATAAAGATACCACATTAAACAATGAACAAAGTAGGAAGCATGAGATAGAATTTATGTAGTTGGATAGTGTGAATGAAGGCAAAAAGCTGATTGCACGATTACTTTGAAATCCAAAGGTAGTAGATTCAAATCCCGTTGAGAAATGAACATAAGATCTTGACTTGTTTTTTCAATTGAGCATCAGCCCAAAGTGACCACCTTCAAATAAAATGTGAAATTAATATTCTGACTGGGTAGACATACTACTCCTTAGTGTTGTATCTTGTGTCATCAGCAGAGCCTACACATCCATTCAAAGGTTACTCATATTTGAAGAATGGACAAAAAAAAGTTATCTGGTGCATTGCCTAATCAAAATCTAACATTGAAAATTATTAAGAAGGGTCCTGACATGAAACGTTGTTCATCCATGTCCTCCAGAGATGCTGTCCGACCCACTGAGTTACTCCAGCACTCTTTGATTTGCTTGAAAATTTGTACATTGGTTCAGTTTAGTTTATTGTCATGTGAACCGCAGTGCATTGAAAAGCTTTTGTTGTGTGCTAACCAGTCAGCAGAAAGACATACATGGGAAGGTGCAGATATTTTTTCTTTGACAATTAGCATGGTTTCTTATTGCTTTTAAAAAGTTACTCTATTTTATACAGAACAAATAATGCATAAATAATAGACAAGCTTAAGAAAATCTTAGTGAAGACAGGTTCTGCTGTATTAATGGCTGAAGAACTGCAGGCCAACACTCAAATGGCACTTCAAGATATCAGTGTTGTGACAGTGATAGCTCTATTGGTAGATTCAAATGATGCTCTACGGCATGTTCTTGTGTCACTGCTTTGGTAATTTGTGGGTATTTTACTGTTATGTAGTCTATAGTTATTTCTAAGTGCTTTATTTTTAAAATTTAGTGACATTTGGGAGCTTTGGACCATTCAGAAACAACTGATTTTAAACAAGCATGTGCATTAGCTATTTTTACTGTTATATCCCACATGGATTAAAGAATGAATTAGAAAATGCTTAAATTGTTTAAGATTAATTGGATACAACATTGTTGCAAATTTTATGAAAATTAACACCTTTAGCAATAGGAAACATGAAGTGCAGCTAGCTTTTGCAGTAGCTTGTTGTTAAATCTAATGATTCAACATGGGATAAATTCCACTTAATTTTAGTCCACACAATCAGCAGCATACTTTTTTTTTAAATCCAATTCTATACATTTTTCCTGGTGGCTTCATACAAGTGGTATTTGTAGCTTTTTCTTAATTTGGAATTCAATTACCTAATGAGCTCTTGTTTGAAGTAATCAAGATATCAGTTTTTGTAAGGTAGAGAATTATTTCATAAATTTAGTATTTCTTTTCCTTTTTTTCTAGTGTTATGTGCGAAGAATTTGGTGAAGAAAGACTTCTTCAGTAAGTATTCTAGCTGGATGTTACTAGACATGACTATCTTAACATTAGTTAACAATAAAAGTAACAAAGTTTGTTGGATCATAAAACATTAATAATGAATACAATAATATATAATATTTTAAAATGCTTTGCGTACCATTCTTGAGAGTAAAGTAAATTTTAGCAATAATTGTCAGAAATCTGTTCTGTTTGTAGTGCAGTATTAAATTTGTGTAGGATGCATTCTAAAGCATACAGTGGTACAAATGTACAATAAGTTATTTGGATTGATGATATTACAAGACAATATTCTGATATTATAAGAAACACTAAACAGCACTATGGTTAAGTGATAGGAGTAGAATTAGGCTATTCGGCCCATCAAGTCTACTCTCTGCCATTAAATCATGGCTGATCTATCTGTCCCTCCAAACTCCATTCTCCTGCCTTTTCCCCAAAACGTCTGACGCCTATACTAATCAAGAATCTACATCTAGCTTTGCCTTAAAAATATCCACTGACCAGGCTTCCACAGCCTTCTGTGGCAAAGAATTCTACAGATTCACCACCCTCTGAATAAATACATTTCTTTTTGTCTCCTTTAAAAAAGAACGTTCTTTATTTCTGATGCTATGAACTCTAGTCCTAGACTCTCCCACTGACGGAAACATCCTCTCCGCGTCCACTCTATCCAAGCCTTTCACTATTCTCTGTTTCAATGTGGTCACACCTCATTCTTCTAAACTCCAGTGAGTACAGGCCCAGTGCCGACAAATGCTCATCATAGAAGTGCTTCTTAAAAGGGTAAATGAAATTATTTTGGGGTGAATTAGCTAGAATATGTTTTTGCTCATGTGACAAAATAAATTATATATAAAATTTTACACAAGGGAGAATAAGACAAAAATTACCAAAAACATAAGAAAATGTAGTCGAGGGTGAATACATTTTGTGATAAATACTCTAGGGTGAATGACACTGAAATAGTTTAAGAAGCACCGGGTTAACCTACTGACAAAAACTGACAATTCGGCACTCATTGGACATTAATAGCTCTGGACGAGCAGATTTTCTGGTCTAAGGATGTTATGCCCATTAATCCATTTACTTTTATTTAATCCTTCATAAGCTTAGCAATATTATAACACATTTTCCAAAGAACCCGATGAATTTAAAGGGAGCAAGAAATACAAAAGCGCTCTGGACCTTGACTGTGGCCACAAACCTTCTCCTAAGGTGTTCCCAATGCCAGCTTTGGTCAAACTCCCTGATTGATCTCTGGGCTGCTGGTTTGCATTCTGGACTAATAAACAAGGTGATCACTGAACCATCAGGACATCTGAACAATCAACTGTCGAATTATCTAAGTTTTACTGTTTTGACCAATCTTTTCAGTATTGATCTGGCTGTGATTGCAACTTGTTTTCATTTAGGACTTCCTGATCCCTTTGCAAAAATAGTAGTAGATGGATCGGGCCAGTGCCATTCCACAGACACAGTAAAGAACACACTAGACCCAAAGTGGAATCAACATTATGATCTGTGAGTATCTGATTAAGTTCCAAGAATTAATTTTACAATTTAAAAAAAAAAAAAATGTTTGTCCTCAAGATATATTTGTAAGCAAATTTTACAAGTTTTACATGTCTTACAGTATGTGGTTTGGCTCTCTTTGGAAAGAGAAGGGTTTGTGGTTTGACCTGTGGGAGGAATAGTACGAATTAGTAAGGAATAATTATTATCGTCACAAATTGTAAAATTGTTATTCCGACAATATATATTTCATCTTGTTATGGAGCTGTCAATGTTTGATGGCTATTTATTCACAAAGCAAACAATGCAACTTTGAATTACCAAGATAGAATTGACAGGTAGGCGGTGGGGCGGAGGGAACACCCTCGGTGATGTACGATTGTTGTTGCAGTTGACTTTATGTATGAGTCCGTAATTTCTGTTAAGATTTGCTATATCATGCCAAATGAGAGCTTAAGCTCCAATTGAAAAGAGCATTGTAATAAGCAATGGTGTAGAGATATGAGCAGGCTTTAAAAAAAAAAAAAAGATTATGGCATAAAGAAGCTCTCTTTGCCAATATGATCACATTTGGAATAGGTTATGCAGCAATTCCTGGTGCAGAATCTCTGGGAATTATCAGCTGCCCTTCAGGATGGTAACTAAATTAAATTCAGTTTGATACCACACTTTATCCTATAGCGTAATTGGATCCACCACGTAAAAACAATTGCTACAAGGGCAGTTCAAAGACTGAGTTTCCTCTGGCTGAAGATTTGCCTCCTAGCTCTCCAAAGTCTTTCTGTAAGCCTTTATAAGGGGCAGGTCCAACACTCAAAAATATCAACAACATCCATAATAAAATGATCTGCTGGATAGATACCATATCCACCTGACAAAAATGTCATTTCATTTTGCTTTTGGTGCACTGTGACTGGTGCCCACCATGGGAAAAGTGAAGTGCAATTGCGGCCTAGTACCTCCCAGGTCTATGATATGATATGCACTACAAGAAGCAATGCAGATGTTCCAGAAGGTAATTTGCCTGGATTACGCATGGTAGTCTTTCAAATGTAGTTTTTACAATTTCTTAATCTCAAAAGGTGGGAAACATCCCCATTTCAGCATTCCAGCATCTCAGGACTTTGTTGCAGAGTAGCAGAGACCTCCCAACTATCCCGCTTTTGGCGGGATATTCCCGCTTTTTAGGTTCCCTTCCCGCCATCCCGATTTGTACCCTAATTATCCCGCTAAATTCTTCCTCCCGTGGTGAACGCCGGCGCCATGTGTCCCCGGTTTTCCGGCCCGCGCGATCAGCGGCACTTTGCTGGGCCCTAGTGGCCGCGCGTGCGCAGTGGGGGAGGGTTGCCGGGCCCCAGTGGCCGCGCGTGCGCAGTGGGTGAGGGTTGCCGGGCCCCAGTGGACGCGCGTGCGCAGTGGGGGAGGGTTGCCGGGCCCCAGTGGCCGCGCGTGCGCAGTGGGGGAGGGTTGCCGGGCCTGGCGCCATTTCGAGCCATGCCACGCCCGGCCCAGAGCCCGGGCGGCGCCGGCCCGCGCGATCAGCGGCACTTTCTTGCCGGCAGCCGGCCGCTCGCGGCAGCCCCATCACCGGGCCTCCCCCCCACCCCCACCCAGTGCGCAGGCGCAGACCCGCCGGCAACCTGGCCAAGTGCGCATGTGCCGCACCCGCCCGCCGGCAGCCCGCTGATCTGCACCAGTGCGCAGGCGCATAGCCGCCGGCAACAACCCCAAGTGAGAGAAATTAAGGTGAGTCTAGTGCCAAGTTTATCAAAGTTTAACATAGAATTTAAATGTTTCAGCATACATGTACCTTTTTCACATTTTGGCATTTAAAATACTTCTTCACAATTCAGAATTTGTGACATGGGACCCCGAATAGGGCGCCGCGACATATTATGAATTTTCATTTAAAAATATGAATTTTGAGGGGAAATATTATGAATTTTGACAATCAAATGTTGGGAGTTCGTTGGTAGCAGATTTTCTGACTATTGAACGTTTTTCATATTACATTTCCAAATGCTTATAATTCACTCTTTTTGCTATGCTACCCAATAGAACGATGCATATTCAGTGAACTCTAAATTTACGGGGAAATGAGAAACGAGGCCATAGTAAGTCTCAAGGGAAATAGAAGCAGGTGAGTTGAAAGGGAGTATGGCGAAGCAGAAACAGCTGAGTGGCAAGGGAGCGTGGGAACTGGGGCCCCAGTAAGTGGGAGGGGAGCATGGGAACCGGATTCCTTATGAGTGGGAAGAAATGCAACAAGCATCACCTGGTGAGCCAGATGTATGATCAATATTTTCAAATAGTTGGACAGCAGAGTTTGAATTTATACTATTTCCACTGCAGAATTATTTTCCTTCAATGTTGAAGAATTTGTCCTTGTCTCAATCAAATTATCATCAACTATCCCCACCCATCGAATCTGCCTGAAAGCTTTAACTCTATCATGCAGCAACTTTACTTTTAAGATACAATGAGAAGTGAATATACGGGTTTCGAACACAATATAATTCCTAGCCTACCAGTAATAATAGATTGGGAATGATAATATGGATTTGAATAAAGAACATTCTGCATTTTGTGTGTGTCCGAGTCCCTGGAAAACTCTTGTTTGTGGTCTTCCATAATCAGACTGTGACTGGCCTATGATACACACAGTGCCCTCCATAATGTTTGGGACAAAGACCCATCATTTATTTATTTGCCTCTGTACGCCGCAATTTGAGATTTGTAATAGAAAAAAAACATGTGGTCTAGTGTCAGATTTTAAAAAGTGTTGAAACATAGTTCCCCCATTTCAGGGCACTATAATGTTTGGGACTCGGCAACATCATGTAAATGAAAGTAGTCAAGTTCAGTATTTTGTTGCATATCCTTTGGATGCAATGACTGCTTAAAGTCTGCGATTCATGGACATCACCAGTTGCTGGGTGACTTCTCTGGTGATGCTCTGTCGGGCCTGTATTGCAGCCATCTTTAGCTTATGCTTCAGCATATACAGTGGCTTGCAAAAGTTTTCATACCCCTTGAACTTTTCCACATTTTGTCACGTTACAACCACAAACGTAAATGTATTTTATTGGGATTTTATGTGATAGACCAACACAAAGTGGCGCATAATTGTGAAGTGGAAGGAAAATGATACATGGTTTTCAAGTTTTTTTTTTACAAATAAAAAACTGAAAAGTTGGGCGTGCAAAAGTATTCAGCCCCCTTTACTCTGATACCCCTAAATAAAATCCAGTGCAACCAATTGCCTTCAGAAGTCACCTAATTAGTAAATAGATTCCACCTGTGTGTAATCTAATCTCAGTATAAATACAGCTGTTCTGTGAGGGCCTCAGAGGTTTGTTAGAGAACATTGGTGAACAAACAGCATCATGAAGCCCAAGGAACACACCAGACAGGTCAGGGATAAAGTTGTGGAGAAGTTTAAAGCAGGGTTAGGTTATAAATATCCCAAGCTTTGAACATCTCACGGAGCACTGTTCAATTCATCATCCGGAAATGGAAAGAGTATGGCACAACTGCAAACCTACCAAACATGGCCGTCCACCTAAACTGACAGGCCGGGCAAGGAGAGCATTGATCAGAGAAGCAGCCAAGAGGCCCATGGTAACTCTGGAGGAGCTGCAGAAATCCACAGCTCAGGTTGGAGAATCTGTCCACAGGACAACTATTAGTCATGCACTCCACAAATCGGGCCTTTATGGAAGAGTGGTAAGAAGAAAGCCATTGTTGAAACAAAGCCATAAGAAGTCCCGTTTGCAGTTTGCCACAAGCCATGTGGGGGACACAGCAAACATGTGGCGGAAGGTGCTCTGGTCTGATGAGACCAAAATTGAAGTTTTTGGCCTTAATGCAAAACGCTATGTGTGGCGGAAAACTAACACTGCACATCACCCTGAACACAACTGCCACCGTGAAACATGGTGGTGGCAGCATCATGCTGTGGGGATGCTTTTCTTCAGCAGGGACAGGGAAGCTGGTCAGAGTTGATGGGAAGATGGATGGAGCCAAATACAGGGCAATCTTGGAAGAAAACCTGTTAGAGTCTGCAAAAGACGAGACTGGGGCGGAGGTTCACCTTCCAGCAGGACAACAACCCTAAACATACAGCCAGAGCTACAATGGAATGGTTTAGATCAAAGCATATTCATGTGTTAGAATGGCCCAGTCAAAATCCAGACCAAAATCCAATTGAGAATCTCTGGCAAGACTTGAAAATTGCTGTTCACAGACGCTCTCCATCCAATCTGACTGAGCTTGAGCTATTTTGCAAAGAAGAATGGGCAAAAATATCAGTCTCTAGATGTGCAAAGCTGGTAGAGACATACCCCAAAAGACTTGCAGCTATAATTGCAGCGAAAGGTGGTTCTACAGAGTATCGACTCAGGGGGACAGAATACTTTTACACGCCACACTTTTCAGTTTTTTATTTGTAATAAAATTTGGAAACCATGTATAATTTTCCTTCCACTTCACAATTATGCGCCACTTTGTGTTGGTCTATCACATAAAATCCCGATAAAATACATTTACGTTTGTGGTTGTAACGTGACAAAATGTGGAAAAGTTCAAGGGGTATGAAAACTTTTGCAAGCCACTGTAAAAGGAATGCTCAATTGTGCTCAGATCGCGTGATTGACTTGGCCACTTAAGAATTTACCATTTTTTAGCTTTGAAAAACTCCTTTGTTGCTTTAGCAGTATGTTTGGAATCATTGTCTTGCTGTAGAATGAACCGCCGGGCAATGAGTTTTGAGGCATTTGTTTGCACTTGAGCAGATAGGATGTGTCTATACACTTCAGAATTCATTATGCTACTACCATCAGCAGTTGTATCATCAATGAAGATAAGTGAGCCAGCACCATCAGCAGCCATACATGCCCAGGCCATAACACCCCCACCACCGTGTTTCACAGATGAGGTGGTATGATTTGGATCTTGGGCAGTTCCTTCTCTCCTCCATACATTGCTCTTGCCATCACTCTGATATAAGTTAATCTTCATCTCATCTGCCCACAATACCTTTTTTCCAGAACTGTGGTTGCTCTTTTAAGTACTTCTTGGCAAACTGTAACCTGGCCATCGTATTTTTGCGGCCAACCAGTGGTTTGCATCTTGCAGTATAGCCTCTGTATTGCTGTTCATGAAGTCTTCTGCGTACTGTGGCCATTGACAAATCCACACCTGACTCCTGAAGAGTGTTTCTGATCTGTCGGACAGGTGTTTGGGTTTTTTTCTTTATCATAGAGAGAAATCTTCTGTCGTCAGCTGTGGAGGTCTTCCTTGGCCTGCCAGTCCCTTTGCGATTAGTAAGCTCACCAGTGCTATCTTCTTAATGATGTTCCCGTTGATTTTGGTAAGCCTAAGGTTTGGCTGATGTCTCCAACAGTTTTATTCTTGTTTCTCAGTCGCATAACGGTTTCTTTGACTTTCATTGGCACAACTTTGGTCCTCATGTTGATAAACAGCAATAAAAGTATACCTGCATTAAGGAGGCAATTAAACACTGAGCAATTACAAACACCTGTGAAGCCATGTGTCCCAAACATTATGGTGCCCTGAAATGGGGGGACTATGTATAAACACTGCTGTAAATTCTACATGGTGAAACCAAAATGTATAAAAATGGCCTTCATTAAAATCTGACAATGTGCACTTTAACTACATGTGATTTATTTCTATTACAAATCTCAAATTGTGGAGTACTGAGGCAAATAATTAAATGATGGGTCTTTGTCCCAAACATTATGGAGGGCACTGTACAGTGTAATAGGAAATAGTTTACATGCCTTGGATGACAGATGGTGTCTCACTGGTAAAGTGCCAGCTTGTTCATTTGCCTGCTTTTTCAAGATTGAAACAGATTTAGACTGGTATGTTGCTGATAATAGTTGTACATATTTTGCTGTGGTTTTCTCTAAAGTTAAATGCACAAATTAATGCATAATTGTACATAGCTAGAGTTATCTTAAATAAGAAGACAGCGTACAAGCCCCAGATTGGAAAACGTTACAAGTGTCTATAGTAACACAATTGGTCTTTTCATTTGTATTAATTCATTACATACGAGGGAATAAACCAAAGCAAAAAAAGGTCTGTTTTTTGTAAATGAGATTTACAGCATTATAGTTTCTTGTACATTGTGACTTGTGATCAGTGCCACCTAGTTTTCGTGCTTGGTTTGGGGTTATAGATGTCTGTTTCAATTGTAGATTAGGAATATTATTATTTAATGGGGTGTAATTTTGCTGTTCTTGGGGATTCAAATAAAGCAAGCAGCCAACTTTCATTTGCAAAATAATTGAACAGGTCGATATACATTGACTGAAATTATTTTGTGTGGTATTCTTCAAGTAGAATAACTGATAGAAGTATTGCACATGTTGAATATAATGTGGGATTTGAACATTGCTGGTTCTTAATTTAATTGTTTGCTTGCTTGCTTTGCTGGACTGAAAATACAAATTTTGTCCGTTCCCAGTCAGCATATTAATGGTTATTTGTGTGGCATCAGTTGGTCTACTTCCTATGAAAGTGAATTGCTGTTTTATTATTCATTACTGTTATCAAAATATGGAGCCACAGAGTGCATGTTGTTTAGATTGTGTTGAATATTGGGCACCATATCTGAGGAAGGGTGTGCTAGCTCTGGAGAGAATCTAGAGGAGCTTTACAAGTATGATCCCAGGAATGAGTGGGTTAACATATGATGAGCGTTTGACAGCACTGGGCCTGTGCTCGCTGGAGTTTAGAAGAAGGAGGGGTGACCTCATTGAAAGGTACAGAACAGTGAAAGGCTTGAATAGAGTGGATCAAGAGAGGATGTTTCCACTAATGGGAGAGTAGGACTAGAGGTCATAACCTCAGAATTAAGGGTCGTTCCTTTTGGGAAGAAGATGAAGAGGAATTTATTTAGTCAGAGGGTGGTGAGTCTATGGAATTCTTTGCCACAGAAGGCTGCGGAGGCCGTCAATGGATGTTTTTAAGGCAGAGATAGATAGATTCTTGATTAATACAGGTGTCGGGTTATGGAGAGAAGGCAGGAGAATGGGGTTTGGAGGGACAGATAGATATGCCAGATTGAATGGTAGAGTAAACTTGATGGGCAGAATGTCCTAATTCTGCACCTGTCACTTATGACCTTATGAAATGTTAATATTTTTCTTATGGCATCATGTGATGTTTGATACTCCTTGTTTCTCTGAATACAATACCATAAGTATATCAATTTTTTCCAAATTACCCCACATATCCTTTCATAGTTTATGATCACTTCATGATTGCATATTATGTACCAAATAAGAGATAATTTAAGACAAAAGTGATGTTTCAGGGTTTTATTTTACTTAAAGCTATGAAATGGGGAATTTGTCTCACCAAAAACAAATAATAGTTTTTAAAATAGCCCCTGAAAAAAAAATTTGATTGAGAAATGATAATCAAAATTATAGGATGAAGTAGGAAAAGGTATTGAATAATCTGGGGACATAGATCCTGGGTCAGGGGAAATGTGCTTAATAGATTAATGGATATTTACATTTCAAATGAGTGAAGTCAAGTCCAGGATGGAAATATAGTAACATTTATAGATTTAAATAAATAGTCGCATTATATCATGTTCTTTCTTGAATCTTGCATGATGAGCTTCTTTGAATCCATTGAGGCTTCTGGGAGTTGAGAGATTAGCTTTTTCACACACACACTTCGATCCCACAAGTAACTGTGAAATGCATTATCATCTGTTTTGATGTTGCATTAAGGAATATTTCCAAGTAGACAATTCCTAAACTTGATTTCAAATGATTTGGAAACTTTAATACTAATTTTCAACCTTCAGAATAGAAACTCTTTGAAACATTAGTTTGACATCACAACCTTTCTTCCTTATTGTTGTTCCCGAGTTATAATGCATTCAGAATATAGATAGGAAAGGGAACTTAATGCCGAACAAAAAACGTTCACATTTTTAGATTAAAAGAAAGTTTCATTAGCATGAAGTAAAAACAGAGGGATTAAGAGATTTTGATATCTACCCAGTTCAAAGAAAATAATTGCCTTAGTTGGTACTGCACTCAAATCACAACCTGGATTTGTCTTTCAGAACAGCTAAGTTATTTTAAGCTAAGTCTTAAACCAAAGATTAATATTTTTCTAGCATGTACCAAACTTTCTGCAATCTGTAATGTTGAAGAAAATGTAGCCCTAGTGACTTAAGTTTTAAATGGTTGGGCATGTATCTGAAATTGATACCTTAAATTGCCCAAAAATAAATGTTATAAGCATGTGAAGGAATTGGAACTTCCAACTGTTAATCCCCCAACTACGCACAGCTCTTTCTGGTATCTCTGTTGTCGAATCATTTTTTAATGCTGTTTTTATCCTACAGAATTTATTTCTTCCTGTCTTGATTCTGTGCTTTCTGCCATTTTCTTCCACTGTGTTTCCAACAACACTCCCCAAGCCAAGCCGAAACCTGGTCTGCCGTTTTACAGTGTTAGAAGCTTTTTCAGTTTCCTCGTCCCAAACTGTTCTCATCATATATATCAAATTCCTCTTCAAAGCCATTGCTCCCCTGGATGGGCTGAAGGCCCTTCACTCTTCATTGATCAGAGGCCCTGCCCGGCCCCCTCCATCTCAACCCTCCCTCATCTTGCTGAACTAATTCTCGCATTGTACAATTTCCTTTTAACTTAACACATTTCCTCCAAAAAAGTATGCCTCTGGGAACTTGTATGGCCTCTGGCTCTGCCCATCTTTTTCATGGGTCTGAGAACAAGCTTTGTTTTAGTCATCTCCGATCTCTTTCCTTGCCTCTTTCTGGTGCGTTAATTATTGAATCAGTGCTGATTTTGACGATGGTCTAGTTGAAGCGATGCCTTGTGCATGTACAGAACACACGACTGTTCCATTGTATTGACACCAAGCCTGATCCTTTTCATGCCATTGTACAAAATGCATTTGTAGCAGGCACGTGCTGTGAGTAATTACTCAGGGTAGGCAGTCAGTCGGCTTTAAAAAAAATGTAAACTGTGCATGCGCAGATTGTTCACTCCGTAAAAATTAAAATAAAAACAGTAACAATTCAATTTGCCCATGGCTTCCGAGTCTCCTTTATTCTTAATTACTGAACGGGTGGGGAGTGAGGGGTGATGGCAGGTGGAGCGATGGTGGGAAAAACGGGAGTACAGGGAAAAGTTGAATCAGTTGTCATCTAATTGAATGACTACACTTGTTCAAGGGTCCAAGTGTTCCTTTCACAGCGTGTGGAGAGCCTGTGCCAGGCGTGAAGTTGCCCAGAGGGCAGGAGTGTTGAGAATGAGGGGGTGGTGGATAATGCCAGTAACTCACTCACTCACCGCTGCCGCGGCGCTCCGGGCGCGAAGCCATCGCACTGTAGCCGGGACCCGACAGCACAACTGGCCGCCACTCCAGCGCCTTCTGTCGGCCCGCTCACCTCTGGCACTGCTCTCCGTCCGAACACCTCTCACCTGCCACTCGCCGACTTCGCTCATGTCAGCGGCTTCCTGCAAATCCTTAAATTCCCACAGCCGAGTAACCTCAATCGCGCTGTTGGAATTTAAGAATTTGCGGGACATGAGTGAGGCCAGCGAGCGGCAGGAGAGAGGTTTTTAGACGGAGAGCTGCCAGAGGTGAGCGGGGACTGGCAGAAGGCGCTGAGGTGGCGGCCGGATCCTCTGTCATGCCTCTCACAGCCAACCGAGCTGCTTCGCCCCCCCGTGCAAGGAGCGTCGCAAGTGACATTATCCCGACCCCTCCTTCACAACATTCGTGCCATCCCCGCAACTTTACCCTGGGCCAGACTCCCCAAACGCTCTAAAAGGAGCTCCCCCCCCACCCCCACACCCCGGGAAATACAGTATTTAAAAACATAAACACAAAATGTACTTACCACATTCTCTCTTTTGTTTCCTAAGATACACTTAAAATATTGCCAATCCATATTTGAAAACCCCGCCAAGAAACTAGCGCTGCGCATGCACAGTAGGCTGCTGCGCATGCGTAGTGCTGCAAAGGCAGAATTTCAGCTGCCTTCAGCCCCGCTTGTCATTGACGGCTTCAGGCAGTGATGACGGCACGTGGGCTGCACAGAGCTTCAAGGGTTACAAACGCTGCGGTTGAAAGGCACGGAGAATTATGCCTGCCTAACAGATCGATCTCTTAGATAGGCATAATTCTCCCATGCCTTTACTATTTATATTTAGTTATTACTATGTTATAATTTTAGTCAGGGTAGGCAGTGCCTGCCTTGCCTACCCTGACGGCATGTGCCTGATTTGTAGGTTGCAGAATTGTAGTCAAAAGCAGGAGTTCTACGCAATTTCCTTACTGAATCAGGTGCTCAAAGTGTAGCATTTGTGTAACAAAGTGGTTGTGATCAGCTAGCCTTGCATGAAATGTGCCTTGAACTTTGGTATTCCATTAATTTTTGACTGCTTACTAGATGTATGCTGCAGGAGACTTCTGAGCATTTAGCACGCTGCAGTTTATCGACCATAGATGTTGACACCTTCCTTGTGGTGGTCTGAATCTCTAGCTGTATTGTAAGGCAATGATTTCCTCCTGTAGAAGTAAGAGCATAGCTCTTAGTATTAAGAAATCTCACAGCAGTAGCTCATTCATGACTCTTGCTGATCTTGAGGGGGATGATTGTTGAGAGGGCAGTGGATGGCAGTAAATGGAAGGTGAAGCAGGTCAGTGATTAGTGGGTGGTGATGATGGGAGAAATAAAACATGGAAGAATTTAACTCAAAAGAAGCAGTAAATATTTTGAGAAGGCCCTTTGACGTTAAAAAAACAATGATTGCATCAAGCATGTATAGTTAAGCTCAACAAAGTTCTAACACCACATTTGAGCCGTTCTATAATGAGCTGCGTATCGATTTCTAAGGTGCTGTTTTTGATGCAATGATTATGTAGTGCCTTACCTTGTATACAATAATTTTATTTGAAACATTTCTGTCTGGTACTAAAAGTAACGTGGGGCTTCCCTGATTGGCAGGTGTCCAACACAGTTTTTTTCCTGTCGTGAATTATTCGAACAGGTTTTTAAAAAGATATTTTGTTCCTAACAAGGAGCAGCCTTTCTACTTATTCATAGTTTGCATTCTGGAATGTGTCCAAAGAGAAAGCATCACACACCCTGATAGTGAGCTTTTTCCGCCATGAAGCATCTATTGTATATTTCCCCAGTGGTCTGACGTTATCCTCTGGTAACCTTTAGGAAGAGGCTCACAGAGGCGACACAGAGCTTAATGGAAAAAAATCATTTAGATCTCTTAATGTTGAAAAAATGAAAACTTGAAACTATTCATTTATGGGTTTTTTTCACTTAACAATAAGAATGACTTTTGGCTTCATTGCAGAACGAGCTAGTGGAAACACTATTGTATTTTAATACGTATTTTGTTGTGTATTACGCAACATAACCACAGGGGAGGGCAGGACTTGTCTCTGGAATGGGTGATCCCAGGAACATGATCAAAAAATGTTTGCCTTAATGTTTACAGGCTGAAGGTGAAACAGAAATATTTAGATCTGATGTCAGAAAATAGTTGCAAATATTTGAATTTTAGTAAGAAGTAACAAGATGAATGAGTGTGCAGTCCATTCGGACCAACCCTCCAGGAAGCCATTAAAACCTTAAAACTTGGATATCTCTAAATTTATCATTACCCCATTGCCACATACTTGGGCTTCTTATTTTGTTACTGTATTTGTTACTCCAGTACTTGTTGCATTGAATTTTCCCACTTAATGGCCCAGATAGAAAATCCTAATTTGCACATTAAGGTTATTTCAGGCTGGTAATTCCAGTTTGGTAACTTCTATACAATCTACTTGCGCCATTCTGTTGTTCCAGCTGAACCCTTCTGCCCATTCATCCCATTGGCAGATATTTCTTCAACTGCATGCATTTATTGCTGCTTTATTACACGCTCTTGCCCTAAACTGTTTTCCTAAATCAGTTTCTGAATTGCTAGATTTTTGCTAATTTAAGGCAACTTCCCTTAGTTTGCCTTTTTTATAATTAATTTATGTGAAACGCAATGGATTTTTTTCACCATTAAAAGCACAGTAAAGATATGTTAATATTTTAATAATTCTGACTTTTTTGTGCTTAAATCCATATAGATGGATCGAATGCTGTTTTGTCTGCTGGCAGAATGGAAAATGAGTTAGCAGTTGCCACACATTTTGGCTTGGCGCCAACTGCACCTACATGTTCTCTGTGCTACTAAATTGGCAGAGAGACAATCAGATTTGATACCATAGAGGGTTCTCTTCTTCTATAAATTTAGGTGTATTATTAGGGCGGAATGGAAGGAGGAAGTCCAATCTAACTCTACTTAACAAGAAAATAATCAGTACCAAAAATAAACGACATCTCTTCATTTGTTTATTTGCTAGAGGACCACAAATGAAAAATGCAACCATGATTAAGGACAAGGCACATTCCCAGGTGTTTGTAATAAAGTTTGCTGATATTTGAATGCATTACTGCTGAATCTCAAATTCCTATCAATTTATTGTAGCAATCTTTTGTTTAACTGTATTTTTACTCTATAAAAAGCACATTATTTTCATCACATTCTGGTTAAAGTGAAGTGGAGCAGTAGAATTTTGTAGTTTAAGTCAAACCTATTAAAAATGGAAGGCAGGGAAAGATCAACTTTTTTTTAGAAATGTGTTCTTGTTTGCTTTGTGAGATGGTCGGCATCTTTCTAATGGATTTTCAAGAACGCATCAAAGCTGCAATATTGCAAATTCTGTGATGTCCAGCCTCTGATGCACTAGACAGACTTGACTGACTAATCAGACTCTGGAGGTTTCTGATCTACCTGTTTCCCACTTCCAGAGCTTGCCTTCCGCCCACCCAATTCTAGATTCAAATCATGTGATTCTGCAGCAGAGCCTGTGAGCCAGACCATCATGTCCTTAAAATGGAGCATTGAGCTGCAGTGGCAAAACAGAACATGTGCTGAAAAGCATTTGTTACCCAGGTCACGCACAGACATTTAGTGGCATGGTTGAAGTGTTTTAAGTATCAGTGGTTTAAGGATTTTTTTTTCTCCTTCAGGAATGTTTACGTCCACTGCATTTTGTAAAGTACTATAGATTATTACTGATAGAATTGCTTTTGTGTGTCTTGTCAGCTGTGCATTTTTCAAGCTCATTTCACAATTTAAATGGATACTTTTTGGTGTTGGTATATTTGGCAGACCCCCTTAGCATTGCAGATGACTTGCTACCACTCTTGATTTTGTGGTTTCTAGGGTAATTGATTAAGCTAGTGTGGGGGACCACAGAGTCCTCCACAGTTGGGGCAGGAGGTGCTTGATGGGGCCAGGTGGGTGAGTAGTTTGTGAGATGTAGCACTTCATAATTTGAACAAAGTGCCTTTGTGCACAAGAAGCATGGTTTCTACATTCTCTAAATTACCTGAATGCTCCCACCCTACTTGATATGGCTATGTAGCAGGTGTTTGCAAGAGTCAGAGCAAAAGTTGCATTTTTGTTTTACTAAGAATTTGAACATATATCCTTGTATGTTCTTTTATCCTCCTAGTTTTCTCTTACTGTGATAGAGCTTGGCAGACAGTTTGCTTTGGGAATATGGTGTTGAACTTGCAAGTGGTATGGCCGTCCAAATGTAGCTGATTGAGTGTAACCACACCTCGCTGCGAGGAATGTTGGTCAGGGAGAGGAGACTAATGCTGGCTCGATACGATATGATAGAACTTTATTTATCCCAGGAGGGAAATTGATCTGCCAACAGTCATAAAACACCAAATACATGAAATATGAAATTAAAGTGACAAGTGGAAGGGATTGGGGATGTGCAAAGATAAAGATTGGGGAAGGGGGAGGAGAGGCGAGTCAGTCTTCTCCACTACAGAAGGAGTAGGAGTTGTACAGTTTGGTAGTCACAAGGAAGAAGGATCTCTCCTGTGGCATTCTGTACTGCATCTTGGTGGGACCAGTCTGTTGCTGAAGATATTCCCCAGGTTGACCAGTGTGTCATGGAGGGGATGAGCTGTATTGTCCAGGACTTGGGAGCAGTTTGATGAGCATCCTCCCCTCCAAGACCACCTCCCATGAATCCAACTCCGTCCCCAGGAAGGAGCCAGCCTTCCTGATGAGTTTGTTCATCCTATTGTCCCAGCACACGACAACGAAGAAGATGGCACTGGCTCCCACCGATTGGTAGAATATCTGCAGCATTTTTCTGCAGATGTTGAAGGAGCGGAGCCTTCTCAAAAAGTACAGCCGGCTCTGTCCCTTCTTGTACAGAGCCTCAGAGTTCCAGGACCAGTCCAGTTTACTGTCCAGGTATGCTCCAAGGTATTTGTATCCCAGATAAACTGCACATTCACACCATTGATGGAGACGGGACAGGGGTGATCTTCTTCTCCTAAAGTCCACCATTAACTCCTAAAGGGGCTGTCCCACTGTACGAGCTAATTCAAGAGTTCTCCTGAGTTTCCCCTGATTCGAACTCGGAGAATTACGGTAATAGCTGCTCATAGGTACGCGGGGCTCTCATGGACATTTTTCAACATGTTGCAAAATATTCACGAGCTTACAGCGTTTCCCCGATTATCTGCCGTTAGCGTTACGAGCCGCTACGAGACGTCCCGAGCTTCGACGTACCCGCTATGTACATTCTACGTGCTTACCACGAGTTTGATTTTTTTTAAAACTCGGGAGAGCTCTTGAATTAGCTCGTACAGTGGGACAGCCCCTTAACTCCTTAGCTGCAGGTGATTCAGTCCACACCACTCAACAAAGTAGTTGTACACCTCTGTATTCAGCTTCCCTCCCCTCACTGATGCAGGGTCATCTGAAAACTTCTGCAGGTGGCAGGAGTCCGAGTTATATGTGAAGTCCGAGGTGTAGATGGTGAACAGGAAGGGAGAGAGGACTGTCCCATGTCTGAGACAGTTCTGTAGCCTGACATATTGTGGTCATCCAGTCAGGTAGTTGGTGATGCAGGACACCAATGGAGCATCCACCCCCAACTTTGTCAGTTTGCTCCCTAGCAGTTCAGGTCGGATGGTGTTAAAAGCATGGTGCTTCCTGGCTTATCCAAGTGAGCATAGGAACAATGGAGCAGGTGGATGATGGCGTCCTCAACCCCCATCTTTGTTTGGTAAGCGAACTGCAGGAGGTCCAGGTAGGGTTCATCCAGGGGTCGCAGGTGAGTGAGCACCAGCCTCGCCAGGGGTTTCATGATGTGTGAAGTCAGTCTGTAGTTGTCGGAGGAGCTGGGGCACGTCTTCTTTTGTACAGGAACCAGCGGCAGGTGGTCTTCCACAACACAGGAACCCTAACCAGGCTCAGTACTCCGCACAACTGACTGGCACACACCTTGAGTATCCTAGGGCTGACACCATCGAGACCCGTCACTTACCCTTCCGATGAATTTGGAAGTTTTGGAGGAAACAGCATTGATGGCATCACTCTAGTACTTTGAGATCCCTATCTCAGAGGTAACCTAGTTCAATGATCAATGCTAACTATGGGTTTCATGCCCCGTAAGTGTTAATGCCATCCTCATGAGCACTTAAGGACATTCGTGGTTGCCCAAAAATGGCCAATGTTGAGTTTAGTTTCAGAGGTGCATTGGTGAGTTATCACTATCAGCTAAGATGAGAAAGTTCACAGCATCCCACCGTAACATGTCATTTAGATAATTTTGCTTTGAAAGAAAGCATTATGAATTAGAAAAAAGATCAGCATTTTGCAAACATTATGGACATACTACTAGAAATAGAGTAGATATCTGTAAATCACATTCTTTAAATGTCATGAACATTTTCCATTGAAAAAGTGAATGTAATTTTTGAAAATGTCTTATTGGCCTCTGTTTCCTGGAAAACCATTTGCTTTGTTACAGAGGAGGAGAAAGTTACTATGATTTTTCATTTACTTGTAATTTATCTTGTTTGCGGGCTTAGAAAGGGAGATGTATTTCACTGAATTTGTATCTAATACTATTGCTTTATAATAACAATTAAATGGCAATGTTGCAAAGCTTCTGCTGCAATGGGGAACATTAACAATGAACAAATCTCATTTGCCCCAGGAAAAGAATGGTTGGAGGAATTGAACAAAAGAATGGTGCTGGATATGAAAGATTCTGCTGTTGATCAGTCATTAGAATGGAATTTCAATATATAGACATTCTAAGAACTTAATGCCATTCTAAACAAGAATATACATCCTTGGATAGCTCCAAAAAATCTGACACATGTAACATTTTCTTGCAAGGGAACTGAAGAGAGGCCAGCAATTGCAGAGATAATAGACTTTATATGATATTGGGAATATAGGTTAACCTTGCCTATTGCATGCAAAATTAAAGAAGGACAAGAATCTTGGAAATACATTTCAGTTTGGCAGACTTCATTCTTGGCTTTTTTCCCATTCAGCTGTCTGAAAAAAAATAATTTTTGCCTTTTGAAGACAATTTAGAAATGAAGTTGCAACCAATAAACTTGAGGAAACATTTTATGAAGTATTGGGATACTTTATCCAATTAAAAGATTTTGCAATATGCCATTGATTTAAAAACAGTACTATTGATCTGATTTTAAAAAAAAATATTCAATGTTATTAATCTGTATATTAATGCATTAACAAACTCAGATGTAGGGTTTCAACAATCAAATAATAGAGAAAAAATATTTACACAGATTGAGAGCCCTAGGACTAATCTAAATATTTGAACCTGATCTTTCAGCATGTGTATAGCAGCTAAATTTGATTAATGTATTGTTCTGAGTTGATCTCAAATAATGTAGCAATTATCCTCTGCGTGCATGGGATATAAAGAGGAAAATAATTCAGATCTCTATTTCTGACTGCTGAGGCTGGCGCAGAAATAATATTGGTTTTGATCGTGACCACTATTAAATAGACAGTATTCACTCTGTTGACACTTAAAAGAGTGGTCTTTTGGCCATCAAGGAAGCTCAGTTCAGGAGAGGAAGTGCAGAAATTGGCAAACAATAAATAAATTGATAAGATTGTTAGTAACGGTCCGGTTCTACTGCATTTGGTGCTGCACATCCTTGGTTGCACAATATCCTGAATGCTCCATACAGTTCTGATTACTTCATGGTTGGACAAATTGCAGTATTTATTGACCCAAATGTTATAAGAGTATGAAAATTAAGTTATGAAGTGAGAAAACTTGAATCAAAAAATATATTTGCTGCAATATAGAAGGGAGTGGATGATTTGATTGAGGTTTTATGGTTTAAAAGGAATTGATAGGGAAGATAAAGAGAAACTTCAGCTGGTCAGGAAGTCTTGGTCAGGAAACTCAATCTAAAAATCAAAGCTGGACTGTTCTGTCATTTTCTACGCAAAGGTGAGTGGATGTGTGAAACTATAATGTAAAGGGTAATAAATGCTATAGATTTCACAAGCCAGTGGTAAATGTTTTTAAATTATGGACAAGATGAAAATAAACCAAGATGTCATTGAATGATGGGAACAGAATTTAGTGGTTAATTGGCATACTGTATTTTTTTATTTTCCGAAAGGACCAAGAATCTTCTACGTGTTTGTTGCCTGGGGTAGCATGTGACATGTGTAACCAGAAAGTGCAGAATGGAAAAATGTTATCTATTTGCTTCCCTTTTTGAAATAAACTTTGATGAGAATGATATAAGTAGAATATTATGTAAATGGTTGACATGATTTTACTACTTTAAATATTATTTTTCAGATATATTGGGAGGTCAGATTCTATAACTATCAGCGTTTGGAATCATAAGAAAATCCATAAAAAACAGGGTGCAGGTTTTCTTGGCTGCGTGAGACTCCTTTCCAATGCAATAAATCGCCTTAAAGATACTGGTTGTGAGTATAAACAGTTGAAAGACAAAGACTAAATTGATGATAATCTAGACTTGCTGATTTTAATTTCAGATAACATCAAGCCTCTAACTATTGGAACTTTTTCTGGAACTCAATATCTCAATTCTGATGAAATGCCTACGACTGGAAATGTTTCTATTTCCGTAAATGCTGCTTGACCTGCTGAGTATTTCCAGTGTTTCAGGTCTCTAACACATCAAGTTATATTTTGGATCTTCAATGATGCCTCTTAAAGAGTTTCAATTAGAAATGTTTGATAATTGAGAAGAACAGCAAACTGATTTTCCATTTAACAGAACACGGTGCACTAGGACCAAACTTTGACCTGAAACATCTTTTTAACAGATTTCAGGTTGAAAATTGCGAATTATGTATTTTTGTTTTCTTTTAGTAAATTGTTATGTTTTAATAGCCTGGGCATTGTCACATCTGGGGGAAGAGGTTGCCAGGTTGATATTATACCTGTCTTAGCTGTTGAAGATGTTTTGCCACCGAGACTGAAGTGGACTGGGTGAAAATACATCTCCCTGAGTTTTGAATTTTGACCATATGACAGTCGGTAGTGGAGGAGTGAAATGAAAGCAAAAATTGGTGATTACCTCAAGGCCACTTTGTGCATCTCCCACATTCACTTTTATAGGTTTCTATGAAAGATCCAATAATGGTTTTCTGAAGAAGAACTGGTTGTTCTGCCTGTATCCTGCATCAAATCGTACAGCAAACAATGCAGAAGAAACATGAGATTGTGGCTTCAGGTTCATAGTCATTCAATCTCTAGAAACAGTTTTCACTTTATTCTTTTGAAACCTAACATGATTTTAAATTACTTCTATTAAATTTATTTTTATATGCTGAAGAGAAAATTTCACATTTTATATGCTGAAGGGAAAACTGAAGGGGACTACCCCCCTAAAACAAGAATAAGCTAAAGATGGCTGCAATACAAACCTGGCAGAGCATCACCAGAGAAGACACCCAGCAACTGGTGATGTCCATGAATCGCAGACTTCAAGCAGTCATTGCATGCAAAGGATATACAACAAAATACTAAACATGACTACTTTCATTTACATCACATTGCTGTGTCCCAAACAATATGGTGCACTGAAATGGGGGGGATGATGTATAAACACTGCTGTAATATCCACACGGTGAAACCAAAATGTATAAAAATGGCCTTTATTAAAATCTGACAATGTGCACTTTAACTACATGTGATTTTTTTCTATTACAAATCTCAAATTGTGGAGTACAGAGGCAAATAAATAAATGATGGGTCTTTGTCCCAAATATTATGGAGTGCACTGTAGTTCCAAAGCCTTTGCATCTACTTTAAAGTCTACTTAAAATCAGCTAAATTTTAATTTTCTAATCATCCTTTGCATAGAATGACCGTGTGAAGTTTTACAAACAATTGAACCAAGTACAATTGTGTAAATGTAGCAACTTATCACCTGTTAAAATTAATCAGACTCGTGTAGTTGAAAAAAATACTTAAGTATTTTTGTGGTATTAACTTCAGAATATGATTGACGTGACAATGCTGAATATTGTTGAGAGTGAATAGATGACTAGGAATAATTTGTTTGTAATAAGGTTTTCGTTAATTTTATAGACCAGAGGCTGGATCTGTGCAAACTGAGCCCTAATGATAATGATACAGTAAGAGGGCAGATAGTAGGTATGTAAAACATTATTGTTTTAAGAACACGTAGCACTGAAATAATCTAAATGCCTCCTGTAGTACAATCTTTGTGTACCATTTTCAGCTAAAAGACTGGATGAGTCAACCAGTAATGTTCACGTATCACATGGTTGGAGACATTTCCTTCTGTTGAAAATAAGCTTGACAAAAATGGCATAATGTTTAGTAACAGTTGAAAACTATACACGGTTGGGAACAAGACATTTACCTTGGAAATGCTGAATACGGGGACGTAATGTTGACGTTGGTCACCAGCCATTTAAAAGTGAACTTTGGAAACATTTTAATACAAAGTGAAAAGTTACATTTTTAAACACTTGGATTGACTAATTTTGTCAGATCAAGATATCTTGTTCTGCACAGGGGTACCAAAAGAAAAATCTTTATTTACCCTTTTATTGAACATTCATTTCATTGCTTTTAAATGAGAGAAGATTTCTAAAAATAAATTAATTGAACTGGCTTCTTTATTTATTAACAGTGAGCCTTCAGTCCAGAGATCGAATAGGCAGTGGAGGTCCTGTTGTGGATTGTAGTCGTTTGTTTGACAATGACTTGCCGGATGGGTAAGAAATGATTATTAATATAAGTGCATGAGAAGCTGAAGCATTATTTATGTTGTTGTGAATTGTTAATAGTATGTAAAGTGTAAAAGAGGGTGATAAATGCATCAACTTTTTGAGTTCATATTTAAAATGTTTGTAGTTTGCTTTCACTCTTTTGGGATTATTCTGTATCATTATCTCCTAGTTGTCTTTTTTGTAATTTTGAATGGAGAAAAGATAGGGGCGAATGGATACTGAGCAGATTTTTGAGCTGTGGTAGAATTGAAAAAACAGTTTTACAGATTCCTTTTAGCTCGTTGCTTACATTTTATTGCTATATGCTCGTAAACAACAAACTCTGATCAAAGAACAAGTCCATTGTGTTGATGTTTCATAATTATAAGTAGAAACAGAAAATGCTGTATATGTTAGACAACAACTGGATCAGGAGAGATTGAATCACATTTGTCAACATTTGATGCCAATTATCTTTATTAAAACATGCTCACTTTTTCCCAGAGTTCTATCCTTGCTTTGTTACAGAATTATTTTAATCCTTTGAATCCTGTACCATCTTAATTTTTCTGTTTTGTATAGTTTGATTTTGGAGAGATGTCTACAAACATATCTGTCAGCTTCTTAAACATATCTTACTATATTCTTAATCACAATGCCCGTGAGACAATGTACTTTGAGTGGATTTTCCATTGATATCCAATCTATTTTTCGATAAAATATTTGGTTCGATATTTTAATTTAAATGTAAGGTTTGATAAAATATTCCATGATATCTCAGAATTCTTCCATTTAATTGGCTGCTTAACCTGCTCATGCAATCACTTTGCTTTACACAGCAGATATCGTAACAGATGCCTGTACGTGTACTTTGAAAGAGAAGATTAAAAAATGATCTGTTTTATCTAAACCGTACCACATATTTGTCATCTTTTTGCTCAACATTTTCCATATTTTTTTTAATGAGCTGCAGCACAAAATTACAGTTTGCAGGCATTGAATTTTCTTGTGGTGAGCAAATATTGGCACTAGTGTATGTTCTCAAATGATTGCAGAACCACCTCATCTGGGTAACATTTTTGCTTTTGCGACATGCTTTAATGAAGTTTTGATTGAGCTTATTTTTAGAGTGAAAGTCATCTGGAATTAGTGTAGGTCCTAAATGTGTATGTCGTCAAATTCCAAAGAGATTTGCGTTTGAAAATTCAAAACTGTCAACATTGATGACCTATTAATATAATAATATATATTTTGCTGGCTTATTAGTGGATATCATTGATGCACGTGGTCATGCTGTGACTGATTCTTCTTACAGAATATCGAGTATAT
Organism: Okamejei kenojei; assembly: GCA_035221665.1. Classification (NCBI taxonomy): domain Eukaryota; kingdom Metazoa; phylum Chordata; class Chondrichthyes; order Rajiformes; family Rajidae; genus Okamejei; species Okamejei kenojei. The sequence goes on from CM069153.1 coordinate 5,338,035, forward strand.
ATTTTTTTCTCCTTAACTTGAATTATTTTTGACCACTGCGAAAATAAGCTTGTTTTGTATTTTGAATTGCATATAACTGAATAATCAAATACCTCTGATGGCCATAGTAAATAATAATAATAGTAGAAGTATGCCCATGTGTCCCAACTGAGATGGAAAGCTAACTTCAATTTTGTTTTTATTTTGCTGCACTATCAGAATCTCAGTATAGAAAGCTGGCAGTTTGGGGAACAAGACAGAAAACACTGCTGTTAATGTGTAGAACTAAACTGACTCCAAGCCAGTCCATTTTGCTGGTGTCACTAAATTCAGCTGCTTCACTTTTCTATGAAGGACATACACAGAGATGCCAACTGGTACGGATTTCCCGTAATTTCTACGGAAAATTGGCCAATTACGGGCGGTACGATTTTCATATCGTAAATCCCGGATTTTGCCGATTTTAAGTTAGCACATACTTGTGTGTGTTTGGGAGTGTGTGAGTGTGTGAGTGAGTGTGTGTGTGTGTGAGTGTGTGAGTGCCAGTGATGGAAATGGGGGGGTACGCAGAGGGACGACGTTCTCCTACGTTCCAGTTTCCAGTTTCCATCCTGTGCATGAATTCCCAGCTTTATCCTGCGCTACTTAATCCAAGGACGAGCGAACAATCGGACAGACGGGCGAAAGGAATGATCAACGATCATAGATGACATTTCGGATTGAGACCCTTCTTCAGACCGTCAGGGGAAAGAGGAACAATAGATATAGATGGCACTAAGGACAAACGAATGGAAGATATGCCTCCCGTTTCCCTTTCCCTTGATTGTCAGTCTGAAGAAGGGTCTCTGCCCAAAATGTCACCTATTGCGCTCTACGATGGTTGCTTTCGTCCGTCTGTCCATGCATTCACTCACTCTTGGTGCCGGCGCTTCTCCGCTCAGACTCCGACACACACGCACACACGCAGATCGGCGCGGGCCGGGACCAGGAGCAGGGTGCAGGATGACATCAAATGGGTGGCAGCTATAGAAAAAGTACGGAAATTATAAGGGGGGTGGGGGGGCTGGGGTGGCTCAGTGGGACGGGCGCCGGCTCTGGGGAGTGGATGACTTTTCTGGTCGAGATCCTTCTGCAGATAATCACAAGTACTCTCACCGACGAGAGTTCAGTTCAGTCTGAAAAAGAGTCTTCTCTCCAGTCGCTGCCTGTCCCGTTGAGTTACTCCAGCTGTATGTCTAACTTAAATTTCAAGAGTTAAATAAAAAAACACAGAGTGCTGGAGGAACTCAGCGGGCTTCGCGGCATCTGTGGAGGGAATGGATTACGAGTTGTTTCGGGCCAGGGTTATTCTTCAATAGGAAGGAACTGCAGATCAAAGATACTAGAGCGGATACTAGTATCTTTGCTGCAGATCAGGCATGATATTCTTCCGATTTAAATCGTAATTTCGATTTTATTGTTTTCCTATTTTTATTTTTTTGCGCCCGATTATTTGGTGGCCAATCAACGACTGTCTCTAAGGGGGTTGCGTCCAATCACCGACCAGCTACCCTTAAAATTCCCGTCCAATCAATAAATCGGTCTCCTCCCGCCCAATCAGCCGCCGTCTCCAAGGGCATTGTGTCCAATCACATAATGCGCTGGTCACTTGGCAGCCAATCAGACAGTCTCCTAGGGGCCTTTTGATCAATCACCGACCTGCTTCCCTCACTAAAGCAGACGATGGCTGCAGCCAACACACACACACAGACAGAGACAGAGTCCCCCCCCCCCCCCCCCCCCCCCCCCCCACTTCCCAACCTCAGCTTCACGGACCCAGAGTACCCTTAGTTCCTAAACCCATTTCCATCACTGGAGTGTGTGTCTGTGTGTGTGAGTGTGTCTGTGTGTGTGAGTGTGTCTGTGTGTGTCTGTGTGTGTGAGTGTGTCTGTGTGTGTGTGTGTGTGTGCGCGTATATATGTGTGAGTGTGCGTGTATAAACATATCAAGACATATTGATAATGAACTCGTTCATCCAGTCTTTCAATAGAGCATTTTCAATGGTGAGTTAATACATGTTTATGTAATACCAACTAATGAACATACAGGTATGTTAATGTTAACATTATGCGCTATCGCTTGCCTGTGGGAGCCGCGCTTGCCATCATGCAGAAAAAAAATTGCTTCGCGCAAAAAATTACTGATTTTGTCTCCAAATTACTGATTTTTAGCCTTATGATTACTGATTTGTGCTCTGGAAGGTTGGCATCTCTGCATACAGCAGCATTAAGACTCAATAGGGATATATGTCAGTTGGGAATTGTTTTTAAATGAATTGTGAAAAGGCAATAAACAGCTTGCTACCTGTAAAATGAAAGCACATTAGGTAGTTTGTTGGTATTCTTCTTTTAACAAAACCATTCTCATCTCAGATTTCTTTTATATTAAATAGCTTCTAATTATTTTCACTTCCATGTACAAATCTTAAATTCGCATCTGACAGTATGTTTGCATGGAATGATTCCGTTTTGATCATTAAATCTCAGTTGGCATCTGGTTTTCCGTTTTTTGTGATGTTTGATGATCCTCCAAATCCAATTTCTAATCTGCTGTTTAAGCAATGCCCAGATTGTTTCCTTGACTCCTGCTGTCAATAGTCAGAAAAGTTGTTCTTATTTTTGCTTTGTTTTCCTAATTTAATACTCCTGGATTTTCATCAAAGACTGTTCTTAACACTCTTGCCTTATTGGCAGTGAGCTCTAAGTCAGTTCACACAATCAATGTGAGGTGCATTCACACCAAGGGGAAGATAGTTTTAAGTCTTGGATGTAGTTGTGAAGTAGGAGTTATTGGGAATATTGGTGTGAACATTGTATGCATTAGGGTAATCTACTTTCTTATGCCAGTATTGATTGAATAATGGACATTGGACAGGACACCAGGAAATTTGTAGGTTTTGTATGGCAGGCAGGCAAATATAACTTTCATTCTTGTCTTCAATACACAAAAACCCACCACTGATAATGCAGCACTCCTTTAATACTGCATCCACTAATATGTGCTGATCTTGGAACAAAAAATGGAACCCATATACGAGAGGTGTGTTTTGTGACAAATAATTTGTAATCACTTCATCAATACAAAGTACATTCTGTCAACTGCTGAGTTTGTAACCAAGTCTTGGAATGCGTTTTGATAACCTATTTTCTTGGTGTTGAATTGTTTCCAATGTTGGCTTGGACACATTCTTATCCCACTATCCTGGAAATGTAATTTATTATCTGTTTCTGTTGATTAGTTGGGAAGAACGAAGAACTGCCTCTGGTCGGATACAGTATCTCAACCACATTACACGAACAACACAGTGGGAAAGACCTACTCGGTAAGCACAGGATGGTGGTAATACCTTGTAGTTGCTATAATATAAGGTGCAATAATGTCTGCTTAAAGTTTTTAAAAAAATAATAATAATTTTGATGGAAATGACCAACCTTTTGGTGGATGTTGTTAGTTTGCCATTTTATTTTTGAAATCTATATACACGCTATTTTCCCAATGCACATTCTCATACTTCAACCATAAATGCTTTTATTCCACATTATTATTTGTCACATTAACTAAAAATTACTTTAGTTAAGCCTATCCACTACAAAAGTTGACTCCCTTTATTTAATGCTTCTGCCACTGGCCAGAGTTCAATTTCTTTACAAAGAATATGTTTCTTTGAAAGTATTAGAAGCAATGAAATATTTGGTTCTGATGCATCATGATATGAAGATAGGTGGAGAGCAGGTAGTGTAGAGAAAACAGCGACTCTGCAGAAGTACTTGGACAGGTTAGGAGAGTGGACAAAGAAGTGGCAGATGGAATACAGCGTAGCAAAGCACGCAGTCATGCATTTTGGTAGTAGAAATAAAGGCGTAGACTATTTTCTAAACGGGGAGAGGATTCAGAAATTGGACATGCAAAGGGACTTCGGAATGCTGGTGCAGGATTCTCAAAACGTTAGTTGAATCATTAATAAGGAAGACAAACACAATGTTAGCATTTATTTTAAGAGGGCTAGAATATAAAAACAGGGATGTAATGCTGAGGCTTTATAAAGCACTGGTCAGACCCCGCATTTGGAGTATTGTGAGCAGTTTTGGGTCCCATATCTGAGGAAATATGTGCTGCCATTAGAGAGGGTCCTGAGGAGGTTTACGAGAATGATTCTGGGGATGATTGGATTGAAGAAAGATGAACATTTGATGGCACCAACTCGGGCTCTCAAGTCCCAACAACATCCTTGTATATCTTCTTTGCAGTCTTTACAGATTAATGGCATTTTTTCTTATAGCAAGCAGTGTGATTAAAACTGTAACTACCTCTAGAACTCGCTTCCTCAAAGGGTGAAACTAAGAATCGTTAAATATTTTCAAATCAGTGGTAGATAGATGTGTGATGAGCTGGTGTGGGTGTAGGGTTACCAGGGTAGACAGGAATGCAGAGTTGAAGGTGCAATCAGATCAGTCATGATCTGATAAAATGACTGAGCAAGCTCAAGGCCGACAGTCATATATTGGTATGTACAATAGTGATTATTTCGGGACACCATATGCATTAGTTTGCATCTAAAATTGAGATAAAAGGCTTTTTTTTTAAAGTTCCTAGATAAATGAAGAAACACTGACATTACCGGTTATTCAGAACAGTCTCCTTCAAACATTCCATCATATCTGACTCTTTCCTGTCGTGCAGGATGACGGATGTGAGTCATGTGAACATAAACCAGTCTTTCGACTTCAATTGTTTCCTGGAAGGCTGGGGCTGGTGATGTCAGAGTTTCGAGTGATTAATTAGTTTGGATTGCTGTTAGATAAGAATTGGTTGTTTTAGTCTACAATTTTTTAAATCCTTAGTTCATGATTAGCCGATTATTCACGATATTCAGTTTTGGTGGAAATTGTACTACGAATGTGAAATTCAGCCATTTGAAACTCAATGTTCCTGAATGTTCCTGAATGTTTTAGGGCAGCACAGTAGTGTGGCACAGCAGTAGAACTGCTGCCTCACAGCACCGGAGACCTGACAACAAATGCTGTCTACGGACGCTGTCTGTGCGGAATTACATTTTTCCTGTGATTGCATAGGTTTTCTCTGAATGCTCCGGTAACCTTCCACATTTCAAAGATGTGCAGGTTTGCAGGTTAATTGGCTTCTCTAAATTGCCCCTGGTGAAGGATGCGATGGTCGTCGTGAACTCAGTGAGTTGAAGGGCCTGTTTCCACGCCGTAACTCTGAACTAAACTAAGTTAATTGGCTGTGGATGATATGCAAATCGGTATTCAAAGGATTCAAAGGTCTTTTATTGTCACATACCCATTATGGTACAGTGATATGCGAATTACCATACAGCCATACGAAAAATAAAAAACAACAAGACACACGACTGCATAATAGTTAACAAAAACATCCACCACAGCAGATTCCCCACATTCCTCACTGTGATGGAAGGCAAAAAAGTCCAAACTTTTTCGTCTTTATTCTCCCGCGGTCGGGGCAGTTGAACCATCCGTCGGGGCGATCGCAGCTCCCGCAGCCGGTGGTCGAAATTCCTGCGTCGGGGCGATTGAAGCTCCTGCGTCAGGGCAGTCGAACGTCCTGCGGTTTGGAGTTCCCGAAGTTGGTCTCTGACCAGAGAACGCGGGCTCCGTGATGTTAAGTCCGCAAGCACCCATGGTTGGAGTTCCGAGGTTGATCCCTGGCAAAGGGATCGTGGGCTCCGCGATGTTAAAGTCCGGTAGGTTCCTCGCGATGGAACTCTGAAAAGTCGCTCTCCAGCAAAGGCTGCTAACTCCTCGATGTTAGGCCGCAGTGCGGACGGAGATACGATATGGAAACGACATCTCCGTCGAGGTAAGAGATTAGGAAAAAGTCCCCACTCCCCACCCCCCACATAAAAACAAAGCTAAAGGACACTAAAAACACACATTTAACACGTGCTGTTAAATCACAAAGAAGGAAAGGACACACAGACTGTTGGCGAGGCAGCCATTGCTGGTGCCACTCAAAGTTATACCAAAACCGTGGTGCTTGGCATTAAATTCTACTAGGTAGTGGATTTGTGTGAGGATGTTACATGAGGAAAGGCTCAGGCTTGACCATGATGCACACAAATAATTTGATATCTGTGACCAAGCTTCGTTGTTCATCAAACAAACTGTTGTGAACATCATAATTATTTCATAAAAATGGGGAAGCCCAAGGTCGAGGTCCAGACATGGATGCGGCAGATGGCTATCTTACTGCGGACTCTCACGTGAACATTTCCAATATATACCCCTTTTATTACTTGGCCCTTCATTTTGTGCTTTCCTCTCCTGTCAACCAAACTTAGAATGATGAACAACATCAGATCGTAAGTGATTAGTAACATCTTGAATTTACTGATATGTGAAATAAGCAACTTTACATGGTGCTTCATTAAAATTGGAGAATGTTAATCCAGTAACATAGTAGAGTTCGATGAGTTGACCAGATTTATCATAGGAGATTTTGAGAAGAATCTTGTGAGATGATGCCAATTAAGGAGTGAGTTTGAGAACTGCTTTATGAGCAAAAGTTTTGCACTGAAGATATTTGGTCTGACAATAGCAGCAATTTGATTCTTAACTGTTTTGGAGGTAGGACAGCAGGAGGTTAAGGAAGTAAGGTGGGGCCAAGGGTTGGAGAAGTTTGTGAACAAGAAAAAGCTGTTTCAATGTCCAGCAGAAGTGGTGGAGGCAGGATCGATTTTAACATTTAAAAGTAAAGTGGATAGGTATATGGACAGGAAGGGAATGGAGGAGTATGGTCTGAGTGCAGGTAGATGGGACTAGGGGAAAACAAATGGTCGGCACGGACTGGAAGGGCCAAGAGGGCCTGTTTCCGTGCTGTAATTGTTATATGGTTATATGGTAATGCTAGAAGAATACAAAGGATCTCTCGTTTTCTCCAAAACCATTACAAATAGTTAATGCATCACTTCTCTCCTGTGTAGAACGTCCTTCAGTCATCAGGTTCTTTGTTAGACGAGTTACACCTGCAACTTAACTTGCAGCAGCATGCCATTAGTGGGTTGGAAAGAAAGAAATATTATTATAAATGCTTACTTTGATTTTTTTCCATCAATCCCAAAAGCACAACCTTATCCTTCTGACCAAATGCAAGATAAATGTCCCCTTTCTCTACTCCTTTTAAGCAAATATCAACAAGCTACTTGCCACTGTGACTTACTGCATCAAGAGTGTATAGTGTGGCAATTGTAAATAATCATCTCTGCATCGCCTCTTTTTTTGAGATCCATATTTTCTTCAAAGCCATGCAGATGTATTTGTTGGTTGTATGTTTGCTTTTGGTATGCGCTGCTATGTATGTATTTGTACAAAATGCCTTTTCTTTGTACATAAATGCTATAATTGTGGTTTCATTTCTCTTCAACGTAATCGTAGACCTGCATCTGAATATGCCAGTCCGGGTAGGCCACTGAGTTGCATTGTGGATGAGAATACACCAATAAGCCCAGCTAATGGCGCTTCATGTGGACAGACACCTGACCCAAGGATGGCAGAGAGGAGGGTGAGGTCACAAAGACACAGGAATTATATGAGTCGGACGCACTTGCACCTTCCGCCTGATCTCCCGGAAGGTTATGGTAAGTCACTTCATTTCATTTTAAAGGCAATGTTATCTTGAGAATTGTTATGGTTCTATTCTGTATCACAGTCTATTTAACTTTATTATTTTGTTAATCAGCCATGTAATTGATCAGATTTCCCTCTCTCCACAAATACTGACTAATCTGCTGAGTACTTCCAGTATTGCTTTTAATTTAATCTTTCTAGAATCTGCTCTGCATATCAAAGTTCCAAATAGCCCACATTCATCTCCGTCTATTTACACTCCTCCAGACAAATTGGCTGCGATTAACAAGTATTCATCACCCCTTGAGATGGCTTTAACAGCATTTTGTCATTTGGACGACTCTGATCTCCACCCTATCACAAACATGTCCTTGTTTTCTCCAATCTTCCCCATTTTTGCTATTTAAACCAGGCTTCCTTCTCTTTCTTCCACTTCCTGTGAAGGGTCACGGATCTAAAATAACTACTTTTTCACACCATAGATGCTGTCTGTCCTGCATTTTCCTGTCCTGTATCACCAGCATTTTCTATTTTTATTTCAGGTTTCCAACATCTGCAATCTTTTTTATTTTTTTAAGTATTTATATAGATTTGTACATATATTTGATTTCTCTGCTATTGAGAATAGACCTAACCATGCAGAAGAGACCACATTGGATTCATTTTAATATGAACAAAGAATAGTATAGCACAGGAATTGCCCCTTTGACCCACAATGCGAGTGTCGAACATGATGCCAAAACCAACTCTTATCCAAAAGTCTCTTAAATGCTGATCTCTTATCTTCCTCCACCGCCACCCACGGCAGAGCATTCTAGGCACTTGCCGCCCTCTATGATAAAAATAACTTGCCCTGCATATCTCCTTTAAACTTTGCCCCTCACTTCAAAACTATGCCCTCTACTGTTTAATATATCCATCCTGGGAGAAAGGTTCTGACTGTCCACCTTATCTATGCCTCTCATAATTTTATATATCTCTGTATCAGAGCTCTCCTCTGGTTCTGGAAAACCACCTTTGCACCCTTATCAAAGCCCCCACATTCTTCCTTTATTGGAGCAACCTGAAGTGCACGCAATAGTCCAAATGCAGCCTAACCAAAGTCCTATAAAGTTGCATCGACACTTTAGATATTAGAGATACAATGGAACTTTCGACCTACTGAGTCCGCGCCAGCCAGCGATCACCCCATACCATAGCACTATCCTACACTCTAGAGACAATTTACAATTTCCAGAAGCCATTTAACTCTTTGGGATGGGAAGGAAACCAGTGCAGTCACAGGGAGAATGTGCAAATTTCACAGACAGTATCCGCGATCTCTGATGCTGTAAGGCAGCAGTTCTACTAGCTGTAACACTGTCACCTGGTCAGTGGCAGGAGAAAAAAAAGCTAAGATGTAGGCTATGGGGAAAAAAGGTGGAACTCCATCCAAGCATCAGCCCAAACCATCCCTACTCCTCTTCCAGATACAGCCAAACTACTATCTCATCAAGGGGGAGAACATTATTTAGTAATAAAGGCTTTTATTAAAAAAGCTCACTGTTGTGTTCTCTGGAGAGTGCGCGTGCACACAACTGGGAAACCTGGGTGCAGTCTTCCTTTGAATTAAATTTGCTTTTGCAATGTTGAAAGGTTTTGTATCTGCACTGTATTGGACTATATTGCATCTGCTAGGAAATTGCGATGTTAATGGTAATGTTTATTCGCAGTGCATTGATCTCGGTATTTGAAGCATGCATGGCATGTAGGTGATTGCACTAGAAATGTGAAGAATAATTTCAGACCATTTTTGCTGTTCTTCCATTGTTTGAGGCTGGGACGTTTAAAGAGATTCAATTTGTTGGTGTTGTATACAGTTCAGCAAGTTAATGTTTGATTTACTGGTAGTTTTCAGTGACTCAAAGTCATTGTCATATTTGTCTTGTTTGACTAAATAAGTAATTCTCCTAAAGACGATGGGTTTCTTTGCTTTTCATCTAGTGGGCAAGCTTGATGCAGTCTAAAAACAGTTTTATATCTGCCTTATTTTTCTCGCGACTATACACTTTAAATAAATGTTTGTGTTATTTCTCCCTCTGTGACATCCTGATTTGTGCTTGCTCACAAGGATCAGCTGTCCACTGATCTGGCCGAGACAATGAGGACTTTTTTTTCAAATATAGAAGACATCATGGCCAGGCCAAATCCTGCCTACACCTGATATCCCCACACACATTTTCCAGCAAGAGTTGATGGCTGGAGAATCCAACAATGTTTCATTTTTCACCTTGTGCAAGTTTTGGGTCGATTGGAGTGCTCCCCCTGCTGTTATTCAGCAACTCAACACAGACCAGAGTTTGAACCTCCTTAATCTGTATAGCTAACCATCATGTGGATAGCGTATATAATCTAATGAGTGATATAATGCACATAGATTTGTGTTATCATTACGCCTTGATCCATTTTGTCTTGATCCATTTTGTCACGATCATTTTTGTCAATTTCTTCTATTATTTGATGTTCTCTTACCGTGGAATTTATTTATTTCCCCCCTGTTGTTCTTATCAAGCCATTATTTACATTGTGGCACAGTGGTGCAACTGGTAGAGTAGCTGCCTTGCAGCACGAGAGAACCAAGTTTGATCCTGACCTTGGGTACTGCCATCTGTGTGGAGTTTGCACATTCTCCCTGTGACCTCTTGGGTTTCCTCCGGGTGCTTAGAATTCACCACTAATATGTGGGGAGTGGTTGAGAAAGTAGGAGAACATAGAACCAGTGCGAACGGGTAATCGATAGATGCTGTGGACTCAGTAGATCAAAGGGCCTATTTCCATGCTGTACCTTTTAATCAATTTAAATTAATTACTGTTCATAATATTCTATGGCATAGATTTCACAGAGGCTGTTCTGCCATAAAGTCAAACAGAGCCATACAGCACGGAAACAGGCCTTTCGGCCCAACTTGCCCATACTGACTATGCGACTGCAGTTTACTGCTTATTACCTTTCCATTCCAAAAATGTTTTGCATTTTCCCTGGCACCCACCCATCATCCAACCCTCCCCCCTCTCATCTGTATGCCATTACCCCTCAAAATGGACAGATCACTTCTTGGAAAACTTGGTATTGTTTCCATTTTGTTATGAATCTGACCTTGCTATGAATTAAGGCACTAATAAAAAGATACATAGGAATTCTCACCCAACACTTCCCTTAACTTCAGGGAGTCATTTTGAATTTCAAATGAATTTTATACAGATTATTGTTCTATTGTACTCATTAAGCATGGTGTATTATTGATTTATGCTGCTAGAATATATTGTCAAAGTTCTTCCATTATGTTCAAACTAGTTATCTTTTCTCGAGAACTTGCGTTAGCAAATAAAAATTTGTAGAAATGAATCCAAAGTTTATATTGTGCAGACCACTCACTGGTTCTTCAATTAAAACCAGTATTTGTCACGTTGTCCTTCACTGTGCTAGATGTCAGGTTTAAGGTGTATCGTGTATGGGCAATGCAAATCCATCTTGTATAACTTTATGTATGGAAGTGGCAAAGAGGGAAGAAACAAGTTCGTTTATTGCTACGAGTTTTGATTTTTATCTTGTAACTATTTAAAGTTTTGGATAAATGTGGATTGGGATCCCAATGCTTCAGTGTAGACTGAACAGGAAAAATTGTGGTAATTCTTCGACCTCCAAGTGGTCAGTAGTAGTGGTTTGGCAGAGCTCTGGAGCCTGATTCATTTGTCAGTTGTTTTGTTTGACATGATCTAGGGAGAGGGAATGTAAAAGAAAATGTTTTGAAATGGTTCTATTCCTATTCATGAATATCTGCCAGTTTCAATCCTACAAATGTGCAACCCCAACGTAGTCATTTTCTTTTAATGGTCTTGTCATGTGAAATGTAGGAACTGTTGAAATTCCTGCTGGTGCAGATCTTATCAGCAACAAATAAGTTCACCTATTCTGCTACTGTCATTACTATTTATTATATTTTATATAGAACAAAGAACAACGCAACAAGGTCAGGTGTACTTTCTGCACACACAGACTGGGGTGAGCACATGGCATGATCCTCGTGTACCCAGGTAAAGGAAACCTGGCCTAAGAGTTTATGTCGACCGGAACTCAAGATTATTTTGTTTATGTGATAGAATATATAAATAATTTGTTAAAAACCCGCATTATTTCTTATAACTCTTTTAAATCTAGAATGTAAAAATTGTGGAACCCTTTGTGTTAGTGACATTTTGATGTGCAATACAAAAAAAAAAATATTCTTAAGAAATTGTGCTTATTTAAAACTGCCTGATCAACGACGATGTATGTTTCAATATTTCCTCTTTTGCATTACCTTCTATTCTGCTTAATGTTTCCCTATCAAAACAATAGGCTGTACAACTTGTCCCTGCTATGGCCATTGTTAGACTCACAACAGTTGGTGACATCATAGTGATTGTTATGTCCCAGTTAAGATTGGAAATTCTTCCTTTGAGAAATTCTTGCCACTAGTCGACATTAATTGGAAGCAAAGTAATTCTACACATAGGTAGAGAATGCATCTACCCCGGCTTATGGCACAAAGCAATTGGCACCCAGTTAAAGGAAATTTTTGGCAGAGGTCCAAGAGTAGGTCAGTTGCTTTCAGATTTAGCTAGGGATCAACGCAGTGGTAGAGCGGGGCATTTTTGGAAAGAATGCATATTAAAACAATGAGGGAATTAAAAAAAAAAAAAAAAAAAAAAGTTTATTTGAACGAAACTTGCCAAACAGACTATCCAGGTTGCGGGCAGTGTTACAGAGCATAGATATGTTATACATTTTGTGGTAAACATTTTGGTTGAAAGCAAATGTTTATGTTTTTGTATACTTTGGGAAGAGCTCTCAGCATAATATGAATGTGAAAGGTACCGGAACATTTGCTTTTAATGGATTTATTCCTTGGGATAAAGCCATTTGGCTGAGACTGTGGTTAAAATGTAGATTAATGATATGACAACCTAGTTTTGAGGCCTATGCAAGTTTTGTAAGCTTGTATCTTGGGATACTAAAGGATTCTAGCAGAAAGTATCAAGTTCTTGGAACACTCTGGTTTTTCTGACATTATGGAATTGTATTCCTTACCATTTTAATTGGTTTGGCATGAAGCACGCTGAGGTAGCCGTCTATGTTTGTTTTGCAGGGATCTTAGCAACGTAAATTGTGAGGAACTAGGGCCGTTACCTCCGGGCTGGGAAATTCGCAACACAGCAACAGGAAGGGTCTATTTTGTTGACCACAACAACAGAACAACACAGTTTACAGACCCAAGATTGTCCGCTAATTTGCATTTTATTTTAAAGTAAGTAATTAAGCTTTTTTGTCCCTGACCTCGCCCCTTTCCCGCACAGCTTGTTAATAAATTTAAATTATTTTACACAGTGAATTACAAACATGGTTTTTGGATGTCCTTATTTAAATTGGTATTGTTTTTTTCCCCCCAATGCAGCTGTTTAAACAGCATTTGAAAACAAATATTAACATCAGTCTGGAATAGTTTGGTTGTACACTTATTAAATTGTCCCATCAAAACATTTGAAGCTTGGCTATTAGCAGGGTTGAAATATTTCAGATTTGCCAACAGCTCTGATTTATGTTAAATGTTCCAGACTTCTCAGAGTTATGTTTTGTTACCAAACACTTAGTCTTTAATGTTCTGCCCTTGCACAGAATGTCTTGCTTTGAGGGAAAAAAGAACTTTTGTTTGATGATATTCCCATCTGATGGTTCACAAAATATGTTTAACATTTTCTTTCATGGCAAGCACCTGAGGTCTCTGCAGTGACTTTTTACTGTATTGCAGAACTAATTAATCCATGATCAAATAGAGATTATAGTAACAAATATGATAAATCCTCAGTGTAAAAGATCCAGAAATTGAAAAACAAAATGTGCAAAAAGTATTTTGTACCAAATAAAATTTCCCAGCTGGAATTGCATCTGTGGCATGTTTGAAACTGGTAGAGAACAAGTGTTCATGATAGTGAACATACATGAATATATAATCCAGAATGGGTACAGATGATTTCGCTGATTACAAAGAATGTTCTGTCAAGTGCATTCAAATAACTTAAATGTCCAATAAATTGAGCAATTTCCTTAATAGCCATCTTCAGTCCAATAGAAAATTCCTTGAACATTTTATTGCTTGCTTGTGGGCAAATTATGCTGCTTATGCATAATTCAGATTTTGGATTAACATTTTAGATTTATTTTTAAGCATCCAAAGAACTGTATATTGCATTCAATCATTTTCAGCTCTCATTTTACAGATACAAATGAATGTTGAATGTTGGGTAGAAGCTTTGGAACATTTGGATGAAGGGGATAGCCTTTCTGGGCAGATTTGTTCGCTGCGTGAGTTTTTAATGAGTATAGCTTGGACTGCTGATTATGTGCCAAACTCCAAAGCACATTATTTGGATTTTGTTTTGGAAAGGAGGTGTAAAACATTTGCCCTATAACTGAAAAGGAGTACCATCTGTCTCAAAGGATTTGAATACGTTCTTTAAATTAATCGGTGGATGGCTGTTACAACAAAATAAAATAAATATAATTAGTGCGGGAAGAAAGACCTCAAAAAGAAAGTGGATATTAAAGAAATAGTCGTGCATGCGACAGCAGTAATCAATAAAGTGATTCAAGATTAGTGATGAAAACCATAAAATGGTACAGCGATTAGCCACCTTTTATTTGAAAGGACAAATGAAAATTAGATAATATTCAAGTGTGTAGTTGAAGAGATTGTATTGCTGTTAGACAAGGAATTACTCTGATTACCCATTTGAAATATTGTGCACACAGACTTAAAGCACTTTTGAAGAAGTTTGTGGTAAAATATATTGAAATTGGTAATATCGGTTTGAGCTGATTCATTTGGATGAATCAAGCAGTCAGCCGTTTGCTGCTCAGTCATTTTGCAATTGGACATTTGACTATGTTTGCACAGAAATCCAAGACAAGCTAAAAGTCAGATTCTTATGGATCTGGTCTTTATCGCTTCTGGCCTGACCATTGAGCCCTAACATGCCACAGATAGAAAGGCCAGAAACAAACGATATCCAGTCCATCTGCTTTATGCCAAACCTGGCTTGCATATGGACATTTCCCACCTCGCCCCATTTATCTAGTTGTAGTGCCAACACAATAAAACAAGTTGTGTTTAAAGAATTTTACTTTAACATTTATTATCAGTATTTTAAAGATATTTTTCCCAGGTAAATTTTGTTTCTAATTAATTTTCATATTTTAAATTCATCAATTTCTGAAGAAATTTAAACTTTTGACAGAAGTGAATTGTCAAAGCCATCAGACTTTCAGGAATGGTCTCAATGGCTCCTTGAACCCTCCCAGCTTCACTGCATCTCTTGTATCTGAAAGATAATTTATAACAATTGTCTGCATCCACAAACGATGGGCAGTTGGCAGAATACCCCAGCCCATTGTATTGAGTATCTCTGTACCTTTATAGTAAAAATGCTGTATAAGTTTTTATTTATCAAGAGGATAATTAGTGTTGGCAAGGTTAGATATTGGGGAAAAAAACATGATTTGGTTTAGTTTAGTTTTGGGATTAAGCATGGAAACAGGCCCTTTCGACCCACCGGGTCCGCGCCGACCAGCGATCTCCGCACATTAACACTATCCTATACCCACTAGGGACGATTTTTACATTTAACAAGCCAATTAACCTACATACCTGTACGTCTTTGGAGTGTGGGAGAAAACCAAGATCTCAGAGAAAACCCACGCAGGTCACGGGGAGAACGTACAAACTCCGTACAGACAATCCGTAGTCGGGATCGAACCCGGGTCTCCGGCGCTGCATTCACTGTAACGTAGCAACTCTACCGCTACGCCACCGTGCCGTGGTTCTGGTTACCTTGTCGACTTCCTTTATAAAGCAAAAAAAGCACTTTAACCATAGCGGTTAAATTGTGTGGTACTATTGTGTGGTAATTGCTTGGAGTAGTTACAGCCAGCAGATTTGTTTTGTATTTGCCCAGGACTGGTAGACTTGGACAAAACACCAAGTGCTGGAGGAACAGGGTCAGGTAGCATCTGCGGAGGGAATGAATAGACAATGTTTCAGGTGGCGACCCTTTTTCAGAATTGGCCCGAATCATTGTCAACAGGAGCAGGCTGACCCACTGAGTACCTTCAGCACTTTGTGCTTTGCATTATTCAGCAACTGCAGTTGCTGGTGTATCTCTCATAGACTTGCAATCTGTTGAGGTTCAACACCTGTTCCACTCACACATTTTCGCATTGTTCAGGATGTCTTTTATACAGTTGGTATGTTGTTTTAGGGACAAAACGACATTAACACATTTTGCCAGTATTTCAGTTTAAATACCGAGCGTTGGTGGACAATGTCACTGCATTTAATTTGTTGGAGATGAGATGGGACAGGAAGCTTGCAGTAAACACTACTATACAGAAAAATCAATTTACTCGGAAAACAGCCTCGATAAAGATAGAACCGAATCTGTGATGGAAGCTACAACCACTTTTCCCCGTTAAAATAAGATAATTTCTCAAAATAAGTTAAAGTTGATGGGAAAGAGTTATATATAAATTATGTGCATGAAATAGAGCTTGATTGGTGGGTATTATCCAGCCTAGCTGATTAGTGTTGCCTTGATAGGCAGGCAGCAAAATAATACTTTTGAAATGAGATATTAAAAATATAACCCTTGAGCGAGTCGAGACGTCAGTCGTTTTCACAAACGAGCTTTATTATCAAAGCAGTGAAACAGCAAGGATCAAACGACAGCTAATACAAAACGATGTTACCACAACGGTGGGCGAAGTAATGAATGGGGCTAGCCCAGAAAAAAGCACAAAAACCATGTGACTGTGGCTCCCACAGTCACATGACCAAGGTAACCGACCAGCAAGTGCCGCTACAACCCATTGTTACTTTTTATTTTACTTTTATTACTTTGCATTGAAGTGGCACAATGCATAATAATGGATGAATGCTATAAATTGATTTTTTTAAATAATTAATTACTATCCTTTCTCTTATTTCTTTTTTTATCATGGGTACTGTGCTGAAGGAGGGACCAAGGATCGAATCTACAGTATCAACATACAAGGTGAAGTAATTGGAGCATTATCTGAAAGATGAGCAATGCCACTTTATTCATTCACATTTTCTAAGTCGGATATAGCTTATATTGGACAGGAGAAGGAAAGGGGAAAGTAAGATTGGATAAGTGGTATATCCTGATTATCAGGGGGGTTGATTTTTCTCGGATAGATACCCATTGTTGAAAATTAATTGGATGATGGAATAGATGCCCTAAATAGTGCAAAACGAGCATTTTAAGGACTCAAACAATCAAACAAAAGTTAGGAAGGTGAACCTGGTGGATTTTGGTAATATTAATTATCGTGGAGAAGCATGTTGCCAACTAAATCATAAAATGTAAAAAGAGTGGATACCATGTTTCATAACCTTTGAATTTGACTTGGAATTACCAAAAGTAAAAAGATAGTTGACAAAATTATGGTTTGGGAGAGTAAAAAAAGTCTGGGTTGACTGTGTAGTCCAGTGGGTGGCTATCTTATGTTATTTGCGGTTAAACTGTGAATCATATTGTCCGTCTTGGATTAAACAGTGTAATTGTTTTCAATCTGCATTTTTTTCTCTCACAGTTTTGTACTGTGGAGACTGGTAATGTATTAGGAAAGGGTTAGAAATAAGGTATTAGCCTTACCTCCTCACATAGTACCAACTGATGTTATAACATGATATAACTTCAATTGATAGGATTTTTCAAAATGTTTTTGATTAAATTATCGTAGTCCTCCCTTCATTTTACAGAGAGTAAGCAATGATTTATACCCATAATTTGTCTGCTGTTGATAATTACATCACTTCAAGAATAATAACAGGATTGTATGTTTGCTTGGGGATCATTCTGTTTATCATTCTTAGAATTTTACTACTCCGTGTCCCTGGATTATAAAATCAGTGATGGTTGTCTGAATTACATTTCCCTTTGAACCATTCAATATTTAACATTTATAAAGTGTGTGATTCTGACAGCAGTCCATGCTTTGAGTGCCTGCAAGACTTGGCTGCAAGAGGATTGGAGCTGGGAGCTAAATATTCAGGTTTATGCGTCATATCAGAATGACAGGAAGGTGGGCAGAGGGGTGTGGTAGCCTGTTAGTTAGGAATGAAATGCAGTCCTTAGTGAGGGGTGACATAGGATCAGAAGATGTAGAGTCATTGTGGATAGAGCTGAGAAATTATAAGGGTAAAAAGACCCTAATGGGAGTTATTTACAGGCTCCCAAACAGTAGCCAGGATATAGGATACAAGTTACATCAGGATATAAAATTGGCATGTTAAAAGGGCAATGCTACGGTGGGCATGGGGGATTTCAATATGCAGGTAGACTGGGAAAATCAGGTTTGTACTGGACCCTAAGAAACAGAATTTGTAGAGTGCCTCCGAGATGGATTCTTAGAACAACTTGTAGTGGAGCCGACCAGGGAAAAAGCAATTTTGGATTTAGTGTTATGCAATGAATGGATTTGATAAAGAAACTCAAGGTAAAGGAACCATTAGGAGGTAGCGACCACAATGTGATAAGTTTTATTCTGCAATTTGAGAGGGACAAGGTGAAATCGGATGTGTGGGTATTGCAACTGGGTAAAGGGGAGGAGCTGGCAAAGTTGACTGGAAACAACAGAGGGTAACTAAAAAGACAATATGGGGAGAAAAGATGAAATACAAAGGTAAGCTAGCCATTAATATCAAAGAGGATAGCAAGAGTTTCTTCAGTTATATAAAGAGCAAGAAAGAGGCAAGAATGGACGTTGGATCGCTGGGGAATGATGCAGGAGAAGTGATAATGGGGAATAAAGAAATGCCAGAGGAGTTGAATCACTTTTGCATCAGTCTTCACAGTGGAAGACACCAGCAACGTGCCTGAAATTCAAGAGAGTCCGGGTGGAAGTTAGTGCAGTGGCTATTACCAGGGAGAAGGTACTTGGGAAGCTGAAAGGGCTGAAGGTGGATAGGTCAACTGGGCCGGATGGACTGCACTCTAGGGTTCTGAAAGAGGTGGCTTTAGAGATTGTGGAGGCATTGATAGTGATATTTCAGGAATCACTAGAGTCAGGAGTGGTCCCAGATGTTTGGAAAATTGCCGATATTACCCCGCTGCGCAAAAAGAGAACAAGGCAGAACAATGGGAACTGTAGGCCGGTTAGTCTGACTTTGGTGGTTGGTGTGATATTAGAGTCCATTATTTAGAATGACGTTACGGAGTACTTAGAAGTTTGCGATAAAATAGACCGAAATTTGCATGGCTTTGTGAAGATGGAGGTCTTGCCTTACAGATTTGCTGGAATTCTTTGAGGAAATAAATAGCAGGACAGGCAAAGGAGAGTCAGTAGATGTTGTTTACTTAGATTTTCAGAAAGCCTTTGATAAGTGCCACACGATAGGCTGCTTAGGAAGATGAGAGCCCACGGTATCAAAGGACAGATACTAGCATGGATAGCGGGTTGGCTGGATGGCAGAAGACAAAGAGTGGCAATAACAGGGTTTTTTTATGCTTGCTGCCAGTGACTAGTGGAGTTCTGGGTGCCGCTACTCTTCATGTTGTATATTAATCATTTGGACGAGGGGATTGAAAACTTTGTGGCAAAGTTTGCGGATGATATGAAATAAGTGGAAGGGCAGGTAGTGTAGAGTAAACAGGGACTCTGAAGAAGGACTTGGCAGGTTGGGAGAGTGGGCAGATAAGTGGCAGATGGTATATAATGTAGCAAAGTGTGGAGTCATGCATTTTGGTAGTAGGAGTAAAGGCACAGACTATTTTCTAAATGGGGTGAGCACCCAGAAATCAGAGGTGCAAAGGGACTTGGGAGTGCTGGTGCAGGATTCCCAACAAATTAATCTGCACGTCCAATCGGTAGTAAAGAATGCAAACTCAATGCTAGCATTTATTTCAAGAGGGCTTGTATACAAAAACCAGGATGTAATCTTGAGGCTTTATAAGGTGCTGGTAAGGCTGCATTTGGAATATTGTGAGCAATTTTGGGCACCATGTCTGTGGAAGGATGTGCTGGATTTGGAGAGGGTCCAGAGGAAGTTTACAAGAATGATCCCAGGAATAAGTAGGTTAATCTATAATGAGCATTTGTTCTGTACTCGCTAGAGTTGAGAAGAATGAGGGGGGACCTCATTGAAACATACAGAGTAGTGATATGCTTTGATAGAGTGGATATAGAGAGGATGTTTCCACTAGTGGGAGAGTCTAGGACTAGAGGTCATAGCCTCAGAATTAAAGGATGTTATTTTCGGAAGATGAGTAGAAATTTCTTTAGCCAGAGGGATGTGAATCAGTGGAATTCTTTGCCACAGAAGGCTGTGGAGGCTGTCAGTGGATATTTTTAAGGCAGAGATAGATAGATTCTTGATTAGTACAGTGTCAGATTCTTGATTAGTGTCAGAGGTTATGGGTAGAAGGCAGGAGAATGGGGTTAGGAGGGAGAGATAGATCAGCCATGATCTATGGCGGAGTAGACTTAATGGGCCAAAGAGCCTAATTCTACTCCTATTCCTTATGACCTCGGGTTCCTATTAAACCTTTTCCCCCTCACCTTAAACCTATGTCCTCTGGTTCTCAATTCCCCTACTCTGGGCAAGAGACTGTGCATCTACCTGATCTATTCTTCCTATTGGACACAGAATATTGTCCAGGGATCCAAATAGTCTTTCCAGGTAAGGTGTTGCCTGCCATTTTAATTCACCAAGCCACTCCCACCCTGACCCCTCTTTCTCTACTACAATGAGGCCAATGTAAGGTTGAGGAGCAGCGCCTTTTTTAAACTCCAGGCATGTTGCAGACTGCAGGTCTCAGAACTGAATTCTTCAATTTCAGATAACTTGCTCTTTCTGTTTGTATTAATATTGCCTATTTGTGCTTGCCATTCCACTTTTCCTTTATTTTCTATCATTTTCTATCATTGGGCTGCTGGGCACATCCAGACTTCACAATATTAGCCGCACATGACTTAAAAAGAAGCTCAGCCATCCACTTAATGACTGCATCATTTCCCCATATTACAGGCATTTGCTTTGTTCCACCCGTGGCCTTCCCCCATCTTCTCTACTACTTTAACTAACTTGATTTTTTTTTTCTCAGTTCTGATGGCCTGCATACCTGAAAGTTTCTCTTTCCAATGCTTTCCAAACCTGCTGCATTTTTCCAGCATTTTCTATTTTTATTTCAGTCCTTCAATTTCATCTGCAGTTTTTGATTTACACAAAATATCATCCACTGAGTAATGCTATTCATGATAAAAAGAATCTTGAGGGAATTGCTTTTATATCCCTATTGAACTAATCCGTCCACCAATAATTTCAATACATTAAAAATAAACGTGAGGCATTTAAGATGTTGCTCAAGGTGTGATATTTTCAGATTTCTGTCTCAGTCGTGAGCAGTATTGAAGGGCACAACAAACCCTGTTCCCTTTCCATGGCTCAGAATCACAGTCTCTTTTACAAAATAGCAAAAGAAATGCATTTCTGAGACCAACTTTGATTATGTTCTTTTGTCCAAACCAGGCTGGATCAACATTGGCCAAATGCTGTAAATATCTATCATCATGGTTCCTGAGCAAACTTGCAAATAGTATCGAAAGGCAAAGGGCTTAATTTCAAATAAAAGAACCCTGTGCAACACCGACCGGCAGGTTCCCTAATAAATTTCCGTGCTGTCTAGACCAGCAGCACGATGAAATGGGAGAATGTTATACTGTGGAAGTTTTGAAAAGCATTTTTCCATTAGTTATTTCTGAAATTTGGCAGGACAAATGCTGTAAAAGGCTGCAATTACTGTATGGGCATACATTCCCATTAACAGAAAGCTAGAAGGTTTTTTTTCAGTGTTTGAAATAGATCTAAATGTGTGTGGTCAAATACTTAAATACATCAAGAAAAAATCTTCCCTCTTACTCTACATTTTTTAACCCACACAAACCTGCAATTTACTCTTTGGCAATTGAGAGAATACTTTGGTGTGCTGTTCTTGAGATGCTGTGAATACGGCTATGTATCTAGCAGTTGGCAGGTGTGGAACAGTATTCTGTGGTGACTTGGAATTTGATTTAAAATATGCTTTTTTTCGCTCCTCCTAGAGGAACCTGTCTAGCTCATCAACAGAGTTATGTGTTCAGTCCTACCAAGTATATTTTCATCTGTCTTCTAACATCATTAGTCTTTTTTATTATGTTAGTGCTTATGTATGTGAGTGTATGTGTGTGATTCAACTGAGTTGGTTTTCAGTCAGTCAATGAAATAACATTAGTAACAGATGTTAGAAGATAGGATGAAGGTTATGGGTTCAAGGAACAGTGTTTATAGTAAGACACGTTTACTGACCTAGAATTGCAGACAGTTTCTGGTAAATACCCAGACACCACAGAGGCTGAAGGATGCTACTTTTTATATGCTGCTGTTAGCAGAAGCATGTAATAAACATCATTATGAGAAACCGCTGTACTATCTTGACGACTGTCTGCTTATCCCAACTTTATTTTCACTTGTCTGGGTTGACCTCTTAACTGGATAGAGTCCAGAGTTGGTGTAATCTGGGTGGAAACCACATGCAGCAAATGTTTAAATGTATTTATTCAAGGTCTAAAATCATAAATAGTATTAACTTTAAAAGTACTTTTTCCTCAATTCAATTTAGTTTTTCCATTCCTCTTTTCCAAGGAATGAGCATAATTTTTAAGTAAAGACAGCAGACAAATAACCTGCCCTGAAGCATTGACTTTAATTAACCAACTGATGTCAAACACATTGAAAGAGCCTGTGTTGACTCGCCCTCCAGTTTTCCTTCAGACCCTTCTGCAATACACATGACCTGCATTCAGTGCAAACTTTTGACAACCTGGGATCTGGAATTTGCTCTGGCAGGAAGTGTTGGCAATTTGGTGTATTTCTTTGACTCTCCTTATTAATGAGGCAATTTTTACTGAAACATACTTCTGATTCCATGCAAATTAATATTGAGAGCCTGGACTGTCTGCTTGTGCCATTTTCTAATCCAGAAACTTGATCTCTGTGCATGCATAGTTAAATGCACTCAGCTTCCTTCAGCAGCTTCCAAATGTCAGTGAAATGGTTTAAAGTTCTTAATAATGGAAAAGAGCATATCATTCTGTCAGACCATTTCTAACTTTGTAAAGAAACCAGACAGTCTGCTGACCTGCTTTCAACAAAGTCTTTTTTTGTTTTATTTCACAGTTGTGCAGTGACTACTTTAAAACTGAATGTTATTATTTATGTAATGTGTATGGTTTAACTCTTGATCAGTTATGAAAAGGCATATTGTGACAAAGTTTAAATGCAAAGTTTAAAAGTAGTTATATTGCTCATTAATAAAATGTGTTTCAAGGTATCCACTAAAGAAAAATATTTGTTTTCAGTTGATCGTGCAAATATATAACATTTTTATGTTTGTATTTAATTTCAACTTTTGAATCGTCCTGCATTAAAATTGGCTTCATCTATATTTGCACCAAATATAACATTTTCCAAGGTAGTTAATCTCCATATTTATGAATAGGAGGGAACTGGTTTAAATCAAAGGTAGACATAATCAGTCTGAAGAATGGTCTTGACCCGAAACGTCACCCATTCCTTCACTCCAGAAATGCTGCCTGTCCTGCTAAGTTACTCCAGCATTTTGTGTCTACCTCCTAATTTATGAATCTTTATTTTAAACCTCCTCTGGACTCTCTCCAGAGATAGCACGTCCTTCCACAGATATGGACACAAATTTGCTCACAGTGGATGCTCAAAATGCGGCCTGACCAGCGCCTTATAGAGCCTCTGTTGGATTAATATTGTGGCAAAATGATATTGGACGAGTCAAAAGGCTAATTTGTCTCTGCCTTGTAGCTTTATTGTGTGTAAATATTGGAACCTCTGTTTCATTATTGGTCATCCACTGTAACTGCACTGAGTAGAATTGCTGCAGAGATAAATCAAACTTGTTTGAAGAGTCAAAGACAGACTTTGCCCATGGCGATTAAATTTCTGATGATATTGGCAGTTCTTAAGAAGAAATAGTATTCTGGCATGCTTGACTTGGAAAAACCAAGTCAAATATTTTTGTGGTTGTAGGTTCTATAGGACCATTATTTCAATGCTTTCCAAGGTAAATTGGTATCTCTTTAAAGATGTATTTCTCCATTCTGTATTGGGGGGGGGGGGTAGTGACCCAAATTCATAGCAGGCATATTATTTTCAGGATACACTGTGCAGTATTTCTCTTAACTTTTATATCGTTTTTTTAATGCATTATAAAAACTTTGTTTTCAATATCTTAGACCATTTTCTCTGTGGAAATCTTATTCCTATTTCCATCTGATCGAACCTGATAGTATTAATAATCACACTTTTGTGAGATACCCTTTATGCTCACAATTAATACTCAAAGACTAAATCTTGGAAGCAAGAGATTTCTTTATTTTACGAGTCTGCAGACCGGGTGCCTCTCCAACTCGAGACACACCGAAGCCAGAGCAATCATCCCCCTCTATACACAGAATCTTACATTCAACCTCCCCTCCGGACCCTTCTCCAATCTTGGTCGGAGGTGCACAAACTGTAGGTACATCCCACCGTACATCCCCTCGCACCTCCCATATCATACATTGCATGTTCAAACATGTTCATGGTAATGAGCAATTTCTTGACCAGGGGTGTGTTGTAATATTCATTTATTCTATTAAGCATGCTCAGTTGCTCATGACCTGGCCCAGTTTTACTCGCCTCCTAGTGAACCCTCTCAGTTTTCCTATATCAGTACTAAAGCTAAGCTATAGTGACAAGGGTCCCATCTATCACTCCCTTCCACTGATAGGGATCTCTCTACATCACTCCCTTCCACTGCTATACAATGCTATCACTTCTTACTCAAGGACTCAAGGATGGGCCTGGCAACCTTCAGACACTGCTGTGTCAGAATCCTCTCTCCAGCCCCTCTCTGTTTGAATTCTCTTTAAAACTCCTTTCTTTAATAGGGTTTAATCACTTTATCCCTCACACTTTGGTTTTGGATTAATAGTTTTATTCCTAGATACCATAATGTGACCATAAAGTCAAAAATTAATTGTACTATAGAATGAAGGAATGTAGATTAGCACTGTAGAGCTATACAGCACGGAAACAGGCCCAACTGCTTAATTCATCTGCTGTCCAATTTGTCAAACTAAACTTGTCCTACTCTAGCCCATAATCACTCCAAATTTTTCCTCTCCATTTAGTTTAATGCCTGCCACGATCCATAGTGAGGCCTGGCTATCCTCTTGAGGAGAAGAGGATAATTCTGCATGAATGCTCTTGTATTCATCTTAATAATCATTGCTGGGGAGCTTTGGCAGAAAATGGGAACTATTTATTCCACTTCTTTCAGTCAAGATTCATTAGAAGTAAATGTCATTCTAAAGGTTCAGTAAAAGGAAAAAATAATAATTTGCTCAGATGTCTGGTATGCTCAAACTTTATGGTGAGGAAGACTATGAGCATAATTGTGCAATGTTTAGATTTTTTATGATGCATAGAAATGACAATGGCAGACAACAAGAAGAAATTATTTAGGATTTGCTGTTATCTAAATTTATTTTGTTAAGCAGCTAATAAATAACCAGTCAAAAGGGAGTGATTTTGGAATACAGGCCCTAGTTCATTGATGTAGTGAGCGTTGCTGTGCATTATCCCATTAGTTTTGAATGTGCAAAAATCTTCTGTGTATCTGGAGATGTTTATGCCCCTCAGCATGCATTGTGTGCACTTTGCTAAGACGAAACTGGGAGAAATGTAAAAACACTGACACCCCAGATTTTATGAGCACTAATTTATTTCTTAACCTTAATATTGTGATGCCACTAAATTTAACGATTTAGAAACATAGAAACATAGAAAAATAGGTGCAGGAGTAGGCCCTTCAAGCCAGCACCACAATTTAGTTTGATCATGGCTGATCATCTAAATCAGTACCCCATTCCTGCTTTTCCCCATATTCCTTAATTCTAAATCTAATAGGCTCTCATTAAAAATATATTTAAATTAGATTAATGTATTTCCCACACACATTTGCCATTTATTCTGAAAAAAGCACTGGTCGTGGTTTATTCGTGGCAACAAGATTTTGTGGGTAACTATTGGAGAGGTGCAATCTGCTGTGTCAGTATTTTATTTGACGTTGATTGCATTGGGCTCTGTTTTGTGAGCGAAACTAGAGAAATGAAACTTTAATGCAAGGAATCTACTGTTCGTTTTCGCATTATAGGAGCCACAAGCCTTAACTCAATAAATACATTTGTATTTCAGTGAATTGTTGGATGTAGAAAACCAAGGCCCATCTTGATCATGTTCTACTCTCTTAGTTGTGGCTAAAATAATCAAGCTCTCTGCGGGTCTGTGATGCACTTCGGCATGCTACATTTATCAAATGTATCACATTTATCTGCATTTTATATCCCAAATTAATTGTTGACGTAAATGTTACTTGAAAGATTAATAGGTACCTTTTCCACTGTGGGACATTAATTAAGCTCCTTGAAATTGTTTCTTAAGACTAGTCTTGAGATTGTTTCTTAAGACTAGTTTTGAAATTGACCTGCTGCTGTTCTTTACTGATGGTCATGGTCCACACTATTTAGTCCCTTTGGAAATCTGTTTGTATTGTGTTGTGACCAGAAAACATATGCACAATTCCAAGTGTGGTTGTGCTTTATAAAGTGCCAAGTGTACTCACTATTTCAAGTCAATATGTGTCATACGTGCGGACAACGGAGTTACATTTTTGGTTGTGCAGCTTATCAGGCTGTAAATGCAATAACACGCAGATTAAATATAATAATCAAAAAGACAATAAATTAATAACTCTAATACTAGGTAATCATAATAGGGGGGAAAGAACAGTGTCTGCAATGCAACCAAATAACACAGTCTATAGAAGATCATGATTGCAGAGGTTAGAGTTGTTTTGTGTTATTGCTGATTATTGCTGGGAAGAAGCTGTTTTTGAATCTGGTCATCATGTTTTTCAGGTCTCTATGCCTTCTTCCCAATGGTAGTAGTGAAATAAGTGCATGGCCAGGTGGACTTTAATAGTATTGGCTGCCTATAGGAATGCTTCCTATAGATGCCTTCAGTGGTGGTTAAATATTAAGGTTTTAGTACATCCTAAATCTGATTTGCCTTACTCGCTGCTAAATTGCTTCATTTGTTAGAGGCCTGATCAACATAAATTGAATCTTGCTCAACCCGACTTAAGCATTCCTCTCTTGCATTTTCTTTTTGCCCCATGGACCTTTCATTCTCAAGATCTATTGTCAAGATCTATCTTTCTGCTTAATGACAGGTGTACACAAAGCCTCCTGTGGCTTATTCTGTTCAGCCATATAGTTTGAAGCTTTCATTACCTTTGATGTTTATTATTCCAGCCATCATGTGATTATGCTAATATTTATCTCAGAGAGAATAGCTTTAACATTTAGAAATGATAATGGGGGGAACTATGTATAAACACTGCTGTCATTTCTACATGGTGAAACCAAAATGTATAAAATTGGCCGTTATTAAATTCTGACAATGTGCACTTTAACCACATGTGATTTTTTTTCCTATTACAAATCTCAAATTGTGGAGTATAGAGGCAAATAAATAAATGATGAGTCTTTGTCCGAAACATAGGAGGGCACTGTATATGCTTGTCTAGAGGTCCATTTCCTGTATGCTGAAAAGGCAGATGCAATTTTAATAAATACTTTCAGAAGTTTACAAGGACCTTGTTACAAAAAAGTATTTGCTTTTTCCAAGATTTAATATTGATCGTAATAATATTTTCATTAGAAGTAATCCATCATAACAACGGTATAACAACTTTTCAAATACACAACCAACTTATTTCAATAAGTATACGAATGTTACAAATAATTCTTATAAACTTCTATTTTTTTTAGAAAGTTAAAAAAGAAAAGAATAGATTTTAATCAATAAGAATAGTGATTAAATAATAATTTTGATTATATAGAAAGAGAAAAGAGAGAGAAAAAAATATATATATGTATATATTCTTGTTATAGGTGTTTAATTAAAACAAAGTATTATATATATATTAAAAAAAAAGAGATTATAGCATGCATCTTAATAGCGAATAACACAATTTCAAATAGCGATATCAATAGAGACATGTATACAAATCAAAAAGAAAAACAGAGTTATTTTCATCTAATCCTGCCGGGTACCCATTGAGTTGTGATGCCAAGAACAGCTACCCCTTCAAATATTCTGTATATGGAGACCATATCTGTTCAAAGAGTTCGTATTTGTCCATTAGGACAAATCTGATTCTTTCCAAATGCAACGTCACCAACATTTTCACTGTCCACATTTTAATTGTGGGGATAATGTTCCCTTCCAAAATTTCAATATTAATTTTTTCCCTATTATCAAACAGTAATCCAAGAAATTTCTTTGGTTTACTGTTAATATTAGATTTGAGTCCGGAACCCCTAATATTATTAATTTTGGATCTGGGTCCAGTTTAATTTTAAGAACTTCAGAGATAACTCTAAAGATTTCTGCCCAATAATAATTAAGTTTTATACATGTTACAAAACTATGCGTTAAATTAGCTTCCAAGTTCTGACATTTATCACAAATAGGAGGAATGTTAGGATAAATTCTATTTAATTTCGTTTTTGAATAATGTAATCTGTGTAATACCTTAAATTGTATCAATATACGTCTAGCATTTAATGAGCAACGATGTATACATTGTAGGCTTTCTTCCCAAGTTTCCTTCGTTATAGATAAACCTATTTCATTTTCCCATGTTTGTCGATATATTTCCGGTTGGGATTTCCTTATCCAAAATAGTATTACATATATATATATATATATATATATATATATATATATATATATATATATATATATATATATATATATATATATATATATATATATATATATATATATATGTATGTGTATATGTGTGTATATATATATATATATGTATACATATATGTGTATATGTGTGTGTGTATATATATATATATATATATATATATATATATATATATATATATATATATATATATATATATTTACAATTCATCTAATAATCCTGGTTTTCTATTTTTATAGTCTTGCGTATTTGACTTAATATCGTTTCTAATTTGTAAATACCTAAATATGTTATTTGACTGCAATCCATAGATATCCTGTAACTCTTGAAATGAGAGAAATTGTCCTTTCTTGTAAAGGTGTTCTATCCTTTTAATTCCTAAATCATTCCAATGTTTAAACCCCTTGTCCAATACAGAGGGCCTAAACAAGGGATTATTCATAATTGGCAAACAAAGTGACAAATTATCCATATGTAGGGTCTTAACTATTTGTTTCCAAATATGTCTATTCCTATGAATTAGAGGGTTGTCACCATAGATTTTTTTTTTGTACTTCCCTTGGTGCAAAAAGAATCGAACCTACATCAAAAGGCAGTCTTCCTTTTCCATCTTTAGCCAGCTTGGCTCATAATCTAAATTTACCAACCAAAAATTCATATTCTTAATCTGAACTGCCCAGAAATAATATAAGAAATTTGGTAGTGCTAGTCCACCATTTATTTTAGATTTACATAGATGTTTTTTACTTATTCGATGGTTTTTATAGTCCCAAATAAAACTATTAACCAAAGTATCTATTTTTTTTAAAAACATTTTAGGGAGATATAAAAGGATGGCTTGAAATAAATATAACAATTGTGGTAAAACATTTTTATAGCATTTATTCTACCGATCATTGATATAGGTAGTGTTTTCCAATATAAAATATTTTTTTTTAGTTTATTTGATAATTGAGGGTAATTATATTTAAATAGACAGTTATACGATTTAGGTACATTAATTCCTAGATATTTGAGTTTCTCCGTGACTATTTTAAGTGGAAATTGTTCTAATATATTTAATTTTATTCCAGTTATAGGCATAATTTCACTTTTATTCCAATTGATTCTATACCCAGAAAATGTACTAAACTTAGTTATAACATTAAATAGATTGGGAATACTAATCTCCGGTTTTGTAATATAAATTAAGATGTCATCTGCGTATAGAGATATTTTATTCGTTGTAGTTTTGGTATTATATCCATATATTTCTGGTTCTGATCTAATCATTTCAGCTAATGGTTCTATTACCAGAGCAAATAGTAATGGTGATAACGGGCATCCTTGTCTACAACCCTTAAAGAGATTACATTTTGCTGATAGCATTTGATTTGTTAATATTCTTGCAGTTGGATTAGAGTATATGATTTTTACCCATTTGGAAAATCTATCCCGCAGTTGAAATTTCTGCATTATTTTAAATAAATATGGCCATTCAACCTGGTCAAATGCGTTTTCAGCATCTAAGCATATGACAGCTAGTTCAATATCATTCACTCTTTTTGAGTACATGACATTGAATAGACATCTCAGATTATAGGATGAATAGTGTTTTGGAATAAAACCTGTTTGGTCATGATCTATTAATTTATTAATCACTAAACTTAGCCTCCGAGATAAAATTTTAGTTAGTATTTTTTGATCAGTATTTAAAAGAGCTATTGCTCTGTATGATCCAGGGTCTTCCAAATCTTTATCAGCTTTAGGGATAAGTGTGATTGTAGACTCATTTAATGATTCTGGTAACTTTCCTTGTTTATAAGCATATTTATATATTGTATGTAAGCGTGGAGAGATCAGATCATGAAACTTCTTATAAAATTCAACACTTAAGCCATCAGGGCCTGCGGCTTTTCCGTTATTTAATGATCCAATTGATTCTTCAATATCTTTTACTGATATATCAGCATTTAACACGTCTCTACCTTCCTGATCTAAACTGTTAATATGACATTCTTGTAGGAATGTTTCCATTCCATCTGATTGTCCTGCTAATTTAGATGAGTAAAGATTTTGATAATATTATAAAAATGTATCATTGATATCTTTTGGTAAAGTCAATATTTCTCCTTGTTCAGATCTAATTTTATGTATCATTTTCTCCTCATCTAATTTTCTAAGCTGGCGTGCCAGTAATTTTTGTGGTTTATCCCCAAATTCAAAGTGTACTTGTTTAGTCTGTTGAAAAAGTTTAATAATCTGATTTGAGTATATTTTATTTAGCTTATATTTTAATGATGCAATTTTATTACTTAGCCCCTTAGAAGGGGATATTCCATTTTCAATATCTAAGTGTTTTATTTCATTTTCCAACTTTTGTTGAGTCTTTCGATTTCCTTATTAAAGAATGCGTGTGTGATATTATCGCACCACCCATAAATGCTTTAAATGTATCCCAAAGCAGTGATGGTGAAATTCCAGGTTTGTCATTAGTTTCAAAAAATAATTTAATCTGTTTTACCAAGTAATCATAACAAGCCCTATCCTTTAATATTTGGGGGTTGAGTCTCCAGTTAGAGGTTTTAATAGTTATGTCTTTTAATTTTATCTTAAATGTTAATGGAGCGTGATCCGAGATAATATTATGATATTTTGAGTCATATGTAAATGGGATTAGTTTTGAATCTATTAAAAAATAGTCTATCCTTGAGTAGGTTTCAAATACAGGGGGAAAGAATGAATATTCTCGACCAGATGGGTTATCTGTTCTCCAGATATCCTTAACGTTTGCTGTGTTAATAAAATAATTTATAAATATACTTGACTTAGAGGTGGTTTTCCTTTTCATTGATAAATAATTATCTAAGGTACAATTAAAATCACCTCCAATTATTAGATTATGTTGAGTGGATATAGGGATATTGTTAAATATTTTCTTGAAGAATAATGGATTATCAAAATTAGGACCATATATATTCATAAGGATTACTTTTTTAGACTATAATTCACCTGTAATTATTATATCTCTACCCTCAACATCATCTATTATTGAGCTTTGTTTAAAAGGTATACCTTTACGAATAATTATTGCTACCCCTCTAGACTTATGTGTAAAGGAAGAGTGATATACTTTGGAAATCCATTTTGCTGTTAATCTATACTGCGCGTCTTTTCTAAGGTGTGTCTCTTGGAGAAAAATAATATCAGATTTCAATCTATTTAATTGAGCTAAAACCTTACCTCTTTCGTTAATTGGTTCGTTAATTCCCTTAACATTCCAACTACAGAAGGTGATTCCATCACCCCCAAGATTTAATATTGGGTTGAAAGATTTTTGTCCATGATTTTAATCTGATTCCAGTCATGGAGAGATATTACAAAAAATCAGACCCTTTGGCGCAAGGAGTCCATGCTGACCATTTACCACCCATTAACAATAATCCTTCATTAATCCTATTTGTTTTTGTTTTCTGTACATTACCATGTAAGGAAGAGGATTAGGAAAGTTTTCCCTAAGCAGTCATACAACTCCTCCATTTGATCTGAGTTCTAGGTGCCTTATGAATAAGCCATTCACTATTCTCATCTTCTGGGGTCAGTGGATGCTTGGATCTCGGGATGGATTTAATAGTTGGCTCCACAGTGTTGTCTGCCATGCATGTAATGAATAAGATGAGACTTCCTGTTGACATTTGTGAAGGGAGGGGCATGGAGTGAGAATGAAGTTATTTTATTTGTATTGGAGTCACCAGTCCCATGAAAGCTTCCTCTTTCACATCAAGCACACACAAGCAGGAACAGTACTCAGACTTGTCAGATGTAATTTATCAAAAGGAACACTGATCTTTGCTCTGTGATGTCTCTTTCAGAGATACAACAACCATAATAACCTCAATTTGTGGAACTTAAACACATGGCCGAAGCAATTTAAGTTGTTACCTCATTGATATAAAACTTTAGTTTCCACAATGAACTGCTAACTGCATGTTCTAGCTGTGTGTATCCACTACCTTTTAAAATGTCTTGTCCGCACAAACATTTTGTATTCCCTGCCATGTGAATGATTTATTTTTAATTCAAAAGGCAAATAGTTTTTAAATGCAGTTCCATAGCAGTTGAAGAATTATTATTCAATATACCTCTGTTGGAATAAGTTAACGATCGCTTTTGCAAATACAAGTTATTGTGAGTATTTAGAAGCTAGAGCATGAGAGTCTTGGTTTTTCTCATTCAAATTATTTTCCAAGCTATGTAGGATCAAATTTTGGGGTTTTTTTTGAATAGTTTATTAATATTAATTCCATCTGTTTATAGCTGGTGAAAAATGGAACCATCATGATGAAACACTGATGATATTCCACTAAGATTTGGATTCCCGTTTGTACTTGGAACAGATCAGCATTAGTCTCCATTCGTGGAATATCAGTGGATGAGTGGAGCAAATGACAAGTGTGCTGATGCTACTTAATTTTGATATTTCATGAAAGATTTAAGAAGAAATTTGTGCATCATCTTTGCACGATATGGTCATTCAGTCAAAGATTTTGTAGGTCTCATGCAAGGTGTATGTTCAGTTGGGTTGAGCAGTTTCTGAAAATAAAAGACCCTGAGCTTTTAAAAGGGAAACTGAACTTTGCAGCTCTGCTGCCCATTTCTCTTTCAACCTCTTTCCCCATCCCACTCCACTTCCCACAGCAATTGACATCATTTTTTACCACATGGATCCTTCTGCTTAATTAATATATGCTGACATTTGTGCTTCTCCACCAACTTTATTTAACCATGTCAGCACATCTTTTTCTTTGTTTCCTCTTTCAGACTTGCACCTTCACCATTATTCTCATCCCTCTTCCCACCCACAAGTGGAAAATATTTGCTCACCATCTTCCTGGGAAGGATGGTAGGCTGATAGGGAGAGGACAAGAAACCAAGGGGGCAGCTCTGTCACCTGCATGGAATTGTACCATAATTCAGAGCCTACTTCAGAGCCAACAAATGAGAAAATCACTGCGTAAAAATACATTTTAATATTATAAATTTCAATAAATTGTTATAGCACTGCAAAATGCTTATAATTAAGTGGAGCTTTAGACTTGGCTATGCGCCTTTTCTGAAAAGAACTTCATGGTTGTCTGGCAAGTGGTTAATGGCAAAGTCTGAGGTTTAAAAGGCAGACACTGAAGTTACATTTGTGTTTTTTTCCAATATATGGACCAATGAGGCATAAGTTTCCAAAGCTATTTGGAAACTATTTGTGCAACGTTGAAATCTCTACATTCAGTGCTTCCTTTTATGTGTAAGTAAAGGAAATGTCTTATGCATATAATTTTGCACTCATTTTCACACAATCTCGTAAACACTTATCTAAGCAATCAGTAATTTCCCTAACGCACACATCGGTAAGGAAAAACCTGTCAAAGTGGGAGCTTCCTACAAAATAAACACAAGAATAAAATGTTAGTTTACTTACAGGATGTGAACATGTTTGGTAAAGCCAGTCGTTACTGCTCATTCCGAATTGCCCTTGTTCCCATTTACCTATGTGTTGATTGCTGATGAATGTCATACATTCTAACAGAACTAGGCTTGAGGAACTGCAGTGCATTTTAAGGATGTAGCGTCCTAGAACTATGTGTGCCATTAGTGAAAAGTGTGAACATTTGGAATGTTGGATGAGATGCCATTCAGGTGAACAACTTTGTCCTTGACACTGTGAAAAGGCTTTGGGGAAGGAACTGCAGATGCTGGTTTGAACCGAAGATAGACACCAAAAGCTAGAGTAACTCAGCGAGACAGGCAGCATCTCGGGAGAGAAGGAATGGGTGACGTTTCGGTTCGAGACCCTTCTTCAGACTGCCAAAGGCAATGGGGAGTCAGGAAATGAGAGACCAGATTTAAAATACCTAGCCTCGGACTTGCAGTTGTAGCCACAGTACTTATGTGGCTGTTCTGGCTAGTGTCCAGTCTAAGAATTGAAAGTGGGAGGCTTGGCAATATTAAAGGGTCGATGTTCTTATTATAGATGGACATTGTCCAGCATTGAGTGCCGTGTCTAAATAACTTCCGTGTCTTGCTGCATGCATCATGGGCTGGCTTAGTTGTCTGAGGAGTTGCAAACACAATTGAACATTGTACAATCATTACAGACGCCAGTACGTTTGACCTAATGGTAAAAGGAAGGTCACTGATGATGCAATTCCTGGTGGTTGCCCAACAGATCAGTCAGCATCGGGACGAGGAAGATTAATGTAATTTCTAGTGAACCAGGTTCTGAATGAATTGATGAATAGTTCCCATTGAAAGGTTAAACTATGCCCTGCTGCTCTTACGGTCCTGATCTGAAAGAACATGAGATGATTTATATGTTGAGAGTAAGCATAGTGGTCAACATTTTGAACCATTCCTGTGAAACATGGAAGAAGATGATGTTGGAATATATTAGCTATGATTTTAATAAATGAAGGAGCAGGCTTGAAAAGCCTATTCCTATTTCTTGTGTTATGTTCAAAACAAATTTCGTATTTCTTTGTGGGATGAGATCAACTCATTTATGTGTATGGAAATATGAAGACTAATATTAATAGAACATGTGACTACAAAGGATCTTGAAAGTAGTGATTGTGCTATAAATATTAATACTAAAGGAATATTTTGTTTTATTTCTTTGTGGATATGATCTAAATGCAAAGTCGCAATGGTTCTTGTTCATTTGCTCTCAATACGATTTTGTACTTGGGGGACCATTTAGCGGCCTAATCTTCAAAGGTGATCTGTTAAAATAGAATTGTTAAACCTGTGCAGAATCTGAGTCTGAAGAACGAATTGAGATTTAATTAAATTCAAAGATGTTTTGGGAATGTGAAATGAAGGATGGAATAAGAAGAGAGAGACAAACAAGGAGTGATAAATAAATTTCTTAAACAATTGAAAGTAAAATACTTTAAACTCCAGCCACCCTCTATTTTGACAGAGGATGGTGGGTATATGGAACAAGCTTACAGAGGAGGTAGTTGAGGCAGGTACTATAGACAATACTTAACAACATTTAACAGACATTTGGATTAGTACATAGATAGGAAAGGTTTGGAGGGATAGCCACCATGGGCAGGTAGAAAGTGCATAGTTGGGACATCTTTGTTAGCATGGATAAGATGGGATGAAGAGCCTGTTTCTGTGTTGTATGACTCTGATTCTGACATTGGAATTACTTCAGTGTCAGACTGATTGTGGATAATTATTAACAGTTGCATAAATTGAAGATGTTCCTAAAGTCTTAATTTTGGAATTGAATACGTAAGCATTGGTAAAGTATGGGAACTTTTTGCTATCTTTTTTTTTTAAGCTGGGTTGATTGAAAAGGTGTTGATGCTTCATCGCCTCTCTGAACTTAAGACAATTTGGACTATAGCAACCTAATTTCTGTTTTTACATCCTGATTTTCACTTTTTATAAAGAAAATGTGGAGCATTTTCATTGTCCCACACATATTCAGTTCGCTAAAACATAGAAACATAGAAAATAGGTGCAGGAGTAGGCCATTCGACCCTTCGAACCTGCACCGCCATTCATTATGATCATGGCTGATCATCCAACTCAGTATCCTGTACCTGCCTTCTCTCCATACTCCCTGATCCCTTTAGCCACAAGGGCCACATCTAACTCCCTCTTAAATATAGCCAATGAAGTGGCCTCAACTTCCTTCTGTGGCAGAGGATTCCAGAGATTCACCACTCTCTGTGAAAAATGTTTTTCTCATCTTGGTCCTAAAAGATTTCCCCCTTATCCTTAAACTGTGATCCCTTGTTCTGGACTTCCCCAACATCGGGAACAATCTTCCTGCATCTAGCTTGTCCAGCCCCTTAAGAATTTTGTAAGTTTCTATAAGATCCCCCCTCAATCTTCTAAATTCTAGCGAGTACAAGCCGAGTCTATCCAGTCTTTCTTCATATAAAAGTCCTGACATCCCAGGAATCAGTCTGGTGAACCTTCTCTGTACTCCCTCTATGGCAAGAATGTCTTTCCTCAGATTTGGAGATCAAAACTGTACGCAAACTGAAGCTTCAGGGAATGTAGACAAGCTGACCAAGTGGGCAAGAGCATAGCAGATGCAGTGCACAGAACAGATATCGGGCTTAATTTTGCAAATGATAAGAGACTGAATAATGTTGATATTCAAAGAGACCTGGGATTCCTTGTGTAAACATTACTGATACCTAAAATGTGGCATGGTTCGGAAAGGCGTTTGGTATGTTGGCCCTCGTTACAGGAGTGCAGCACTAGAGATGTCATAATGCAAATATATAAGACCTTGGTCAGACTGTGTCTGGAATATCGTGTGCTGTTTTGGCCTCCTTTTCCAAAAAAAAGTATATATTTGCAAGCACAAAGGAGATCCACAAAACTTGTTCCAGGGATGGAAAGTTTACCACACGAGGAGAGACCAGGGCGAGTGAACCTCATCCATCTCGGATGAGGTGGAATTTCTTCTCTCAGAAGACCATGAACCTTTGAAGTTCTGTAACCCAGAAGGCTGTGGACACAGGAATAATTTGATAAATTTAAAGCCAATATACATATTTGTATACTATAGAAGAATCGAAGACTATTGGCAGGAATGTGAAGTTCATGCCAGATTTCAGAGCAATTGTGGTGTAGATCTGAGATACTGATGGGCTGCCTTCTATCTTATGCACTTTAGTACTAATTGTGTCTAGTTGAAAGGTGCAATGTGTGTTTGCATGTCTTTGTCCATGATTCTCATCATGATTTTTCACTGAGCATGATTTGTATTACTGCCAGTTAAGATCTGGCTCATTCATAGTCTAGTCTTTCAGCAAGATTAAAGTAGTTTGTGGCCAGTAGCATCGGAATTTTAATCCAAAAATAATAACTCTTGCTAATGTAAAAACTACTAGTGGAAAGAAAAGGCTGTTTTGAGTTTTGTCTGAGTGGAAGGAGAAACTGCAGAGAATAACCAGAACATGTATTTTGTAAACAACATGTTTTTAAAACATTTTCGCATTTTGCACTCTTTTGGTCTCTGGATGATTTGCTAACAAATTATTTGAAGAGGCTGCATTGAGTTGTAGCATAACCTAAAAAGACCAGTGCCCTGACTTGTGTTGTGAAACAGGTGTTCGCCAAGGGGTTTCCTTTGGTTGATGTCAGCCAAATGTTTTGGGCAAATAGAAGGAATGCAAGTTACACAAACTGCCATGCAAATCCGAAGTCAAACTTGAACCATCATTTAAAAAACAACTGTATCAGATATTAGGATAAATTTTGTTTGGTCTTTTATTGCCTCACTAATTTAGAAATTGTCAAAAATTCATCAGCATTATTAAAACTGTTAAAATTTTGATTTTATCTTCTGAAATACCCTCTGTATCTGCCTTAAGTTTTTGAAGTGGATATTTGTTTCAAAAAATGAGTTTGTAGTACAAGAGCCACAATCCTAAATCCTCATTTGGTTTATAGGGTATTCTTTCAGAGTAACTAGGCAATTTAAAAAATAGAGACACAATGTTAAAACAATGAATCAAAAGTACCTGAAAGGCCATCTGTTTATGAGCTGCAGAGATTTGCAACAATTGCCAAAGATATTTCTAGTTTTATTGCCAATGGGTAGTACAGAAACATTCCCTCATTCCTGTGGTCAGCCCGGGATGGTGTTCCAGCCAGGTTGCTAATATAAACAGCATTTTGTCAGCAATAGGCTCTTGCCAATCAGTTCTTTGGAACATGATGTGGTACAGAGCTGAGATCAAAGATGTAAGGATTGGCATGCTGTTGTATTTTGAAATGGTACTCTTAAATCTGAGATGTTCTTTTTGGCCTTGACGATTGGTGGAAGCAAGAATCAGCAGTCCAGAATCACTATTGCTTTCAGAATGACCCTGTTTAGTCTACAGATGTTTTCTCATGCAGCTGCTGTGTTAATTAGATTATGGATCAGACTGAAGAAGGGTTCTGATTTGGCAGAAATGTATTATTTTTTTCTTGTGTCTTTGTTCTCTTGTTGCTTTCCACTCTGGTCCCCGCGGTGAAAGCCAGAGATTTGCAATCAGCGCGTTTTATGATGACCCCACAAGTATTTAAAGCAAAACATTCTTAACGTGCTAGTCTGATCACCCATTCTGCCTCTCTTTAGAGTAGGGTTTGAAGTTGGGAGAGGACTTGTGGGGCAAATTATGTTTCTTTTTCGAGAAGGGAAAAAATAGCTTATGCAATGACTTTTACAACCTTGGGAACCAGAAGCGCATTGTGGCCAATAAAGCACTTTTGAAATCCCGTCACTGTTGACAGAAATTTCTGTCCCAATTTCTTTGTTTCTTATTCACTGTGTATAGTTACATAAGAAACAAGGGGCACATATTTCTCCATTTTAAATATATTGACATTAAAATAAACTAAACCAGATTTCTGTTAATTTACAGTCACAAAGTCATTTTTATCCTGTCGTGTGTGAACCTCATTTACTGTATTTACCGTGTGTTGTTTTTTGAAGAGAAAAACATACATCTCCTTATTGCCTGCCAGAAATTATGATGAAAAGGATGTGCGTAGAATCATAGAAATGTATTGAAAGGTATATATCATTTGGCCAGTCATGTCCATGATACCCAAGAATTAACTTTTCAAGCTAGACCACTTTCTGGCTTATGGTATGTAACCTTGTTTATCTAGTACTCACCCAGATACTATTTCAATGCAAGGGTACGCAAAAGGCTGGAGAAACTCAGCGGGTGCAGCAGCATCTAAGGAGCGAAGGAGATAGGTGACGTTTCGGGTTGAGACCGACCCGAAACGTCGCCTATCTCCTTCGCTCCTTAGATGCTGCTGCACCCGCTGAGTTTCTCCAGTCTTTTGTGTACCCTCGATGCTCCAACATCTGCAGTTCCTTCTTTAACACTATTTCAATGCAATGTGGTTTTCTGCCCCTGACACCTTTACCAGGTGGTGAGGCTGACACTAATCAGGTGAAAATATATTCTCCCCATTCTCCACCATGCTTTCCGTCGACTACTTAAATCTGTGATCCTTGTTGTTGGCCCGTTTATAAGATAAAAGCTTTCCTATTCGCTAATGAATTATACTCTAAAAGGCTACAAAGACTGAAATAAATGAAAAATACTGAAAGCACTCGACAGGTGAGGCAGCACCTGTGAGAAGAGAAACAAAGTTAACATTTGTCAGCACTAGGAAGGGGAGGAAAGGCAATTGAGATTGTTGCCAGGAGGATTAGGAGCAGAAAGGGAATATCTCGAAGACCAGTCGTGTGCAATAGGTGCTTCCAGTATTATCCTCTGAGTTGAAAAAATGCAAATTGATTGATAATGTGTTAATATTGCCATTTACCATAAATGTGATGGTTGCATTGAGATCTTAGATGAAATAGTTACTGTACAAATGTATAGCTCTGAAGTTGTAGATATTTAAATGTTGCCACTAGGTATATGCCCTGGGTCTCTCCATGACTGATTTATAACTTCTGGGGCATTGAGTTTTGTCTAATTAGCCTTTGAAAAAGGATTATTTGAAGACGGGACTCTCTTGTTTCAGGGAGAGATTATATTTATTTAAATATGTCTTTCATTTCAAGCTGTTTAATGTCAGTATGCTTTTTGAAGGAGGAGTATGAAGATAGAAAAATAGGAACTGGATTGGGCCCTTTCAGTCTGCTCCCTCTCCATGGTGTCTTTTGTGTCTAGATATCTGTCTATCTTCTCCTTTAAAAACATTCAGTGACCTGACCTCCACAGCACTCTGCTGTAGCGAATTCCACAAGTCCTTCATCTTCTGAGCGAAGAAATGTCTCCTTGTCTCTTTCTTAATTGTAAACCCCCCCCCCCCCCCCCCGCCTATCCCCAGACTGTGACCCCTGGCTGAAGACTCCCAGCCGGGGGAAAATTCTCACTGCAAGCCCTGTCAGTTGTCTACGTTTCAATTAGATACTCATGGAGATCTCTCATTCTTACAAACTGTAATGAATACAAGCCTTGTTAATCCAATTTCTTCTCATTCAATAGTCCTGCCATCCTGGGTGTAAATCATTTTCAATCTCCCACAAATATTCTTCTGGAAACAAGCTGCAGTTCATAAGTTTCTTATTGTGCTGTTGAGGTAAAGAGAGAAGCTATCTGAATCTGCATTGGGTGATGATAATCAAGTCTGGGTGCAACTCCGTTGCCAGAGCAATCTTTAGATCAATTTTAAAGTGTTTTTGTTCTCTGTCATCATGCTTCTGTTTTTTTCTCCAGTCGCCAGAATCATTTGAAAGAGCAGCAACAGCAACAGCAACCCCCTCCAGCACCTCCGATTCTGCTGCCCGATGAAGCTGAATGCCTTACTGTGCCTAGGTATAAACGAGACTTGGTTCAAAAGCTCAAGATCCTGAGACAAGAGCTGTCGCAGCAGCAGCCCCAGGCTGGCCACTGTCGCATTGAGGTTTCAAGGGAGGAAATATTTGAGGTAAAGACTTTCCTTTATTCTCCCTCATTTTCTAAAGCCGAGTAACTAATGGTACATCACTTTGGGCCATTGTATGATTTATTTCTGTGAAAGTTTTTGAGAGACTCCAGCACCATTTCTAATTGCAGCAAAAGGAATGATTCTGCTTGCATACACTGAATTTTGCCAGTCACCCTGCTGCACAAGGTAGTGTAATGAGCATTTGTTCCAAGACAAATACTTTGCAGGTGGCCCAGATAGAGTATCTCATGGGTTGATATAATCTCATATCCTGCTTGTCTGCTGCTTTAGTTTTTCATGGATCGTTTGATCTCAAATTATTTGATCTTAACTTATTCCTTCATCTGGACATATTTTTAACCAGAAGTGGACACTTTCGCAAATTGAAATCCAGGTCTTGAATTATTGCTTTAAAGGAATTATCCTTTAAATTTAGTTTATTTTTATTCAAAACCAACTTGTTTCTGAATCTGTTTTAGTTTCTAATTGAGACTTTATGTATGTCATTTTCTTACCTTCAAGTTAGCTCCCAGAGATCACTTATCACTTTGTATCTGCTCTTTGGCTGCTTGGGTTCTCTGGATGCTTTCAAGAGAGAGCTAGATGGGGCTCTTAAAAATAGTGGAGTCAGGGGTTGTGGGGAGAAGGCTGGAACGGGGTAGTGATTGTGGATGATCAGCCGTGATCACAGTGAATGGCGGTGCTGGCTCGAAGGCCCGAATGGCCTACTCCTGCACCTATTGTCTATTGTCTTTCCCCATTTATGATTGACTGTAAGAGGGTGGATGGAGTGTTGATGGTAATGATTTGCAGCCCTGGTGTTACACACACTCTGCATTCTTTGACTACAAATGTTACTTGCACTACTGTTGTAGATGGAAAACGGAGGAAAAAAATATTGATAAACTTTGTGCTCCAGCCAAAATATGATTGTAAATGGGCAAATATCCTAACAAAAAGGATACTGGCAGTCTCCAAGGGAGCAACGTTCAATGCTTCCCCTCCTCCTTATAGCCCCCCCCCCCCCCATGCTGTTTGCTTGGAGCCAGGGGAATTTGCCACAGGAATACCGAATGGATTGCATCTTTTTCAGACAACTTGCACCAAAGTACATAAAATACAATAGGCACCTTAGGATGGTGCTATGTATGTTGGTTCACTGGGCACAATGTGGAATTGATTGCCTACTCGTATAGATGGGCAGTGGCATGTCCATGTGTGGGAGGAGAGGGTGGTGATGATTAATTGAAATTTAATTTTCTATGTTGTAGTTGGCAACATATCTTGGTTAATTGTTCAGATTTGTACTTTTGTTAATAACTGAATAAACGCTATGTTCCAGGAGTCTTACAGGCAAGTAATGAAAATGAGACCAAAAGACTTGTGGAAACGGCTGATGGTAAAATTCCGCGGTGAAGAGGGATTGGATTATGGAGGTGTTGCCCGGTAAGTGATTCACGAAAGATAAAGCATGTAGACACTTTCTTCTTGGTCTTCATTTGTCATCACTCCCTCCTTCCTCCCTGATGCTGAGAAGGTATTCCCTCTGAAAGTGAAGGGGATTGGAGACTTCCCGACCTGGACCCATGGTTCGTCAACAGGCATCCAAGATGTAATAGCCGCCGTCGAGGATGACATTGCCATCTAACTTGTTCTCTTTAAACTGCTTAACCCACTGTTGCTCTGAGCCGGGCAATCCAGGGATCCAGTTTTGATTTGAAGAATTCATGCTTCCCGTGGATAGTGTTTATATTACTGTGCCTATAGACATTGTATTATATGATTTCAGATCATTGTTGGTCTTCATATAGCCTGCATTCTGCATTCAGAATGCAAAGTCTTTCTTTCCATCTGACCAAATTCTTCTCTTGTGGCAGAAGGAACTGCAGATGCTGGTTAAAACATAGATAGACACAAAAAGCTGGAGTAACTCAGCGGGACAGGCAGCATCTCTGGAGAGAAGAAGGGTGACGTCTGAAGAAGGGTCTCGACCCGAAACGTCACCCATTCCTTCTCTCCAGAGATGCTGCCTGTCCTGCTGAGTTACTTCGGCTTTTTGTGTCTTCTCTTGTGGCAACAGGTTCCTGTGATCAGATCAACAGCTTCCTTGTGGATGCCACACCTTTATTGCCTGATGTTAATACGGATTTGAGCGGAGGTGATACGTAGTTACTACCAGCCAAAAACAATTCTGACTATTTGGATTTTTAATTATCTTGATTTGATACCATATAAATATTGCATTGTTATGGCCAGAACACCAAGTAACTACAATAAAACAATTCATCACTGAATGAAGAGAGGGTGGGAGAGGGAATTTGCATTAGTATTGTCATTATAGTCATTAAAGTTAATATAGTTGATGTATCTCTGGATAGAAACCTACACTATTGTTGAGTTTACTGGATTAGCTCAGGTTAAAAATACAATCCAGTTATGCTATAAAGCACACTTGACCTAAAAGGAATAGTTCTCTGCATTTTAAGTAAAGAAAGCCTAGTTGGTGGTAGGTTGTATTGTAGCAACGTCAACTGAAGTTTGGCTGTTAATAAAGTTCAGTATTTGTTTTCAAATACAAGACTAAAAAAAAATCAATATCTGGTCACGTCTAGCTAAATAATTTTCATGTGATCCCCATGTGGTTTTCTGAAGTGATGTGAATTGTCAGGCCCTACTTTAAAGAAGTGGTGCACAAGTTTTGTTTTATGTCTTTGTACAATGTGGTTGATCAAAGTTGCAACTAGTCGAAAGACACAGGTCTTGCAGATATTTATTTGAAATTTGTTTTGAACACTAGGTTGAGAGTTACAGTAAATTGATTGCATTGATATTTGTAATATTACTTCCCACTTATTAAAGAGTAACAATCTGCAATGCCATGATTTTTGGTTTAATCTGGATCAATGTGCAGCACCATCTTGTGGCTAAATTCTTGCACCAAGCCCATGTTACATCACTTGGAATTCTTGATGTTCTTTAGAATTGAAAAATGTTTTGAAATACTTTACATTCAAACAGCATGAAGTATATATTTTTTAAGTCCCTCCCTTTTCTTCTATAATATTTCACCTGTAAGATTTGATTCAGTTCTGGGATAGTTTCAATGCACTCCCATCAATCTTAATCCCCCACTTATTTCCATGTAAACTGCTG
This sequence comes from Okamejei kenojei, assembly GCA_035221665.1. NCBI lineage: Eukaryota > Metazoa > Chordata > Chondrichthyes > Rajiformes > Rajidae > Okamejei > Okamejei kenojei. The sequence goes on from CM069153.1 coordinate 5,382,255, forward strand.
TTTCTCACATTCCCATAAACTCCAACCTGATTTTCCTGCCATTTTGGTACACTGGCAATTTACAGTGGTCAATTAACGTACAAACGCTTATGTCTTTGGGAACTAGCATGAAACCAGAGAACCCATGTGGTCACGGCGAATGTGCCAACTCCATATAGACAGCATTGGAGTATTGAACCCAGGTCGCTGGAGTTGTGAGACAGCCTCACTTACTTGCTGCTCCATTTTATACACTTCATTGTACTTGCTTTTATTGGACGTAAAAATATTTCTGCCACTCCAAGGATTAGTTTTTGCCATGTGGAGGTGATATATCAGTTCTGCAAATATGTTTGGCAATTGCAGACTATTTTGTATAGTTTGAATAATTACCTATTGAAGGGCTTTAAGTCTCTGCTTGAAATTGCTAATTTATAGCCATTTAACTACCTTTTTCTATATGACTAAGTATTTTCAAAAGAGGAGGCGGTCCACCTTTAACCTATAATTGACCTGAGCACCTAAACCAACATTACAGAACAATTTCATCTTCATAGTCTGAAAGACATGCCCAAATTTCACAACGCAACCCTTGTGAAACAGCGCATCCTCAAATTTGCACTGATTATCAACTTACATAAAAATCATGAAAATGTTTCTTCTTCCCTACAGGGAATGGCTCTATCTTTTATCTCATGAAATGCTGAATCCCTACTATGGACTGTTCCAGTACTCCAGAGATGACATCTACACATTACAGATTAACCCAGATTCTGCAGTCAATCCTGTAAGCAGAAGATTTTTTTTTAATGGATTACTTTTTATGCAAATAGTATGCAATTTGTAGTAAGGTTTGTTATTTCTCAACATCGTCAACTCAAGTTTATTTGTCACATACGCATACAAGATGTGCAGTGAAATGAAAAGAGGGAATGCCTGCGGAATGTGCAAAAAACTACAAAACAGAATAGAACAGAACAGAATCAATAATTACATATTGGTGAGAAAACCCTCCAGCAATTTTAAAAAGACACAACACAACAGTAGTTTGGTGCAGTAAGTTAGTCCCTGGTGAGATAAGATTTTACAGTCCTAATGGCCTCTGGGAAGAAACTCCGTCTCATCCTCTCTGTTTTCACAGCATGACAGTTTGCCTGACTGTAACAGCTGGAACAGTCCCTTGCTGGGGTGGTAAGGGTCCCCCATAATATTGCTGGCTCTGGATCCGCACCCCTGATGTACAGGTCCTGCAGGGGGGTGAGTATAGTTCCCATAGTGCGTTCAGCTGAACACACTACTCTCTGCAGAGCCTTCTTGTCCCGGCAGAGCAGTTCCCAAACGAGATTGTGATGTTTCCGGACAAGATGCTTTCTACAGCCGCTGAGTAGAAGCACTGGAGGATCCTCAGAGAGACTCTGAATTTCCTCAGCTGCCTGAGGTGGTAAAAGCGCTGCCTTGCCGTACTCCCCAGTGCTGCAGCATGTGATGTCAATGTCAGATCCTCAGTGATGTGGACTCCTAGGTATTTAAAGCATCTCACCCTATTCACAGTCTCCCCCTTTATCTTCAGTGGCGTGTACGTCCTTGGATGTTGCGCCTTCCTAAAGTCCACAATCAGCTCCTTAGTTTTTTTTGACATTCAAGGAGGCTGTTGTCCTGACACCAGAGCGCCAGTTCAGCCACCTCCTCCCGGTAGGCCTTCTCATTATTTTTGTTGATCAGGCCCACCATCACAATGTCATCAGCAAACCTGATTATAGTTGGAGCTGTACCTAGCCACACAGTCATGTGTATACAGTGAGTACAGTAGGGGGCTGAGGATGCAATCGTGGGGGGGATCCTGTGCTCAGGGTGAGGGTCTTTGATGTATTTCCTCCCATCTTGACTACCTGGGGCCTGGCGGTGAGAGTCCAGGACACAGGCACACAGGGGAGTGTTAAGCCCCAGTTCCAGCAGCTTCTCAGCAAGTCTGGTGGGGACTATCGTGTTGAAGGCTGAACTGTAGTCAAATGAACAGCATCCTCACATAGCCCCCCCCTTCCGGCTGTTAAGGTGAGAGAGCACGGTGTGCAGAACCGACGAGACCGCATCATCCGTGGATCTGTTCGGACGGTATGCAAACTGTAGCGGGTCCATGTTGCCAGGGAGGAAGGCACAGATGTGGTTCTTGACCAGCCTCTCGAAGCATTTCATGGCTAGCGAGGCGAGGGCCACCGGTTGGTAGTCATTCAAACAAGCTGGAGAGGCATTCTTTGGTACAGGTACAATCATGAGAATAGCCAGTAGACCAAAGTAGACAATAGGTGCAGGAGTAGGCCATTCGGCCCTTCGAGCCAGCACTGCCATTCAATGTGATCATGGCTGATCATCCCCAATCAGTACCCCGTTCCTGCCATCTCCCCATATTCCCTGACTCCGCTATTTTTAAGAGCCCTATCTAGCTCTCTCTTGAAAGCATCCAGAGAACCCGTCTCCACCGCCCTCTGAGGCAGAGAATTCCACAGACTCACCACTCTCTGTGAGAAAAAGTGTTTCCTCGTCTCCGTTCTAAAATGCACTGGTTGTAATGACGGCATGTAGACCATCTGATGAGATTAACCCAAGAGAGTGAAAGTAGAAAGATCAGGATTAATCTTGAAAACCCACAGGACTGTGTGCGTACTTATGGCCGTGTGTAAACTATTCTTATAGTAATTGGCCGTTGATGGACGAGTGGAATGAGACTTGTGTTCAAATGAGAGATTAATTTAAATGTAATGACATACAAGGGGAAAAAAAATCCCAAAACAGTCATTAGATTTAATAATGGTCTGAATCGACTATAGTAAATTGGCGCTGTGTATGTCAGGTAATATCTCATCAAATTGCATGATTTCTTATTACACTAACACTTGAGGCGTGAGTTGGCCCAGTTTTGTCTTGGTGCTCTTTCCAGTTTTAGTCCATTCTTTGTTGAGTCATTAAATGGAGGATTTAATATGTGTATGTTTGTTGTCCGTCCTCTATTTTAATTGTTCATTTCAATTAAATAGTTATTGCCAGCCTTAAATATGAGTTTTAAGTCAGAGAACTGTGGTTAAAAGTGCAACCTTACAATGGCACAGATAGAAAATGATTTGCATTTTATTAAGCTAGTTAGTTAATAAACCTTATGGTTCTTATTTCTGGAATAATGGTAGGTGATTATAATTCCATTGTAATTTTGTAGTTGGAATCAAACTTATATTGTGACTTTACAAAGGCATTTTGCCATCACAGAGTCAGCATTATATTGAAACAGATTTGTGTGGAAATGAGCAGCGAGCGGTTTAATGTGAAGTTTGTGTGAGCCACTCTGGCGCAGCATTCATAAGGTGTGAATTTGCACTTTAACTTTATTGAGTTTGCTTGGTACTGGGTTCTGGTATAAGGAACCCAAAGAAAACTGATGGGGCAAGAAAAGCAAAATTGAAGATTAATATGGTTTAGAATTTTTTTTCCTTTACATTAGCTTAGAATTGACGTAAAACGTGTTTGGAAAATATTTGTATTAGCTCATTTGGTTTTGGAAATTCAAGTTTACAACCCCCCCTTTATGCAGCTTGAGATCTGTTGTGCCAAACTGAATGGAGTCTCCCAGACAGTTCATGCGGTGAAAGGTATTGAATTGCTTACCTGATATGCTACTGGCTGATTTATGGATGAGAACTACTGGATTCATAGTGGCTGTTTCTGTAACCAGCCCCTTGAGCATTTCACATGCAGCTCCAGAAAATATGTTGGTTTTTTTTTAACGCTTTTAACTTCAATTCCGAATGCCATTTACATTTGAAATATTGAAGAAAGATTAGTGTGTCTGGATCCCACCTTTCAAATCGAATGATTATGACACTGCAGTTTTTAAATGTCACAGCTTTTGATAGTATTTTAAATTGTCAACTCTAAGCCAGGATAACAATATTTTAAGCTTTAAATAAAATTAATACTTTTGAATGTTACTATTTTTAAAAGTATGATGAGGTATGCAGGGAAAGTGTAATTGCTCTTTAATCTTCAGAGTATCGTAGTTCCTGCAATTTGAGCATGTATCCTGCATGCAACATTTATAAAGTTATTTGCTTTATATTTTTGACTGTGCGTGATGGAGAATAATGTACAGATGGCTTTTTGAGTCCACAAAAAACGTGGTACCTTGTAAATGAAAAATTCTTAGTTGAAATATGAGAATGTCTAGAAATTCCAGTGTAGGAAATAGCGTGGTGGGATACAAACTACTTGGAAAATAGGGGGGAAAACCTTGTATGCTTTCTTAACAAGAATTCTGAAGTTAGTCCTTCATTTTTGTACAGCGTTACATTGCAAAAGTAATAATTAAAGCAAACCTAATTTTTCTTTATCGTATGTATTGACAATTAATCTACCTGTTTAAAAATGTCAACAAAATGTTTAATTTGAGGCAACTTATTTCAGAGTGTTCAAGAAAGAACTGCAGATGCTGGTAAAATGGAAGGTAGACACAAAATGCTGGAGAAACTCAGCGGGTGAGGCAGCTTCTATGGAGAGAAGGAATTAGCGACACTTCGGGTCTAGACTCTGAAGGGTCTCGATCCGAAACGTCGCCAATTCCATAGGTGCTGCCTCACCCGCTGTTTCTCCAGCATTTTGTGTCTACCTTCCAACTTATTTCAGAGCATTGTCTAACTATGATCTTGTTCTTTCCAAATTAGGAGCATTTGTCTTATTTCCATTTTGTCGGTCGGATAATGGGGATGGCAGTGTTTCATGGACACTACATTGATGGGGGCTTCACCCTACCCTTCTACAAGCAGCTGCTGGGAAAGTCTATCACACTGGATGACATGGAGTCTGTGGACCCAGATCTACACAACAGTTTAGTCTGGATTCTGTATGTACATCATAACTCCATTCTAAATAGCCGTTTTCTCTCTCAGCATGTAAAATAATGTTGGCAATTTTGTTTAGTAGTAGTTTAATCAAAATGGGGTGGGGCAGATTGAGGCCATTTTCAAAGCTCACTTGAAGAATCTACAAATTTAAAAAAAAAGTGGTTTCATACTTGAACTTCACTTGAAAGCTGAGGGTATTTGTAAGTCCCACTCTGATTGTTCACAGTCCATTAGACGTCTGCATAAGTACTCAGTGGCAGTGAATGATTTGTATCTCAGTGCAGTTTTGGGTTGAGGGCTCAAGAGCTCAAATGTCGTTCATTCATCAAAATTGTGGACAGCTTTACTTGTTGTGTTGCTGCAACAATGAGCTGATCTTGTCTGGCTAAGGAAGGACCCATGCAATTCAATTCAAATGAAAATAACTTGTTTGATTTGTGTCTCTATGAATGTTTGAATTTTTGAAATCACTAACATTTAAATTCATTGGGTCATCTATAGTGTGTGGAACTTATGAATTGATGTTCTTTTAAAATCATGGAGCATAATAAAACTTTGAACATATTTGATCATATCTCCCATAGCTGTTAGAAAATAAATATTTTACATCAAATATCGAGTTATGTTTTACAGCATAGTTGTGAACTATTTACTTTGTGGCATCTGCTAGACTTCTGTGAATATATATGTTGCATTACTTCTACTGTTTGTTTGCTCTTTTACTATTTAATAATGCATTTTGGATTTAAAGTCCAAGACGAAGTCTAGTCCTATATTATTCTACTGTCTCCCAAAGCTCGGGGGCTCTGTTGAAGGCATAAAATACAACCAGTAGCTTAAACAATCTGTAAGAGTTCTCTGTTCATTATCTGGATGTGCCCCAGGTATTGGATAAAGCGAGTACCCCATCTGAGACGTAGATGTTATGGTGTTCTAATAGAAGTAATCTGAAACGCACTAGTCAAAATGTGCAGAACATAACAGGAAAACAAAACCCAAAATGTGACAATCTACCAATACTTATTACTGTGTTCTGTTCATTTAATACAGTCCAAATTATTGTTCTACAAATTGATTAATTATCATCATTGTTCTTCACAATTATTGGACCAGTGGTATCCCCACAAAAAAAATACTTGTGTTTACTTTGTCTGGATGTGGAATATGTATCTTGCTGACACAAAGTATTGCTGGCACAAAGTGTTCCTGACTTCAGTGGTGTGATGTGGATGGCGGCCAGCCCTTCAATTCAGTGAAGAAGCCCCAGTCCACCCAAATCTCTTGAGAGCTTTGATGATCAACATGATCCCCCCCTCAACTTGTTCAAGAAGGAACTGCAGATGCTGGAAAATCGAAGGTAGACAAAAATGCTGGAGAAACTCAGCGGGTGCGGCAGCATCTATGGAGCGAATGAAATGGGCAACGTTTCGGGCCGTAACGTTGCCTATTTCCTTCGCTCCATAGATGCTGCCGCACCCACTGAGTTTCTCCAGAATTTTTGTCTACTCCCCCTCAACTTTCTCTGTTTTCAAAGTGATGGGGAGATTTTAAATGGTTGTCTCATTCATTAACAAAATTGACCAAAAAACGCTGGCCTTCAGATGATATTTGTATTATTGTTCTGCTTAATGATATTTGGGTGTAATGGTCAACATTTTTTTGTTCATATAATTGCAATGTAGATTGTGTTTGATATCCAAAGATTGTTATATTTCTCTTGTCTAAAATTTATTTAACTTCTTTATCAACCAATTATTCATAAAATGTACTAATCAAGGTGTGTGCACTTTTTTGGGGGAGAATAGTTAGATTAAGCAATATTATTTTTCTTCCATGTAGTGAAAATGACATCACCGGTGTCTTAGATCACACATTCTGCGTAGAGCACAATGCCTATGGAGAAATCATTCAACATGAATTGAAGCCAAATGGGAAAAGCATCCCTGTAACAGAAGAAACCAAGAAAGAGTATGTCCGGTATGAGACACCACAGGCTTCTCCGGTTCAGTGCAATTCTATGATGATACTTTGAGCACAATTTTCCCTCATCAGCAAAATAGTCAAGAACCCACCAGCTCAGTAATAAAGTACAGATTTGTATAGTTAAGTGCATGTTACAGCTTTGCTATGTGGTAAGGAAATGTAAATAAAGTATCTATCAGGAGATCAGTTTCCCCCCCATGTGTACCTGCTTGAGGATACATCTGTCAATGCTGTGGGTTGACGCCTGGATATTTTCACAAAGTCAGCAAGTACTTAATCTCCATTGAAATATTTATTCATCACCATTACTGAAGTAACTTTTTTCCCCCCCGATCATTTTGTAGATTTTTGCATCATGCCCTACAATGTTGAAAATTCAGCAATGTAAATAATTTTACTCTAAAAATCTGAGGGAGCATTGTTTATTGGCGGTAATGTTAATCCAACTCATTGAGCAGCTGAAATGAGTGCTTCCCAAACACAATCATCCGTCTTTATTGCTTGTTATCATTAACTTCAATTTTTCTATTGTTTTCTACCAATCTTTCAAATGTTTTCGTTTTTAATTTTTGAATTGCTTTTTCCCTTTCCTATCCTTTCTCCACCACCCTCTTCCCACCCCACCCACCGACCCCTTGTTTCTGTTTCTGCTTGCTATCCAACTCAAACACCTGACATTTATCAATGAAACCGGTTAGTGATTGTTGGCTGCAAAAGCACAGGGAGATAGGAAAAGCTTGATGAAAGAAGGACAAAGTCTAACTGGTATGACTTGGCCATTCTTGATGCTGAAAGTCCAAAGTCATTTGTCCTATCAAGGGCTATGTCTCAATCATAATTGTCCAGATAAGCACATCTTTCATCAGAGGTGACTCAGCTTTAATTATCCTCCTTACTATTTACTTGTACCAGTCAATTCCAGCACCTTTCCCTTCCCTTATCTAAGATCAGCAAATTCAGCACTGTTTGGGAATTCTTACCATGGCTGAATTCCCTACAATCAAATATCATCATTTGGTCACTATTGATTAGAAATCTAATGGTCAACGGTATATAATAGCTCTAAACCTTTCCAAATTCAATCTCTTGAAACCCATCCAAATGTCTTAAATATGGTAATTGTCCCTGCCTCTACCACTTCCTCGAGCAGCTTGTTCCATATACCCACCCCATATTAACTTGAGAAATTGTTTCCTGCCTCAGGCTGTATGTGAACTGGCGGTTTCTACGAGGTATTGAGGCCCAGTTTCTGGCTCTGCAGAAAGGATTCAATGAGGTGATCCCACAGCATTTGCTGAAAACATTTGATGAGAAGGAGTTGGAGGTGAGTTTTTGTCACGGTACATAATACCCATTTATTCTGCATCGGGTTTTCACATTTGGTATCTTTTTCATTGCCACGAGAAAGTACAGTTTACTGATTCACAGTGAAAATGGTAGCCACACTTACCCAGCTCTCTGTAAATATGAATCTTTCTGTTCCGTTGTTCATATTCTCACCCTCTAACAGCCCCTGTAATAACACAATAATTAATTGGATGCCCTTGACACTTTATCCAGATGACAGCTCTGGCCTCATCTTATCCAGCGTTCCCACACTCTGCAATTTAAAACGAACGTATTTCCATTGTTTCCCCAGTTCAATTGAAACATTACCTCTGTTTTTCTTTCCTTGGATGCTGTCTGACCTGCTAAGTGACTTTGGCATTTTCTGTTTTTATTTCAAATTTTCATCATCTGCAGTTTGTTTTTATTTAGAATTGAAATAATAAAACTACCAGATATTTTCAGTAGCTGGGAAATCTGGTGAGGTTACCGTGTAACAAATGAGACACACAGTGCTGTAGGAGGGCAGTCAGGCAGCATCTCTGGAGAACATGGATAGGTGACATATCGGATTCAGAACTCTTTTTCAGACTCGAGAAGAAGGTCTGAAGAAGTGTTCCGACTTGAAAAGCTAATTCAGTGTTCTCGGGAGATGAGTTACTCCAGCACTTTGTGTCTTTTTTGGTAAACCAGTATCTGCAGTTCCTTGTCTCCACTCTGTAACTATGTTCACTTGCTCTTTATTCACTTTTCCAGCTAATTATCTGCGGTCTTGGAAAGATTGATATCATCGACTGGAAATCAAACACTAGGTTAAAACACTGTACGCCAGATAGCAATATTGTTAAGTGGTTTTGGAAGGCAGTGGAGTCTTTCGATGAGGAAAGACGAGCCCGATTACTCCAGTTTGTCACAGGATCCTCCCGAGTGCCTCTACAGGGTTTCAAAGCGTTGCAAGGTGAGCCCGGTGTACTACAAAACATTGATCACTTCTCTCTCCCTGCGTGTCAGAGGGCAAGTGGGGCTGGGAGAAGGTATATCAGCATCTCAATGTTATTTTGTGATGAAATGTGTACCAAGATTACTTTACATGTAACTCAGTGTAACTGATACTATACCGTCTTATGATTACAACAGGTGCAGCAGGTCCAAGGCTTTTTACCATTCACCAGATCGATGCCAGCCCTAACAACCTCCCCAAAGCACATACCTGGTAGATCATGTTTTTATTTAGTTTGTTTAATAGTACCATTACAATTTTTTTTTTAAAGTGGGACGAGGAAATGAAAAAAACTTGGTTAATTAAATGAATCAGTGGAACATAACGAGAAAGACAGTATCTTGGCAGAATCCACCCACTCTATTAAACTTGTACTACACTTGCAGAATTAATGGGTTGGCAGATCGGCTTACTATTGAAAACAGCCAGTAATAATGTTCTGTCATTGTTTAGCTCACTCTCTCGTTCCCTGAACTGAGCAGACTGGTGTCGTGCATGGAGAGAGAATTACAGCAGAATTTGCACTTTGAGTTGTAAATAAGTGAAAAGATGGATCAGGGACCTGATTTGCAAATAGTAATGGGATATAATTAAAATAGTTCATGGGTACTTTGTCACAGGTACCTAGATACAGTGATATTCTTTGTTTTTAATACATTTCAATAAAATCATATTATGCATTATATGATCATATATAATTACAGGAGTGCAATGAATGCCATGTAAGAAATAGTAGATACCTTCTGAGACAGTGCACAGAGTCGTCACGTTCCCGGCGCTATCTTGTATCTTTAAAAGTCCTGTCAAATAACATTGTACTGAATCATGTCAGACTATTGAGCTGTTGCAGCTGTGACGCAAAGCATTTCCCGTGATAACGCATTTTCTTTGTCTCTTTCTTCCCTAGCTTTAATAGAATTGACATTCCTCCTTATGAGAATTATGAAAAACTCTATGAGAAGCTGCTAACGGCAATTGAAGAGACTTGTGGCTTTGCTGTGGAATGACATCCTCGCAAATCGTGGGACTTCCATATGCACCTGTCAGTGAGGGCTTTCTCCTGCCGAGGTTCCAGCAGTGCTTGGAATATTCAGGATGTCTTTCCCTTACTCAGCAGGGGGAAAGCAAGAGGGAATGGATGATTAGGGAACATTGAGGAAACCAGTCACCTGGTATTCGCCATGAGACTGTCAGCTGCTAAACTAATACCTGAAAAATTAAAAGACTGGTGGCTTTTTGTGTTTTGAACAGTTAGCAGTATTCTTGATAGCATTTCTGATTTAAAAGGCTACTACAGAAAGTACTATATAGGTATCAGTCTTAAGCCCATTTATTCCTTGCTAATTATTAATAGCCCCATGCATCATGATATAGACTGCAGCATTCAGTACAACAAGCTGTTGTTGAGCTGACTTGACTTATGCCGTGACATCACCTTTCTCCTACTTTCACTTGGATCCGAAGCATCAAAATTATCAACAAAACTGAGCTCTTGTGGACAATACTCAAAATGAATTCTCAAATGGAAAATTGCCTAAATCATCTTGTTTTAAGAAATATTCTTCCTGGTGTGTTCCAGATTTGGATCGTCTATGAATCCAGTTTTTTATATATATTTATAATATATATATTATATACATAAAGTCATCACAGGAGAAGCAATCTATATTATTTCAGCCCTCTCAGCCATAACCACTTGGCCCCAGTCCTCCCAGTTGATGAGGAGGGATTTTTTAATGAATTGTATATCACCAACCAGCATTGCTAACTGAAGTTTCTTTAATCAATTTTCTTTATTATTGCATCAGTTATTTACGTGACGTAAGGGATAAATACTTTATTGTATATTAAAAGTGGCAACGCTCTACAAAGCGACTTATGTTGGTTTTTATGCTCCCAGAACTTTTGCAACATAAAGGGTATGAATTACATTCCACTTTATTAGTTAAAACTGGACTGAGGTGAACATTCTAGTATAGCCAACTGCAATTATTAAAATATAACATTGAAGAGTGTTGTCCTCAGTTATGTCTTTCTATCCATAAGATGAATTATGACCTGTATATTAAATTGAGATAGTTGAGAACCCCTGATTGACTTCAATATATGATTTTTATTTGTAATTTTAATGATAGGAAATGTTCTACGGATCCTTTACATGAATGTGAATGTAATGTGAGTTTTAATATATTTATAACTTGTTGCATTCTTGTCGAATGATAGTATTTCTGTAATGGGAGCACCTGTTGATAAAGCATCCTTATTTTTTTTGCCCTGCACTGCTGCCTATCAGTTGAAAGAGCATCATCCGACAGGAAAGTATCTTGAAATGGTGCTTTGTACAGTTTTGGGTGAGGCGTGATATATAAATCTGAGGCTAATACTGTGATGATTTCAACTTTTTAAGTTAATCGTATTTTAACTTTTTAAACCACTTTTTGCACATCTTAGGATTTTAGTTCTGTTAGGTCTATTGACCGCATTCCATCCCTCATTCTAAAATAACAGGACGACAGCTGACATCCCATTGATATAAGAGTTCGAGTGGATACTTAAAACTGTCTCATCTTAATAAGTGCTCTGTGCACACACAGTCTCTTATTTTTCATGATCTATTTCAAAACAATATATAACACTATGCCTAAGCTTATCAATGGCGGATTTAAAATGAGCTGTATACATAGAAATAAAAAGAAAAGTTGGCAGAGTGTTGCTCTTGTAATAAAACGCATGCTTCATCATACAGCGGACAACATCCAGCATGCTCCCCTCACTTCACAGACTTGAAATATGCTGTAAAAATTGAATAATACATTAAAGCAGACAGGAGCAGTTCACTGTATGTAACACTTCAGTTAATAGAATATTGTCTACCAGTTGTTTAAATCTTTTTTTATATATAGATGTAATTAGTTTACAATTAATCCATTGGCTTTACTTCCCAGTTCTTAAAACACCATATTTTATTTTGTTTTAGATCTTTCTCATTCCCATTTTATTTTGTATTTATTACAGAGTGTTCTAGCATCGTTAACACATTGTATTTCACCCCAGCTGTTACATGGGCTTTAATAATTTTAAAAAAACAAATAAAACTGTGTGGAAACAAACCTTTATGTATGTACCCATGCAGAATGAGCAATAAAGTGTATGCTGTTTGCACACTCAGCATAAACAGTTCAATTTTATGTCTGCCTTCTGTAAGTTCATTAAATCAATATTTAAAAACTGATATCCAACTGTGCATTGGTCCTGAAACACAATTCCTTCAATTTATCATTTTACCTTTAATTTAAATTAATTAGCAAGGCAACTAAATTAAAACGATATTTCTAGGATGCATCTAAAGTCAGAGTGTTCACTGATTTTTGCCTGTATAGAGTTGAAAATGTTCTGCAGTTGATCTTGGTATTCGTGTTTTGTTTGCTACAATGTTCACTTTTCTGTCAACTTTACAGGATCCATTCCTAACTCCTGGATCTCCATATCTATTACAAACCTATAGAATTAAAACTACAGTTAGAGTTGTGTTTCCTCCTACTTGTCTCCTGTAAAGAATTTGTTTCTGTTATATCTGCTCTGGCAATTCGACTTGCCGTACAAGTGCATCTGAAACGTTTGCCTTACTGATCCATTGCTTCCTCTCTGTCTAAGTGGGCAGAGCCCCAAACTAAATTCCATCTACTTTCTGCTGTGCTCCTTCCCCCTCTGCCCCAGTGCTCTCCTTTCACCACAGCAATCTCCATATTCCACGGATCACCCGTTGTAATTTCTGTCACCTAAAGCAAAATTACACCAACAAAATCACATGCCCCTTTCCTGCCCCTTTGAGCATTTTGATGCAACTGTTCCCTTTGCAACTCCGTGGTGCAGTGTTCTATCCAGACCAATCACTGCATCCTGAGACCAGTGCAAAAACAGAATATCTGTCCTTTCACATCGTGCCTTTCACATCTGTCCTTTCACAGAGAAAGAGGTTAGTTAAAACAAATGTAGGTCCCTTGCAGTCAGAAACAGGTGAGTTGATCATGGGGAACAAGGATATGGCGGACCAATTGAATAACTACTTTGGTTCCGTCTTCACTAAGGAAGACATAAATAATCTGCCGGAAATAGCAGAGAACTGTGGGTCAAAGGAGGAATTGAGTGAAATCCAGGTCAGTCGGGAAGTGGTGTTGGGTAAATTGAATAGATTAAAGGCCGATAAATCCCCAGGGCCAGATAGGCTGCATCCCAGAGTACTTAAGGAAGTAGCTCAGGAAATAGTGGATGCATTAGTGATAATCTTTCAAAACTCTTTAGATTCTGGAGTAGTTCCTGAGGATTGGCGGGTAGCAAATGTAACCCCTCTTTTTGGAATTACAGACCAGTTAGTCTAACATCGGTAGTGGGGAAACTGCTAGAGTCAGCAGCACATTTGGAAAGTGGTGAAATCATTGGACAAAGTCAGCATGGATTTACAAAAGGTAAATCATGTCTGACGAATCTTGTGGAATTTTTCGAGGATGTAACTAGTAGCGTGGATAAGGGAGAACCATGATGTGGTATATCTGGACTTCCAGAAGGCTTTCGACAAGGTCCCACATAAGAGATTAGTATACAAACTTAAAGCATACGGTATTAGGGGTTCAGTATTGATGTGGATTGAGAACTGGCTGGCAAACAGGAAGCAAAGAGTAGGAGTAAACGGGTCCTTTTCACAATGGCAGGCAGTAACTAGTGGGGTACCGCAGGGCTCAGTGCTCAGCTGTTTACAATATATATTAATGATCTGGATGAGGGAATTGAAGGCAATATCTCCAAGTTTGCGGATGACACTAAGCTGGGGGGCAGTGTTCGCTGTGAGGAGGATGCTAGGAGACTGCACTTGGATAGGCTGGGTGAGTGGGCAAATGTTTGGCAGATGCAGTATAATGTGGATAAATGTGAGGTTATCCACTTTGGTGGCAAAAACAGAAAGCAGACTATTATTTAAATGGTGGCCGATTAGGAAAAGGGGAGATGCAGCGAGACCTCGGTGTCATGGTACACCAGTCATTGAAAGTAGGCATGCAGGTGCAGCAGGCAGTGAAAAAAGCGAATGGTATGTTAGCTTTCATAGCAAAAGGATTTGAGTACAGGAGCAGGGAGGTTCTACTTCAGTTGTACAGGGTCTTGGTGAGACCCACACCTGGAGTATTGCGTACAGTTTTGGTCTCCAAATCTGAGGAAAGACATTATTGCCATAGAGGGAGTGCAGAGAAGGTTCACCAGACTGCTTCCTGGATGTCAGGACTGTCTTATGAAGAAAGACTGGATAGACTCGGTTTATACTCTCTGGAATTTAGGAGATTGAGAGGGGATCTTATAGAAACTTTCAAAATTCTTAAGGGGTTGGACAGGCTAGATGCAGGAAGATTGTTCCCGATGTTGGGGAAGTCCAGGACAAGGGGTCACAGCTTAAGGATAAGGGGGAAATCCTTTAAGACCTGAGAAAGACGTTTTTCACACAGAGAGTGGTGAGTCTCTGGAACTCTCTGCCACAGAGGGTAGTTGAGGCCAGTTCATTGGCTATATTTAAGAGTGAGTTGGATGTGGCCCTTGTGGCTAAGGGGATCAGAGGGTATGGAGAGAAGGCAGGTACGGGTTACTGAGTTGGATGATCAGCCATGATCATATTGGAAGGGCTGAATGGCCTACTCCTGCACCTAATATCTGTCCTTTCACATCGTGCCATCTTCCAGGTAGTCTTTGCAGGTGAAGCCGCAATTTGCTTGCACCTGCATCCTGTAGTCAGTTCACAATGTGGCTTCTATGTTGGAGAAACTGAAAGCAGATTGGGTGACCACTTTGTAGACTGTTCACAGGGTGACCCTGAACCTGTGCCATCCCTGTGATCCCCTGCCATCGTTACACGAAGACCCAACTCAAGTTTGACGAACAGTATCTCACCTCTCTGTGTACATTACAGCCTCCTGGAATTAATATTGAAATCTCCAATTTCCAATTAATTTATTTTCTATCCATGTCAAAGCTGGGCATTTTTGTTGTGTTATCATTCTGTGCTATTGTGTAAGTAGATGAAATTCCTTTTTTTTGTTTATCCCCATTTCCATTAGCTCAACCTGATGTGCTATCTGGAACAGATCACAGTTCCTTGTGATCCATTAACAACTATATTACTGCCCACAGATGCAGTCTGAGCTGCAGGATTTACCAGCTTTTTTTTGTTTCAGATTTCCAGCATCTGCAGTTTTTTTTTGAGTTTCTGATTCGTATCCCTGATTTTGAATAGGTTCCTAAACTTGACTACAGGGAGCAGATGTAATCTAAGGTGACAACACTCAAGAATTGTTCTGTAATCTCTACGAAGTAAATCAACCTAATGCTATTCGTACATGCTGTATATATTTCCTTGAACATTATTTTTGGTGCAAATCAACAAAATCTGTTTTGATTGAAGTAGGTGATGGGAGTCTCTGTGAAAAGCTTCAACCAGAGCTTGGCACCTAATGTCAAGTGAAAGCAGAATCAGGTTCACCAGATGAAATTGGCTTTGTGCCACATTGCGTGATCTATTTTCTTATTTCGTTCTCAACATCCTGGACCAGAGCACTCAATTGTTGCTCTTGACTCAATGTTGCGCCATTTAAATGTCGGCTGATTGATCAATTGCACATCACTGGATCTCATCAGGACAAAATGTAAGAAAATATAATTCCTAGGTAGGAAAAGTCATTTCAAAGCCAGTACTTTAACAGAAAATAATATGGGTCGCAGTCACAGTCAATATTCTTTCCAACCACTTTATGAAGATGAGGTTTCTTTAATCCACGTTGGAAATTGCATGAATTCTTCACAATGGAAATAATGAAATTTATAGTCATACAGGGAAGAAAAAAGCTATTCAATTAATCAAGGCTATTAACACTCTGGTGTTCAAATTGTTAATTAAACTATCCTCCGATTGTTGCTCATCCAATCTCTAGTTTATTCGCTGAAAAAATGTTAGACACAAAGCTGGTGTAACTCAGTGGGACAGGCAGCTTCTCTGGAGAGAAGGAATGGGTGACATTTCGGGTCGACACCCTTCTGTCTCGACCAGAAACTTCACCCGTCCTTCTCTCCAGAGATGCTGCCTGTCCAGCTGAGTTACTCCAGTTTTTTGTATCTATCTTCGGTTTGAACCAGCATCTACAGTTCCTTCCTACACAAAAGTGTTAGCAATGTTCACTATAAGTTAAATGTCTCTATTATATCACCTTTTATCCTCTGCTGTAAGGACAACAGAAGATTCTCCCCATAACTGAAATCTCTTGACCTAGGTATCATCCTGGCACTCCTCCAAGATCGACATACTTTGCAAAGTTTGGAGAAAGCTCCAGAATGGTCCCATTATTCTTTCGAGGCCTTAGCAAATGGTTTAGGAAAGTTTGTAACAGCTTCCTTATTTTTCTACATTATGCCTCTATTTGTGAAGACAAATGTACTGCTCAGTGGCAGGTCCCAGCATCCTTACGGTAAAATTCTTCTTTTGGGTTTATTGCAAATATTGTCGATATTCCATGATGGACACTCTGAAATGATGTGTCAGTTTTTTTAATTTAATTATCCTAATCAAATATTGATGGCAAATACAAAAACTGTCACAAACTGAATTATTTAATATTAGATATAAATAAACTGTGTCCTCAGATTATTACTCACCCAATTTCTAGTTTATTCAATAATGGTACAGGTCCGACCCAGGTTAAGGCTGAATTCCCATCAAGCAGAAGATGCCTGCAGAAGCGAACAAATCCACCATGCTGGTCTCCCAAACCCTTGTTCGTATGTACGTGCTACACATACGTTTGACATTTGCAGAGGACATGTGGTTGCCACATAATTATGATTCTTCCTAGGAATTAGAATGACGTTGAATTGCCCTTAATGGTTAATTTGTATCTCTGTGGCTTTTTGCAACCTGTTCATTTGTTGCTGTATAGATTTTAGTTTTTCATCCAAATTCAAATGACCATTATTTGCCTTTTTAATTCATAGCATTTCCATTCCAGTATTGAATAATGAGTAACTCAAACACACGCAGCTATAGAATGATTAAATATTCAGATTTCAAATTTAAAAAGGGAGGGAGAGAGAAAATGGGGAATTACAGACCAGTTAGTCTAACATCGGTAGTGGGGAAACTGCTAGAGTCAATTATTAAAGATGGGATAGCAGCGCATTTGGAAAGTGGTGAAATCATTGGACAAAGTCAGCATGGATTTACGAAGGGTAAATCATGTCTGACGAATCTTATTGAATTTTTTGAGGATGTAACTAGTAGAGTGGATAAGGGAGAAGCAGTGGATGTGTTGTATCTGGACTTTCAGAAGGCTTTCGACAAGGTCCCACACAAGAGATTGGTATACAAACTTAAAGCGCACGGTATTGGTGGTTCAATATTGATGTGGATAGAGAACTGGCTGGCAGACAGGAAGCAAAGAGTAGGAGTGAACAGGGCCTTTTCAGGATGGCAGACAGTGACTAGTGGGGTGCCGCAAGGCTCAGTGCTGGGACCCCAGCTATTTACAATATACATTAATGATTTGGACGAGGGAATTAAATGCAACATCTCGAAGTTTGACACAAAGCTGGGGGGCAGTGTTAGCTGTGAAGAGGATGCTAGGAGGCTGCAGGATGACTTGGATAGACTGGGTGAGTGGGAAAATGCATGGCAGATGCAGTATAATGTGGATAAATGTGAGGTTATCCACTTTGGTGGCAAAAACAGGAAGGTAGACTATTATTTGAATGGTGACCGATTAGGAAAAGGGGAGATGCAGCGAGACCTGGGTGTCATGGTACACTAGTCATTGAAAGTAGGCATGCAGGTGCAGCAGGCTGTGAAGAAAGCAAATGGTATGTTGGCATTCATAGCAAAAGGATTTGAGTACAAGAGCAGGGAGGTTCTACTGCAGTTGTACAGGGTCTTGGTGAGGCCACACCTGGTGTATTGCGTACAGTTTTGGTCTCCTAATCTGAGGAAAGACATTCTTGCCATAGAGGGAGTACAGAGAAGGTTCACCAGACTGATTCCTGGGATGGCACGACTTCCATATGAAGAAAGACTGGATAGACTCGGCTTGTACTCGCAGGAATTTAGAAGATTGAGGGATGATCTCATAGAGACTTACAAAATTCTTAAGGGGTTGACAGGCTAGATGCAGGAAGATTGTTCCCGATGTTGGGGAAGTCCAGGACAAGGGGTCACAGTTTAAGGATAAGGGGGAAGTCTTTTAGGACCGAGATGAGAAAATCGTTTTTCACACAGAGAGTGGTGAATCTGTGGAATTCTTTGCCACAGAAGTGGGTTGAGGCCAGTTCGTTGGCCATATTTAAGAGGGAGTTGGATGTGGCCCTTGTGGCTGAAGTGATCAGGGGGTATGGAGAGAAGGCAGGTACAGGATACTGAGTTGGATGATCAGCCATGATCATATTGAATGGCAGTGCAGGCTCGAAGGGCTGAATGGCCTGCTCCTGCACCTAATTTCTATGTTTCTATGTTTCTAACTCCCAACCACGTTTCCTTAAACATAAGGAACATAACCATTCATTGTTTTTTACATAATTGCAAAGAAATTATATGAAGCCATTAATTTGTATTCCTGTGCCCGAACAATAAAATAAGCCTGAAGACAGGTCTTCACCCAAAATGTCACCCATTCCTTCTCTCCAGAGATGCTGCCTGTCCCGCTGAATTACTCCATCATTTTGTATCTACCTTCGATTTAAACCAGCATCTGCCATTCTTTCCTACAAATAAAATAATTCATTGGTTTCTAAACATCGTTGAACAAAAGCTCACAAGTAGCATCACATCAAAAATAAGTTGTTGATTTGATTTTGTTTTCTTCCTTTCAAGGAGGAAAGGGACGAACTTAAACCATTTTACAGTCACAAAGTACTTGTAGCACAGAAACAGTTAATTTAGCTCAGCTAGTCCATGCTAGTGTTTATATTTCACATGGTCCTTCTCTCAATCTGTCAAGGTATCGTTCATTTATTTTCTCCCTGTGCTTGTATGGCTTGGCACTGATGCCTGTTATTGTTTTTCCAGTTATTGCCTGTGGCCGCAAGTTCTACATTGTCACAAATCTCTGCTGAAAGAATTTCTCCTGAATTTCCGGTTAAATTTATTCGTGACCACCTTGTATAAAGAGCCATGGTTCTCTTCACCACCTTAGAAACCTCTCAGGCTGGTTTGGCAAACATCCGTAATCATGGTCTGTTAGATTGCCACCCAGTTTTTCCACTGAGAAAAGAGGCCCCAATTGTTGATTATTTTCTGATATGTGAAAGCCTCCTCAGTTCTGATATCATTACATCTTTTTACACCACCTTTGATGCCTCTATATTCTTTATGATTATATCACCAAAATTGTTGACAGTACAATATGAGTGTTCCAATTTAATGTTCGTGCCATTTCGGTGCTAATATGTAAAGCTATAAAGTAACAACTTATATTTGTCAGTGAAATTGGATCAATAAGGTGAACTGAGATTTGGCCGAAATAAATTAACAGAAAATACAATCTAAGCAAAGTTGTTAAATTAAAAGGAAATAAAAATATCGCTGTCACAAGATTTTATGGAAAAGGAGAAATGCTGTTCAAAAATTGAAGGTGTGACGGCTATGTATTAAAACGCCAACCTGTGTCTAAATACAGGTGATGTTACACATAATCTTTGTACACGGCGCGCTTTAACCTAGCTGTTTGATTGGCTCATCGTTGAAGCACAAAATGTTGGCAGTGTAACAATGCAGAGAACGTGAGGTATTGTCACCGTTTCTGCTGAAAATGGGAAGCAGGGTTGGGATTGTGAAGAATTGACAGATGATACTGTTTCTGAGTATTCAATATGATATTAATAGAAAGTTAGAAATGTAAGGAAATCCCACAAAGCAGAGATTAAGATTAAAATACAAAATTCTCTCTTACGAACCTTGCAAAATCAGATCTTCCACTATTTGAGAGAAAATAGTTGGTGAATGGGTCATATTAAGAGGGAGGATGAATGAGCAAAGGTGTGGAATTTAAGTGGGTGGAATGTGGAGGGAAAATATCTTTAAGGGACAGTGTGACTCATGCATGAAATTATTTTAAATGTAGGATTTTTATTTTGATATCGCTCACCACAGGAATTGTACTTAATGTTCAGATATAACAGCAACTAGTCTCTTGGTGGCTGCCTGGCCCTGCACTGCTGGAAGCAGTCCTTGAAATGGCTCTCAAACGTCAAATGGAACTTGGATGGTATAAGGAGAATTGTAATGAGTTCAGGGAGGAATTTATAAAATACCACTTGTCATGGGAACATCCACTTAATTGGTTTAATTTTATATGAAGAAGCTCACTCATTAAAGTAACAATTTTTAATGTTTTCCCGTGCAGCAGAAGTGAAGCATGGAATGAGAACGGGCTGGGATGTATTGCTGAGGTTTGCTCAGGATATTTTCAGTTGTCTTGGTAAAATTGGTTTGTTTGTTATATAGAGCTTGAGTTAATAAGATGCATTCATTTTAGGTTTTGCTGGGTGTATCAGGTTAAAGGGTACGGAGAGTTTACAAGGGCTAGAGCTATAGTCCTTGGAATGGAGGAGGATGAGGGGTGATCTTATTGAGGTGCATAAAATCATGATAGGAATAGATCGGGTAGATGCAGAGTCTCTTACCCAGAGTAGGTGAATTGAGGACCAGGGGACATAAGTTTAAGGGGAGGGGGGAAAGTTTTAATAGGAATCTGAGGGGTAACTTCTTCACACAAAAGGTGCAAGGGAACAAGCTGCCAGAGAAGGTAATTGAGGCAGACTATCCCAACATTTAAGAAACAGTTAAGACAGGTACATGGATAGGACAAGTTTGGAGGATATGGATCCAACGCGGGCAGGTGGGGCTAGTGTAGATGTTGGTTGGTGTGGGTAAGTAGGGCCGAAGGGCCAATTTCCACACTGTATCACTCTGTGACAAGATCAAAATAATCAGTTCAATGTGAGGGACCTACGCACCCACTCAGTAGGATGTTAATCTGAACCCTCCTAGGCTGAGTGTATAGCCATTTGGTATGCAAGGATAAAAGCAGGAATTGACTGCTTTTAAGAGGTGGTTTATTTACACTTGCACAAATCTACTCTTCAATCAGCCAGGAAATATGTTCATTTCTGTTGCTAAACCAATCCATCACAACATAGTGATTGGGTACCATGTGCAGTTACTGCTGGCAATGTACAAAGCACCATTTATTTGGGGGGTGGTGATGGGAAGATTTTCCAAGTTCAGGTTTTGGACTTGATTAAAATCAAAACAATTTTGTCCCAGGTCCACTGATCTAGTGCTTATTATAAAATGTAATTCCCACATCCTTAATTATTTCCCTCCCAATAACAGTTTATTGTTTCACTTTAAATAATTCTAGTTCTGCAGTTGCCGGTGCAGTGATTTGTTTTCCTCTACTGATTGGCAGTGCGCAAATTTAATCAGATTTATTTTTAATTTCAGCAACTTGGATCCTGCTCTTTATTAGGAAGTTAATCAAGGAGGGCAACAGCACAGCAATAAAACATGAAGATCAGTATCATTAAGCTGTCAAAACTATTTTCAAATGGTCACAGTGAAGGTTGTGATCACAACTCTTCCCTCTAGCGAGACTTACTGTTTTCACGATTCCACTTTGTTTCATCCACGATTGCAGCTGGTTTCTGAAGTATCCCAAACCACTACTTTCATCACTGATGATGTGTTCAGGAGCATCAATAGATGTATTTTTATCAATCACATTGGGGCAAGATGGTTGACCAGATACTTCAACTGACGTCTGCTGTCATCATCCCTCCAACAAATGGGTGACTATATCCTTGCTCGTATTTAACTAAAGCTGAACAGCTGTTGTCTGCCCAAATGTGAGGCAATGACTAGACTCAGGCACACAACATGGGCATAGACAAAACTTCAAATAAAGACAAGGAACTGCAGATGCTGGAATCTTGGGTGGAACACAAAGGGCTGGAGTAGCATCTCTAAAAGACATGGATAGGTGATGTTTCAGGTCAGGTCTCTGCAGACTGAAGGAGGGGGGGGTCGACAAGATAGGTCACCTACTTCGCTTGCTCCACATATGGCACCTGCGTCAATAACCTGTTACAATAACATTTGATTAAAGCTGCTTTTTGTCATTCAATCACATCTCATGACAAATATTCTGATTAATATATTATAATCTAATTGATTTGAAAATGTGGTTGTGGTGTGGTTAGACAAAGTTGTACAAATCTGAATGGATGATTGGATAATAGTGAGTTTTTCCAAACTGATCCTCCTTACAAAGCAATGTCCTCGCTTGCCTCGATGCTGCGTAAAAACAAATCCAGAAAGTGGACTACCTTCAGATCACCGCAAGTATTTACTTAGAAATATGGGTCACAAAACAATTTAATAAATTAGTTTAATAAAACATGATCACATAGAAAAATTGTTAATGCAACTTTCAATAAGCTAGTCTAGTTATCTACTGTACAAGATAAATGTACAAAGTAATTTTGAGCTATGCAGTGTTAGTGTCAAACAGAGATATTATGTAAACATCCATGTATAGATAACACCAGGGTCAAATAGGTAAACGCATGGCTGAAATCCAGCCAGTGCTTCAGGCCCTTACTGGAGCAAAAATATTTGAGTACTAATTCAGCATAGATCTTGGGAGAATTTCAATATTTCTATTAAAACATCTCTGGCACCAACATTGTACATAAAGTATTCATGGAGAGTATAGCGGTAAACTTAGACGACCTGAAATTACCTGGTCCTATTTATATTTTAAGTTGTGGATTTGTTAAAAGAAAAGCAAGAATTTTAATGGCAAGAGTCCACCATCTGACCCTGCTGTAGTTGAATGTACATCCGAGATATAGTTATTTTTGTGCTTTGATTAGTTCAGCCCTTTAAGAAAATGCACAAGCATTCAGTCCACTGCGTGGCCAATGTTTACAGTGATGGAGTCTTGCTGTACTGAAATGACGCCATCTGTAGTTGACGCTGAATTCGCTCGGCCTCAAGTTCTCTGAAGTACACGTCGTCATCATCCCGGGTAATCATGTCCTGCAGTTCACGGATTTCTTTCTCCATCTTTGTACGCAGTTCATTCTTCAACTTTTGGAGTGCCTGCAAGGAAACAAACAATTGACAACACTGACCACAAATGTTAGCAATGTTCACCTTGCTTCTGTGGTTAAAATATTAGTGATTCAAATGACAAATCTGTGAATGTTTCAACAATGCTTTAATCCGAGAATGAAATTAAATATCAATAACTATTCACACTATTGAGATATGCCAACTAAAAGTAGGTCTATTACAGCAAGCAAAACAAAGTACTGGAGTAGCTCAGCAGCTGTGGGGGGAATGGGCAGGTGACATTTCACACTAAAAGGGTCCTAACTTGAAACATTGCCTATCCATTCCCTCTGCAGATGTTGCCAGACCTGTGGCGTTCTTCCAGCAGTTGTTTTGCTCAAGATTCCATCACCTGCAGTTCCTTGTGTCTATTTATGACAACTCCTTGCAGTGAAATATTGTACCTAAGTTTACAATTTATAGATGCTACCTATTTTCACATTTATTGTTAAATTTCACAAATCTTTGAAAGCTTTCACACTAAAGCTTAAACGATTTTATAGGAATCTGAGGGGTAACTTTTTCACACAAAGGGTGGTGGGTGCATGGAACGAGCTGCCAGAGGAAGTATTAAAGAAGGAACTGCAGATGCTGGAGAATCGTTTTCACACCACAAACAGCTTACAATGGCTTGTTCCCTTTATCATCGATACTTTTTTGCATATCTTTCATTCATTGTTCTTTATCTCTCCACATTACCGTCTATCTCTCGTTTCCCTGATCCCTGAGCAGTCTGAAGAAGGGTCTCGACCCGAAACGTCGCCTATCTCCTTCGCTCCTTAGATGCTGCTGCACCCGCTGAGTTTCTCCAGCTTTTTGTGTAACCCCCCCCCCCCGAGGAAGTAGTTGAGGCTGGTACTATTGCAATGTTTAAGAAACATTTTGACAGGGACATGGATAGGACAAGTTGAGGGATATGGACCAAATGCAGGCAGATGGCACTAGTGTAGCAAGGACATGTTGGCCGGTGTAGGCAAGTTGGGCCGAAGGGCATGTTTCCACACTGGTTTAATAGCTTGCATTAACTGTCCCCCTTCCTCTACTCTCCTGAGAACTGCAAAATATTAATGATTCAATTATACTCAGCATTTCACTGTACCTAGTACAAGTGACAGTTTTGCATACAACCTGGTAAAATAGACCCAGTTAATTAAACAGGATTTCGCCTTCTTAAAGCAATTGCCTCTGCTCAATCGGGGTTTGAATGTTTTGATCACATCCTTTTTAATACATTCCATTGTTTACTAATGACTCAGATCGCTCCCTCCTTTCTCAAACAGCGACATGATTTTTGCTATCCTCTCTGCAGAGGACTGATGGGATTGTTTTGCTGAGAGCCAGCAAAAGACAGATAGCCAAATCCTGCGCCATGAAATGACAGTACCTTATTTTGAGCCGTCTCTTGCATGTGAACTTTCTGCTGCTCTTGTGCCAGAGTCTCCGCCAACATTAAAAACTAGATTGAAAAATAGATCTCCGTTAAATAAGTGAATTTTCAAATTGCGATGTTAATTGCAATGCAATACAATGATCTTTATCACATAAAACGTCATTCTGCTTTTGTCAAGATATGCAGTTATACTGACTTCATGACTAAGGTTTCATATGATACTCAAAATCTACCTGCAATTAGTGACAAAAAGTAGAACAGGACCTAGGGCTGTAACAGGCTACACAAAGTACTGAAGAAGGGTCTCGACCCGAAACTTCGCCTATCTCCTTCGCTCCTTAGATGCTGCTGCACCCGCTGAGTTTCTCCAGCTTTTTGTGTACCCTACACAAAGTACTTGGTTGTCTATGAAGGACTTTAGGAAGTTCAAAGGCTCAATGTAAATTAATTCTTGATGGTCAACTTTTACATATAGCAGTTTCAGATTACAATGGTTTTCAAATACCTGATCTCGATAATAATTCTCCATTGACTGCAACTCTTCCTTTTGCCGTGTCTTGTGTTCTTGCCGTTTCTCTTTGGCGTAAGCCTTCAATTCACGCAACCTCTGCTTCTGAATGTCCAAACCGCCCTCAAACAAGTTTTTGAAAATCTTTACCATTGGGTAAATAATGTACATGTCTAATTAGTCACGACAGTAAACATACTTGCAGTATCTATACTAGAAATAATAAATGCCGAGGTGTTATGAAAATAGTTCTCACTGGTGTTACAACTGTACTCTTGCAGGCTAGTGCTGAGTCTCAAAACCATTTAAGAGATAATCATATTTGTAACTAATTAATTCACTCATTTTCCTTAAGACAATTTCTCACATTCCACTGTCCATAAACACCAATGGAAATTTTATAGAGCACTAGACCAAGTGCAGACCCGTTGGGTCTGGACCCCGAACGTGCTTGCGTCAGTACCTGAGTACGGGGGGAACGGGGGTGGGGGGGGGGGGGGGGGGGGGGGGGGGGGGGGGGGGGGGGGGGGGGGGGGGGGGGGGGGGGGGGGAAAAGAGAGGGAGGGAATGAAATCGGGAGCCGTATCGGCAGTTTAAATCGTCAAAACAAAATGGTGGCGTTTTGGGAGGCGAGCGAGCTGCAGCAGCTGCAGTTATGGCGCCTGGCCAGCAGGAGGCCACAAAATGAGTGGGGGGGGGGAAGAAAAGGATTTGATGTTAAAAAGTGTACATAAAAATGTGTAAATGTAATGAGTGTGTTTTGAATGTACAAGCGTAATGTCTGGCAAAATGTAAACAATGGCGGCGTTTGAGGGTCCGGTTTTGGCGGAGCAGGGAAACAAAGGGCGAAAATGTGAGCCAGCCGGACGGCGGTCGGCAGACACACAGAGATTTAAAAGTGTACACACACACACACACACACAGTCAAAGAATTAACAAATTATGTACACACAGTACCAAAGGCCTGGATTGAACCCGAGTTACTGAGCGAATAAGTTCAAATAAATTGTGAATAACTGTGGTCCTAACACCACTTGCTACATCACACTAACAAGAAAATGACCCCTTATGCTTACTCTTAGAAGTCACTCTATTCACTAATACATTACCATCTACAGCATTTAAAAAAATTTTTTAATACAATAATTCCAGAGGTGCATCCTAACAGATGCCTTCTGGAAATTTAATGATAGGTCATTTTGTTCCGCTTCTGTTTCACCCACAACACTTTAGTTCTGCAAAAAAACTTCAATAAATTGGTCAAATGATCTCCCATTGGCAAAACCATGTTGACTCTTTGCCCGAGCAGCTCTGAAAAATTATCCCATGTGTGGAGAGGAATAAAAGGAGCCAGTGTCAGTGACCTCTCCCACGCCACCGGAGCCAGCATTTCCACATACAAGTCAATGTTTGCATGTCCTAACCAGACTCCCCAGACATACACACTTACTATTCTCGTGGATAGACAGGGGGAAAAGATTCAAGGATGTCCTGGATTCCCCCTTATCTTAAACCCCTTGTCCTTTTCAAAAACCCCTTAAGAAAAGTTTCTATAAGATCCCCTCTCAATCTCCTAAATTCCAGAGAGTATAAACCGAGTCTATCCAATAAGACAGTCCTGACATCCCAGGAATCAGTCTGGTGAACCTTCTCTGCACTCCCTCTATGGCAATAATGTCCTTCCTCAGATTTGGAGAACTGCACGCAATACTCACCAAGACCCTGTACAACTGAAGTAGAACCTCCTGCTCCTGTACTCAAATCCTTTTGCTATGAAAGCTAACATACCATTCGCTTTTTTCACTGCCTGCTGCACCTGCATGCCTACTTTCAAACCATGACACCCAGGTCTCGCTGCATCTCCCCTTTTCCTAATCGGCCACCCTGCTTTCCTGTTTTTGCCACCAAAGTGGATAACCCACATTTATCCACATTATACTGCATCTGCCAAACATTTGCCCACTCACCCAGCCTATCCAAGTCACCTTGCAGTCTCCTAGCATCCTCCTCACAGCGAACACTGCCCCCAGCTTAGTGTCATCCGCAAACTTGGAGGCTTCAATTCCCTCATCCAGACCATTAATATATTGTAAATAGCTGGGGTCCCAGCACTGAGCCCTGCGGTACCCCACTAGTTACTGCCTGCCATTGTGAAAAGGACCCGTTTACTCCTACTCTTTGCTTCCTGTTTGCCAGCCAGTTCTCTATCCACATCAATACTGAGTAGAAGCAAATGGACCCATATTAAATAAGTGCTTAAAAAAAAAAAGATAACCTTTTGTTGGTACCCCACCAAACAGCTTCAATAATAGTTTCTAACAATGTCCTGCAATCTACAACTTTCACCATCACCATCGCTAATTTGTAAATTGTAATCCTGATCACGGCTCCAACATTATGGGGAGAAGGCAGGAACGGGGTACTGATTGGGGATGATCAACCATGATCACATTGAATGGCTGTGCTGGCTCAAAGGGCCAAACGGCCTACTCCTGCACCTATTGTCTATTAACTCACTGTCACTGGCCAATTTTACCATCGCGCCATGGATCCAGATATTTTCAAACATCTAGCCCATTATCAAATGTACGTTCCATCAATCCTGATTGATGATTCCTCAATATTTAAACAAGTTACATGCTGTAGGAAGGAACTGCAGATGCCGATTTAAACCAAAGATAGGCACAAAGTGCTGGAGTAACTCAGCAGGACAGGCAGGATCTCTGGGGAGAAGTTATGGGTGACGTTTCGGGTCTGAAGAAGTGTGTCGATGCGAAACGTCACCCATTCCTTCTCTAGAGATGCTGCCTGTCCCGCTGAGTTACTCCAGCTTTTTGTGCCTAGAAATCCATACTGACCGACTTGGATTTTTACACTTTTGTGTTCAAGTATAGGTACTGGCTATGAATGTTCCCAGCATTGATGTTGGGAACCAAGGTGTAAATACTCAGTTTAACAACCCAGCATAGCTGTAACAAGAAAAACAATTACAAAAGGACAGTCAGTAGTGTTTGCTACTTTTCTTGCTTCTCATAAGTCTGGATTACATTTCACTTAGGCCCTGCACTGTGTCATGCTGCTTGGAGTAGCTGAAAGACCTCAAACCACTGCAAGCAGATCAAATATATACAGGGAAATTTGAGAATTTAAAAAAAGTAATAATGAACAAAGTTCGGCTCTGCATGAAATGAAGTTACAGCCGGAGTGAGAAGCCGTGGAAATGGAACTTTCAAAGGGTAGACTCAGTTTATACTGGATAGACTCGGTTTATACACTCTAGAATTTAGGAGATTGAGAGGGGATCTTATAGAAACTTACAAAATTCTTAAGGGGTTGGACAGGCTAGATGCAGGAAGATTGTTCCTGATGTTGGGGAAGTCCAGGACAAGGAGTCACAGCTTAAGGATAAGGGGGAAATCCTTTAAGACCGAGATGAGAAAGACCTTTTTCACACAGAGAGTGGCGAGTCTCTGGAACTCTCTGCCACAGAGGGTAGTTGAGGCCAGTTCATTGGCTAAATTTAAGAGGGAGTTAGATGTGTCCCTTGTGGCTAAGGGGATCAGAGGGTATGGAGAGAAGGCAGGTACGGGATACTGAGTTGGATGATCAGCCATGATCATATTGAATGGTGGTGCAGGCTCAAAGGCCGAATGGCCTACTCCTGCACCTAATTTCTATGTTTCTATGGTAGTTTTGCCCCCATCACAATTTAAGCATAAAGCATTCATGCAGAAGGACGTCAGAAAACTAGCAGGTTTAGGTGGGGATGTCAGGTATCAACCATGTATGGAAGGATCACATCTTAGGTGACCTCTGAAACATCACTGAGGCTTAACAGCAGAGGGTGCAATAGATGGTTAGAAAATTCCCCAATTTCTGTAGAGGGTTTGCAAATATTACAGAAAAGGCGCAAGAAAATTTGCACTTAGTGGATTTGTTTAAATTGTTGTTGCAATGGACTGGCCTGATTAAAACACCTGCACGAACCTAGACCAAGGAGATCAACTTTGTTGAAGGCCATCATCGAAGTCTGCTTTCCGCTGATACAACAAAGTTACTGCAAAATAATCTGCTTCACTACAGTTAAGCAGTTGTTATCCAAATTAAAGGTTAATGAGTGAACGATGCAGGTGCCCTTTGCTATGGGTACAAGTGCAGCACAAATGCCCACATCTCACCCTTTCTTCACGAGTCCTCGCCCTCATCATCTTGGCACGGAGTTGAACGTGGTAGTCATTGTAGTACTTCTTGGCACGAGCAACTTGCTGTCTTTGTTCCTTCATCTTGTTCTGGGCCAACTTCTGCTGCCGGATGCGTTCCTTAAACTCTTTCTGAAAGTGAAGCAGAAAAGTAGTTGGTACGGGACGAATATCTTGTAATGGTTGTCAACAGCACATCACCAGAGACAATGGAGGAGACATTAATGGGGAAGCTGCTGAACACACAGAAAATGAGTTGAGTAAGAACTGTAGTCTTTAACAGTCACATCTTCAAATGTCCTAAAGCCTTTGAAAAGTTGAGCTTCTCAGTTGCTGGGAATGGGAAAATCAATATGCATATTGGCAAGGTGCCGCAACATGTTTTAGTGACAAATGATTGGTTTAAGTCACACTATTTCAGGAAATCTTAATCAACGACCAGGAAAATAGCCCTGCTTCCAAATGATACCACGGGATGCTTGAATATCTACCCGAGAGGACAGAGGGAATGACACACCGCTGCAAACTCAGGCCCAAGGTCACAGTCAACAGACGATGGAAGTCACGGGAAATTAGCTTGCGCCATGATGTTCTATTAAACTATGTAACAATACTTTCAGTATTTTTAGTTTGCAGTAACAAATATTTATAGCTGTTAAAAATACCTTTATTTTTGAAAATCCTATGGGGATAAGACCATTGTTATTGAGAGTCCAAAAGCCTCACCTAGAATCCTCTATTCCCCATTGACACAATTGTTTTTATAACCCAATGTTTTATAATGTGACGTTTCTGAGGAACGCAACAAGTGCCTTCATGGCGGATCTACTTGTACTATATTGGTGGTTAATCAAAAATAATTAGATGGTACATTTCTGGTTTGTTTGAGGTGCTATTTAATTAAAATGGATCTGTGAGCCTCACCAGCCTGTGGTTGTGATCCTGTTCCTTTTTAATGATGTCCATCAGCAGGTCATGCTTCCTCTGGGCATCTTCAATCTGACAAAGTGGAAGCAGGAGGTGTTAGAAAGGGTCACTTAGTCTGGAAACTCAAGCAGTGGAACATGATATTTGAAAACACCACATATGAAGACTGTCCTGTATGGACTG
Organism: Okamejei kenojei; assembly: GCA_035221665.1. Taxonomy (NCBI): domain Eukaryota; kingdom Metazoa; phylum Chordata; class Chondrichthyes; order Rajiformes; family Rajidae; genus Okamejei; species Okamejei kenojei. The sequence continues at coordinate 5,412,827 of CM069153.1, forward strand.
TGTATACGAGGTTGGCAATGCAACTCACAGCGGACTGCAGCTTGACTTGGTTCCGGTCTTGTTCAGAACTGGACTTGCTCAGCTGTTCCACCTGCTTGAACTGCTGCTTCCACATTTTGTTCATTGTGTGTGGAGACACTGACAGATAGGGGAACTCTTCCAGTAGTAAAGGAAGGAGGTCGTTATCGTGGATCTTCACTGCAACGGACAAAACATTTAGATGGCCTTTTGTAGAGATCAAACTTAAATTGCTCTAAGGAATTGTTGTTAAATCCGTGATAGTTCTTGTGTATATTAGATATGGACAGCACACCTTAAAGACAGACAAGAGTAGCAGATGAACATTTGTTCATCCAAAGAAAGCCACCAGGTGTCAGCAAACAGAGATTTATGATACTCCACCACCAGAGGGCAATGAGAAGCACATGATTCAAACACCACTGAACACTTCAAGCCCAAGGTCTTGAATAATCACTTTCAACAGTATATGGTAGTCGTGGGAAATTAGCCTACAATGTTGCTTATCCTTCAAAGGAAAGCGCGATAGAGGTAATAACTGATGTATATCGTGTTTTTACCATGCGCTTGCAAAGCACTGTCAAATTCCTTGCATGTATACATACTTGGCTAATAACTTTATACTGACTGATAGATCAGTGTAGGCAGATCAGATTCGTGTGGAGGAAGGAACTGCAGATGCTAGTTTAAACCAAAGAATGGGTGATGTTTCAGGTTGAGACCCGAGAAGGGTCTCGAACCGAAACGTCACCCATTCCTCCTCTCCGCTGAGTTACGCCAGAATTTTGTGTCTACCTTGAGATTAGCGTGTTGTGGCATCATGTTCGGCACAGACCAGACACTATGGGCTGAGCAGCCCGTTTCTAGACAGTTCTGTTCCCCTCAATCTCTCACTCACATAGACAGTGAACGGTAGAGAGCTGGCGACCAAGGACCCTCAAAAGGCATGTCAACCATCAACGTATGGTAGACCAATGACCTTTTCTAAAGGACATGCCCTGAAGACCCATTTCTAGAGGAGCCGCCTACACCAACTGCTTGCCACGGGTCTAGGATGGGAGCTCATGTTGGGTGGTACGGCTGCCAATGCTTGTGTCAGGGCACTTGTATACATTGCAGAAGGAACAGTCCAGACTTCAAGGGACATCCCTAACCATCCTTAGTGCTTTTAAATAGCTAGTCAGCTATGTAGCACACAAACATTGTGCTGCATAACAGAACTTTAAGCCAGTGTGATTTTACTCAATTCCCACCTCAATATCATGAGGGAAAAAAAGTCATCTGCAGTGCTCTGGCTGAAAACACTCGAAGCAGCCACACCAAATGTTTTTCCAATTAGAACTATTTGGAGAATTGAAATTAGAGTGCCATGGAGAATGAAGAGACAATGATTAGTTAGAATCATGAAATGAGAGCACAGGCTGCAACTGAACATTTCGGAGGACTAGCCACCGCAAAGTTCATATGAGGCAGCAATTCAACCAGCTGAATGGCTTGCTTCTCTGCTGCAAACGTGCCTTTGAGTTTCAGCTCACGTTTTGGTTTAATACACCCAGGTTTGATTCTGAACATGCCTACAATTTTCCCCATCAGATTTCAATGACAACATTTGTGTTTCTGATGTTGGGTTGGGAGGGAGAGAGGCAAGTATTGGTTTAGGCAGAGAGTAGGAAAAAGAAAAAGCAAGTTTAAAGAACGTATTGGTAGAAAGCTTGGTCATTGACAGCGTAAATCCAAATAGCTTCTTATCAATTCTCTTGTTAATGAATAAAAAATGACCACAAAATCTGCAGGGCTGAAGCAATGTGGTCACCGAATCAGAGAATGTGGGGATGGGAGCAAGCATTGCAAGAGATGGAGGTAACATTGAGGCTGGTGAGGAGGTGACTGTTGCACAAATTGATTCTTTGTCAAGGAAGTTTGAAAAGTTCATTCCTTTGTTACCTGTAAACAAAGGTTCAACAGCTGTGTGGTGGCATTTATGCTTTTCCGAATATAATTAGCCAAATTTAGCAGACGTGTGTCGTCACCAAATTTCACCTGATACTTTCACTGTAGTTTTAATGGGGTGGAGAGCAAGGTTGAATAAAATCAGTACTAGACTATTGACAATTTAGTAGCCAGTTGTAGAAATTACACTAGACATACTGGTTTAAAAAACCACAATGAGCCTGGGTTTTGTGAGCAGAACTGTAGGTATATTTCTCAGCATAAAAGGACAATGTAAAAGCAGCAATCTTAACCCTCCTGACTGTTGCATGCTCCTGGATTCCCTATGAAGTCCAGCAGCAGTATGGGAACATGCTGAGACACCACACAATTGACACAGGAGACACTGAGTACCAGTCGAGTACCAGATTTCCCCTGACAAGAGTCAGTTCATACGCTTGAATGGAGAGTGGGTGGTGAGGAAGAACAAGCAACATCTCACTACGGCCAACAAACGCCCTGCTGTCAGCGGCAGAGCCACTAGATCAAGCGCTAGAATGGGGGATGCGGCCATTTAATGAACATTCAGTGGCCAGGCCAGATCAAATAGGAAGCCAATATCCATTTCTCCTCTCCCGTGTTCCAAGTCTTAGAGAAGCCCCAATGTTTGTAGCTCAACCCATCTAGATCTCCTTTGTCCCATCTCGGGTCCCACTTGCCAGTCCTCACCTTCCATCCCACAATTCTCCATCTGATCATCAGCAGCTGTGTCTAGTGCCGTTCCTTCTGGGATTCGGTTCCAGATTCGATCTGGATTGGCCATTGAATGGGAACAAGGGCCTGATTCGGTTCCAGCATCCATTCCCACTTGTGTCATCATTGTCCAAGTTCAAAATCAGGCCTCATCTTTGATCATTTCCCAAGGCACCTGCCTAGTGTCTGCTCATCTGTCCTCCCTTACTTTCACTAACAGCTGGGTAGGCTGTTTAATGTCAAAGAAACTTGTTGATGGCTGTTCTACCCAGACCAGCTTTTCTCTGAACTCAATGAAACTGAGATTAAAACAACAGTGGCACATACCAGGCTAAAGTTCAATGGTCGGGAGAGTGGGTGGGTGGGGGAGGGCTGCTTGATGCGGTGTACTTTGGCTTCACTGCAGTGCTGTACAATTATCTTCGGTGGTTCCACAAGTTAACACGTTTCTCTCAAAATCACAACTTTCCATTCAGCAAAACTCGAGCGATTTCTTTGAATTCTTACTCTGCATTGCTTTCTTTGGCCTTGCCACTCCTGTTGGCGTCCACTGGCCCGGCTTCGGCTTTCGTGGTGTGGTTTTTGCAGAATAAACTTTTGCTGGCTGCGGAGTTCTAGGAGCCTCTTTGAAGATGTTTTCTTTATACTCTTGCTCCTTCATAACAGATGTAGAACAGATGTCAAGCACCCGACAGGAATAGTCTGCTTGTTTTATTTACCCATTGGAACATGGCATGAGTTAGCATATTTTGAACAGGAATAAGAAACTATTGCAAGTCAATGCATGGACTCATTCATTTCTACAAAACAAGATAATCTTCAGCTAAATGGTTATAACTTTCTGGCTTATTGCCCAAACAGAACATGTGAATTTAGAAAATCAATTGAACTCATTTGATTACTTACTGTTTTCTTCACTTTTGTTACTTCTTTTCCAATTTTAGCTTTCTCTTTTTTCTTGTAATGTTCCAGTTCTTCTTTGTAACACTCACTCACTGCCTGAAGCGTAAAGAAAACGTCTCTGAAGATTTGTGGGGAAAGTCACTTAAAGAACAATTCACTACACAGCCAAATTGCTAATCACGGTTAATATTGGCAACCTCCGCGAAGGGAAATTCATTTCTTGGTGGAATGGGAAGTATACGGCTCATTAAAGTGTCCTTTAACAGAAACATCTTCAAATGGAATGGGAGATTTCACCACTTTTGTTTAATTATGTTCTAAAAAGCACACTGAATGAAGCAAGTCATTTCATTAGAGATACGATTGTGTTATACGTACTAGTGGACTATTGGCCATAACTATAACAAGAAAGGATGCTTCAAGGCAGTGATCCAAGTAACTCAAGGAACGCATGTATGACTTAGTCATGGCTTCCTGCACCATTTAGATGAAGATCAGGTTTTATGCTGCAGATCTGCAAACTGCTGCCCAAAACCAGGTAATTGTTTGCCAAATTGCTGGTTTATACTCGATTGGGTCCCCAGTAGGACTCAATCACAAGTGGATTTAGAGGAAGGTCACAAAATGAGAAAGCACCATCAAGAATAAACTATCATCCAATCCATATTTCATGTACCCAGGCTTTTAACAAATCTAAATACACAGAATTAAAGACTCAAACAAAAGTAAAAGCCTGAGGGCACCGAACATGCACCGTGAGTGGTTCAATGCACTGGGCTCCAAGCACTGGAAGAGTGTGTCCTACCAGGACAGTGTATGATCATTGCTCCAAACAGACATTCCCCAGGGTTACACAGACGAATGCTGACAGTAAGCCTTCCTCTGACATCCTCTGCTTTGCAACACTGATGGCATCATGTCACAGCTGTTGGAGCCAGGGTCTCAGGTGCTGTGTGTGGAGTTTGCATGTTCTTACCATGACCACGTGGGTTTCCTCCGGGTGCTCCAATTTCCTCCCCATCCCAACGGCGTGCAGGGTTGTATGACTGCTCTAAAATTGCTCCCAGGGAGTGGTTTAGAAAGTGGGATAACATGGAACTAATGTGAACGGGTGATTGATGGTCAGTGTGGGCTCAGCGTGCGGCATCTCTGTACTAAACTTATAAACGAACGGTGCAGGGAATAGAGACCAACAAGGTTCCATTTATTATGCAATATTTGATGTTCCAACTGCCTCATTCTATTTCAATTTTTAAAAGGTACGCTTTGCACCAACATCCACAACAAGAGGTTAGACATTTGGCATCAGCCCTAATCAAAATCCTTGTAAAGTACCTAAATCTCAAATGTCAATTTTTCCTTAATATTGCAAGTTTTGTGATCTGCACTAGATACAATATGCTATCTGACATGGTTTTAGCAGCACACCTTTTCAAGGTTACTCTGGCTGAAGGCACAACAGAAAATAACATTAAGGAGGAAGTAGTGCTCAGATGATTCACTGTTTCCACGGCTTTCCCTGCTCACCAATGTCCCAAGTACAAGCTTTGACATTGAATATTCTTCAGCTGCCTGTTGTGAATTACCCAAACATACAGTATTTACAGTCCAATGGACTCAACTGGAATCTGTACCCTCTCAGTTTTTAATACATTATTCATTTCACCCAGAAGACCCGAGAACAAAAAGAAAACCCAAAACTGGAATTTAAACTTGCTGTTGAGTTCTAACTTAAGGCTTCAAGAAAACCCCCAAAATTGTATAAATGGCATAAAGCAGGAAACAAATGTCAAGAGAACACTTCCACAGAACCCCGATTAAAAAGATAAATTCTAACACTGGACTTTCTAACACCGAGGAGTTTTGTATATTGGTATTTAAAGACCTGGAGTAAGTCACTACACTGTGGAACGGAATGATGTGTTCAATATGCCCAATGACAATATGTGTGTTTAGAGTATTAACAATAATCCGGAATCCACGTCAGTTTTGGCAGCTGGTCTTCAGGTTCCTTTTTGGCTCACCAGGGTTCCAGTTCCCATGCTTCCTTCCAATTAGCCGGGACCCCAATTCCCATACTCTTTAAATTCACTGGGTAGTTAGAATACCATTTGTTTAAGAATGGAACTGCAGATGCGGGAAAAATCGAAGGTAGATAAAAAAAGCTGGAGAAACTCAGCAGGTGAGGCACAATTAATATGGAGTGAAGGAATAGGTGATGTTTCAGGTCGAGACCCTTCTTCAGATGGTTCATACCACTTAATTAAAACAAAATTGAAAATACTGGTATATTAATAGGATTATGGCTAACAGTTTGGAAAATAACTGGAGTAACTCAGGTCAGGTAGCATCTCTGAAGAAAATGGATCATAAGAGATAGGAGTAGAATTAGGCCATTTGGCCCATCAAGACTCCTCCATTCATTCATGGCTGATCTCTCTCCCTCCTAACCCCATTCCCCTGCTTTCTCCCCATAACCGCTGACACCTGTACTAATCAAGAATCTATATACTCTGCCTTAAATCTATCTCTGCCAAAGAATTCCACAGACGACCCACTGACTAAAGAAATTCCTCCTCATCTCCTTCCTAAAATAACATCCTTTAATTCTGAGGTTACACAAAAAGCTGGAGAAACTCAGCGGGTGCAGCAGCATCTAAGGAGCGAAGGAGATAGGCGACGTTGGGCTGTGACCGCTAGTCTTAGACTCCCACTAGTGGAAACATCCTCTCTACATCCACTCTATCCAAGCATTTCACTATTCTGTACATTTGAATGAGGTCCCTCCTCATTCTTCTAAACTCCAGCGAGTACAGGCCCAGTGCTGTCAAACGCTCATGATAAACTACTCATTCCTGGAATCATTCTTGTAAATGACTGGTAACATTTCAGACTGGGAAGAGTCCTGACCCAAATGTCACCCATCCATGTACACCAGAGATGCCGCCTCACCCGTTGAGTTACTCCAGCACCTTGTCTTGATTTGTAAACCAGCACCTGCAGTCCCTTCTGTCTCCAGTTGGAACATTTGCCTGTCCTGCACCAAAGTGCTAAGCATGCTGGATTATGCAGCTTTACTTTGGTCAAAGGTAAAGAAACAATGTAAATGAAATTGTTCAAATTCTATTGCATGCATACAAAATACAATTTGCAACTGGGCTAGCTCTGCAGCATTTGCATAATACAACACAATATTTTTCAAAGCCATGTCTTATGACAGAAACACGTTGTGTAATGTGTTTTTTTTTTTATGGGTGCCACAAGCTGTGCTTGAAGCATTTGCCAGATTTTGGGGCTATCGGCAACTTGCCTTGGCTTTCACCCTTTGTAGGTCCATTTCCTGCTGTAGATCTCTGCGGATTTTCCTCATTTCGCCCTTTGAATCTTTGTTGAGTGCATCTTCAAATTCAGCTCGTAGAGTTTGTCGAGGTGGAGATGGGGAAAGGGAGCGAGCTCTGGCTCGGCCCGTCTTCCTGAGCAGTGGCGTTGCTGTATATTTGGGAAAGCACAAAAATTACATGATATCAATTTTATATTTTCAGACACGAGTAGTTGGAACGATAAAGGCCCTGTCCCACTTTCCCGAGTTACTCACGAACTCTCCCGAGTTTTCCCCTTGATTCGAACTCGGGGAATGTCGGTAGCAAGTCTGCAGAGTCCGTAGCTGCTCGTAATGCCAACCGCAGGAACTCGGGGCATCAGGTAAGTCGGGACATTTTTTTCAACATGTTGAAAAATGTCCACGAGTTAAAAAAAATAGCCCGGAGTACCTACGAACGGCTATTACCGTAATTCTCCTAGTTCGAATCAAGGGGAAAACTAGTGAGAGTTCATGAGTAACTCGGGACAGGACCTTTATTATATTATTAATTGCTTTCATTCAGAAATAGCTAGGTTCCAAACATTGATAATTCACAACAGATACCAACACTTAAAGATCTATACTGAAAATAGAGAATTATTTCTACTGGCTTGAAAATCCACTCATCCATTTGCATTTCCTAAATTGCTGGTTATAAATGACTTAATTGCTAATACAAGTTTATTTTGGTCCCAGACAGCTGCGTTTACCTTCCAGTTCCAAATATTTATCATTGAGACAGAGTTAATTAGACTATCCTTTTTGCTGAATAATTCCAACTAGAATGGAAGTTTACACAATGGACAAACATCTCATCTTGTGAAGAGAAGGAGATCGAGACCAGGCCCAAGACATCACCCTGAATGAAGGTGGGTAACTCCAACCACTTTCCTTGGTGCCCATAATGGCTCCGACCATATCCCCTCCGGTCCACTGCTTTCAGTATTACCAGAGCTCCTCAATGCCTCACTTGGACAGGTGGTGCCTTGATGCCTGGAACACAAGAGCTGCAATGTCTAGAGGGATAGACACCACAGCTCTCGAGTTCCAGAGGTGAAAGGACTGCTTGCTGTTGACATCAAGGCGCCCCACTGGTCTAAGTGAGGCATCGAGTAGCTCTGGAGTGAGCCTGCTCCTGACAAAATGTAGAAACAAAGATGCTGGTTTATACCAAAGATAGACACAACATGCTGGCATGACTCAGCATGCTAGGCAGCATCTCTGGAGGACATGGATAGGTGATGTTTCGGGTTGGGACCAGGTCTCGATCCGAAACGTCACCCATCCCTTTTCTCCAGAGATGCTGCCTGACCCACTGAGTTACTCCAGCATTTGTGTCTGTCTTTGGCCCCGACAAAACCCAACTTGATATCAGTGTAGGAAAGAAATGCAGATGCGGGTTTAAATCGAAGGTAGACACAAACTGCTGGAGTAACTCAGCGGGACAGGCAGCATCTCTGGAGAGAAGGAATGGGTGACGTTTCGGGTCGAGACCCTTCTTCAGACTGATATCAGTGAGAAGGTTAAGAGCCACTTGATAGCTCCTTCCCTTGTGCTGCCAATAGAGGGGAATGACTGGGCAATAATCAGCTGGAATGGATTTGGACTCTTGCAGCACAGAAACAGCACTTTTGTACCAACTCAAATGCTTCATCTAAGCTAGCCCAATTTGCCCATGCACATCCCTCCAAATCCTCCCTATCCTATCTGCAAACTTATTAATCATGCCTTATTCTCATCAGAATCATCACAGACAGATGACAAAAACCAATATGCCCAGCACTGATCCCAGTGGCACACCACTAGCCACATTTCATTCCACTTGCCTATAATGCACCTATTTTCCTGACCAGAGCCTCGATTTTGTCTCATCCAGAGCTCTCCCATCTGCCTTACTCTTCACTCATTTGTCATTCCTTATGAACAGAACACCCGACATTGTCAGGTAAATAACGGTGCTGGAATGTACTGAATGAGTTTGGTGGGTGTACGCCTAGCTCTAGGATGCAAGTCTTCAGTTGGGCTGTTCAGTGGATGTCAGAGGTCAATCATTTCAGCACAGCTCATCATAGAGTTCGTGGGGTGACGCCTGTATGGTCGCTCAAAGAGTCGTACCCTTTTCCGGTCGCTGCAGGATTTTCAGCATTTTGAAATTTTTCAGTGACCTGCTGAAAGTCACCTAAAAAAAAAAAAATTGCGTTAAGTGGAATCGGCCCGGCCCAACCATCTTTGGCTGTTTCCTCAATTATTTTCTTCCCAGCACAAAAGGGCGGGAGATGGGGCAGTTTGTTGATAATGTGCAGATATGGCCCGACAAGTGACAAAACCAGTATCCCTTCAGTTTCTTGTTCGGCTTCTATAGGTGCCAGACTATGTCGACCCACATCAAGGGAGTCTAGCCACCATTTTATAACATGCAATGGGATTCCCAATGCAGAGTCTTTCATCCACACTTTTAGGATCATCACAGACTAGAATCTTAATTCAGCCACACAAATGCTGGAGCTGCAAAAAATAATAGGTCAGAGGCTGTTTTTGCAGTAGATCTCAAATCCCCAGTGGCCTGCCATCGTCTACACTGTAAGGGGAGGAATGATGAATGCAGCTCAAAGTGCTGGGTTTTCCCAGGAGACAGCCTGATCGGTGGCACTATATCAACGACCTTAAACACATATTTGGAGTATTGCGTGCAATTCTGGTCGACGCGCTAGACGATGGATGTGGACACTCGAGAGATTGCAGAGGTGGTTTACTAGAATGATACCTGCATTAGGGGGCATAAACTATAGGGGTTCGACAAAACTTGGATTTTTTTTTCTGGAAGGACTCAGGACTCACCAGAGGGGAGTCCTGCCTGATAGAAGTATATAAAATTATGAGAGGCACTGATAAGGTGAATAGTCTTTTTTTTCCCCCCGCAGGATGGACATATCAAATACCAGAGCACATGGATAGGCAGGGAATGTAACTATATGGATTATGTGCATGCAGATAAGAGTTGGTTTTGTCATCATGTGAGCATATTTAGAATATGGTTGTCAGTTCTGGGCACCATGTTATAGGAAAGATAGTCAAGCTTGAAAGGGTTCAGAAAAGATTTACGAGGATGTTGCCAGGACTAGAGGGTGTGAGCTATAGGGAGAGGTTGAGTAGGCTGGGTCTCTATTCCATAGAGCATAGGAGGATGAGGGGAGATCTTATAGAGGTATTAAAAAAATCATGAGTGGAATAGATCGGGTAGATGCACAGAGTCTTTTACCCAAAGTAGAGGAATCGAGGAACAGAGGACATGGATTCAAGGTGAACGGGAAAAGATTTAATAGGAATCCAAGGGGTAACTTTTTCCACACAGAGGGTGGTGGGTGTATGGAACAAGCTGCCGGAGGAGGTAGTGGAGGCTGGGACTATCCCATTGTTTAAGAAACAGTTGGACAGGTACATGGATAGGACAGGTTTGGAGGGTTATGGACCAAGCTCAGGCAAGTTGGACTAGATAGGACATTGTTGGCCGGTGTGGGCGAGTTGGGCCGAAGGGCGTTTCCACACTGTACGACTCTATGACTATGTTCAGCGCTGACATTGTAGACCAAAGCACTTGTTCCAATGCTGTATTGTTCGATGTTTTCCCTTCCAGGACCTGCTCCAGTTACGGATCATGGAGCAACCTCCACTGCAAAGTCTGCTCCAATTCACACTCCAATCCAGCAGAAATCTTCCTCAATCATTCATAACATGTCCAAGGACTCCCTCCTCAAGAGACCTTTAGCACAAGGAATTAACAGTTCAGGAGTTAGCTCACCACTACCTTCTCCAGGGCTGCAGGTATTGGCTCGAGTCGACAACTACAAGTAATCAGTGGTTAGTATGGTGGCAACAAATGGCATCTACAAATGGACAGCAGTTGTTCATCTAGGCTGTTCCATCAGCAACCTCCAAATCTATGACCTCCATTACCAAAGACAACAGCAGCAGCAATGGTTAGTACCTGCAGGTAACCATCAAACCCCAAGAGCAATTCCAATAATTATCAAAAAAAATAGTCAAGGTAGTGGAGACAAGGATCTGCAGATGCCGAGAACACAAAGTGCTGGAGTAACTCAGTGAGTCAGGCAGCATCTGTGGAGGACATGGATAGGTTTCAGGTCAGGGCTCAGAGTGATGGTGCACCCCCACCACCATCTCTGCTGGGGAATTCAGAATGGCCAAGATAACCATGCCCATTTGCAAACTACCACCCTGCACAGTACCCAACCCGTAACGTCATCCATCCATGTAGTCTACAGATGCTGCCTGACCCGATGAGTTACTCCAGTGCTTTGTGTCTCTCTTGGCAAACCAGTTTCTGCATGCAGTTCCTGGTATTTCCACCCTGCAGTAATTGTAACACCGAGTCACTACCAGCAGAGGTCCTCAGTGAATCAGGTTGTGAGCCAGGAGAGAGTGATATACATTATTATTATTTTAATTATTAAATCGTTGAAAACATTAGCAACGCAGTGGTGCTAGTTTCCAACGGTGACGGACGCACCACAAATCTGTTCTCCATACAAGCTCCTCTTTTGCCTCTACACATGCATCTTCCGTCAACGTCTTCAGCATCTTCTCGGTTGGCCATCCCGGGTCACACGGGTGGGTTCCCAAAGCACAACCTTGTTTGCTGGCATTTCTGGGTGGCGGTGGCAGTGACTAGCGAGCCTCATCCTTCTCCACCTGATCTTCTCGCTCAGAGGTGGAATCTCCGCATAGAGCAGGGCGTTGGCGATGTGTTAAAGAATCATTCTACAGACCGTCAATGAATTTCAGCAGTTTTTTTTGTAGGGAATGTCACTTACAAATAGCATTATACTCTTAAGTAGAGGCATCATACTCCTTCTTACCCACAAAAGACATACTGATTAGAACCTTAAATACTATAGTGCCTAAAAAAGCATTGCATGCAAATGCTGTGTGGCAGTCTGCCCCAGTTTTGTGCAAGGCCAACTAACAGCAATGTTCTATCGTGCAAGACAGTGAGCACAATAGGACAGACCTTATACATAAAAAACCTACCTCCACCATTTCAAAGAGAGTTGTGGAAGATGAGAAGAAATGCTCCCTGACACACCGAGTCCTCGAGTGGATTTGTTTGTTGTTTCTTATCTCATGTCTTACAAATTCTCAAGCGGGGTCCGTCAGAATATAGCCTTGGATTTGACAGCAGCAGGCTGGGCCGCTTTAATGTTAGTCTCAGTCCTGCAGTAAAGGCTTGCTTGTGTGTGAAGGGAGGGACTGCAGATGCTGCTTTATACCAAAGATAGATACAAAATGCTGGAGAAGCTCGGCAGGTCAGGTAGCATTAATGGAGGAAAAGAATAGGTGACGTTTCAGGTGGAAACCCTTCATCAGAACCAAAGTGTTCAGACTCCAAACATCACCTGTTCTTTTCCTCCAGAGATGCTGCCTGACCCGTTGAGTTACTCCAGCATTCATGTCTTCCTTGTGTGTGAATTGTCTGTGCTGGTCTCAAATATGGAACTGTATTTTATACGTGATATTAAAGAGTATATTGAGCATTTCTGTGGCAGTGCAGAGCATACCTATACCAGTTACACCGTGGAACTGAATTTATGGAAGATCAAATTTTCAAATTCGTTCTTAATGCATAAAATTATAATTATGCAATGGTATTTCTGCCTAAAAATATTACAAAGTATTTTGTTAATGGCAGAATTAAACAGTAGAGTATATTAAAAAAAACACCACAGGCGTTCTCCTCTCTCCTCACTAGTTAGCAGAGGGCTATTATTTTACATGACTTTATTTTTAAACAGGATTTTTTGTTTTGTGAGTGTCAATGATAACAGCTGGCTTAAAGCAGTTGCAGAATAAACAATGCAGATTGGAGACATGGGACACAAGAAACTGCAGATGCTGGAGTCTTGCACAAAACAATGTGCTGGGGGACTCAGCGGGTCAACATTGAATCCTTGCTTATTGTTACCAATATGCTACATTTAAAAGTGAACATGCTGAATTGAACTAGCAAGAATCCTTTTGGAGATATCTGAAAAATCTAAAACTGTGAAGGGGAATGAAATCAAAACAGAAAAAGCTGGAAATACTCAGGTGGTCAGGCAGCTACCATTTCAGGAAACCCTTTGTCACAAGGCAAAGGAAAATGACACACAAGCAGTTAACACTGGAGGATACCAAAACTAGTGCCATAAACAAGTCTGATACGGACTCTGGGAGGAATGTCTTCACATGTTCTAGGAACAGAGTTAGGCCATTCGGCCCATCAAGTCCACTCTGCCATTCAATCATGGCTGATCTAGCATTCCCTATTAACCCCATTCTCCCTATTAACCATTCAAATATCATTCTGATATTTGAGAGCTTGTGGAAACTGGCTGAACATTTTAGGAAATGAAATGTATTACCTGGAAATATTGAAGGATGAGATGGGCAAGCACAAGTAAATCGAGGGTTTAAATAGTTTGCACAGACATTAAATATGATAAGAATTAGGTGTGGGTGACTAAGGTGACTATTTTATCCATGTTAAAGTTGACATGGATTAGCAATACCTCTTTTCTATGGTGTAGCATTACATAACCTAGCTGTATTCAACGCTCTATTCTCTAGACCTTCCAGCATGGGCCTGGGCAATTTTAAGAACTGCTGTTTCACAGGTCTGAAAACCATGAAGTGTGTTTCATACCTGGTAAACGGTGGACTCTTCTATATTCTGTGATGCCATCACTGTGCTGAGATAATTTATCTTCTTCTTTAAAATCACGAGCTTCACTCTTGTCATTCAAGGCTCGTTTCAGAATCTGTAAGCAGATAAGACGTGTCAGACAATGATCAATTCTCACTATGATTCATTTGAAAACAAGCGTTGGCATGAACCTTAAGTACGAAACCACTGCAGATACCACAAAGCTGAAATAAACTGGAATTAGTCAGCAAGTCAGACGGTATGAGTGGTCAGATGCAAACGTTGATCTGCAATGCTAAATCAGTTTTTCCTTCCGCCAAAGTTGCCTCCAGACTTGTTGACCTTGCCCATCATTCTCCTTGCTTTCAGACTTCCGGCAGCTGTGTAGGGTACCTCGAGATTACAGTTTTGTCCAAAGATCCTATAGAGAGCAAGATAGTCCACTCGGTGAAAAAACTGTAGTACGGTCACGGGCAGATTAATGGGTAATTTTCGGCCCCATTTCCGTAACCGGTTTCCATATCCGCACCAAAGATCCCATAGTGGAACAAAGATACTAGTGTGGAGACGGAAGCCAGTTACGGAACCATCTTCGTAAAAATAAAAGTTCTTTGGTAATAATCTTCTTATTTTCAGAATTATAATTTATTAAGACGAACTATTCCCCACAACGTTGATTACACTGCGAGTCAGATCGGGTTACTGAAATGGATGAAAAAGGCCCGCGTTCCGCTCCGTTGCGTACTACACGTCAGCCCATTGCATTTAGCAAGAGTTGTCTATCCTGCTCCGCTCTAGGATCTTTGGTTTTGTCAGTTTAGTTTTGTTTCTCCACAAACCCGCTACTGTTTCAACCCCTCCAGACAAATTGGATGCCATTAACAGGCCATCGCCACCCTTTCTCATAGAAACATAGGTTCAGGAGCAGGCCATTGAGCCCTTTGAGCCAGCACCACCATTCAATATGATCATGGCTGATCATCTAAAATCAGTACCCAGTTCCTAATTCCCCCCCCCACCCCACCCATATCCCTTGATTCCTTTAGCCCCAACAGCTAAATCTAACTCTATTGAATTGGCCTCCACTGCCTTCCATGGCAGATAATTCCACAGGTTCACAATTCTCAGTGAAAATGTTTTTCCTCATCCCAGTCCTAAATGGCCTATCCCTTATTCTTAAACTGTGACGCCTGGTTCTGCACTCCCCCAACATCGGGAACATTTTTCCTGCATCTAGCATGTCCAATCCTTTAAGAATTTTATGTGTCAATAAGATCCCCTCTCATCCTTCTAAATTCCAGTGAAGACAAGCCCAGTCAACCCATTCTTTCATCATGTCAGTCCCACCATCCCAGGAATTAAGCTGGTGAACCTACGCTGCACTCCCTCAAAAGTAATAATGTCCTTCCTCAAATTAGGAGACCAAAATTGCACACAATAGTCCAGGTGCAGTCTCACCAGGGCTCTGTACAACTGCAGTAGGTATCCTTGCTCCTAAACTCAAATCCTCTCACAATGAAGGCCAACATGCCATTAGCTTTCTTCACTGCCTGCTGTATCTGCATGCTTACTTTCAGTGACTGATGTACAAGCACACCCAGGTCTCGTTGCACCTCCATTCAGATGATAATCTGTCTTCCTGTTCTCACCACCAAAGTCACATTTATCCACATTATACTGCATCTGCTCACTCACCCAACCTACCCATCCAAGTAATTCTGCAGTCTCATATCATCCTTCTCGCAGCTCACACTGCCACCCAGCTTTGTGTCATCCACAAACATGGAGATGTTACATTTAATTCCTTCATCTAAATCGTTAATATATATTGTAAATAATTGGGGTCCCAGCAGAGCCTTGCGGCATCCCACTAATCACTGCCTGCCATTCTGAAAATGAACTGTAAATTCCTACTCTTTGCTTCCAGTCTGCCAACCAGTTCTCTATCCATGTCAATACCCTACCCCCAATACCACGTGCTCTAATTTTGCACACCAATCTCGTGTGGGACATTGTCAAAGGCTTTTTGAAAGTCCAGATCCACTGGCCCTCCCTTCTACTTGTTACATCCTCAAAGAATTCCAGAAGATCAAGCATGATTTCCCCTTCATAAATCCATGCTGACTTTGACCGATCCCATCACTGCTTTCCAAATGCGCTGCTATTACATCTTTAATAATCAACTTCCCCACTACCGATGCAAGGCTAACTGGTCTATAATTCCGTTTTCTCTCTCCCCCCTTTCTTCAAAAGTGGGGTTACACTTGCTACCCTCCAGTCCACAGGAACTGATCCAGAGTCTATAGAACATTGGAAAATGATCACCAATGCAACTTCCTCGAGTACTCTGGGATGCAGACCATCAGGCCCTGGGGATTTATCTGCCTTCAGTCCCAATGGTTTACACAACACCATTTCTTGACCAATGTGGATTCCCTTCAGCTCCTCCCTCCCACTAGATCTTCAGTCCCCTAGTATTTCTGGGACATTGGTTCTGTCTTCATTTAGGAAGGCACAAACAAAGTATTTGTTTAACTGTTCTGCCATTTACCCGTTTCCCATTGTAGATTCACCTGCCTCCGATTGCAAGGTGCTTAGATTTATCTTCCCTAATCTTTTTCCATATCTAAAGAAGCTTTTACAGTCAGTTTTTATATTCCCCGTAAGCTTTCTATCATGCTCTTCCCCCCCCCCCTCTTAATTAACCCTTTTGTCCTCCCCTGTTGAATTCCAAATTTCTCCCAGTCCTCCAGTTTGCTGCTTCCTCTGGCCAATTTATATGCCTCTTCCTTGGATTTAATACTATCCTCGACTTCCCTCGTTAGCCACGGTTCAGCCGCCTTCACAGTTTTATTTTTTTCGTCAGACAGGGATGATTAATTTTGGGAGTTCATCCATGCGGTCCTTAAATCTTTGCTATTGCATCTCCACCACCAAACCCTTTAAGTAGAATTTGCTTGTCTATTCTAGCCAATTCCCATCTCATACCTTCAAAGTCTCATTTCTTTATGCTCAAGACCCTAGTTTCTTAATTAACTGCATCACTCTCCATCTGAAAGCAGAATTCCATCATATAAATGGTCACTGTTGCACAACAAGCTCGCTAACTAATCCAACCTCATTACACAATACCCAGTCTAGGATGGCCTGCCCCCTAGTCAGTTCCTCTACATATTGGCTTAAAAAAAAACATCTCTCCCTCTACATTCCTCTCTTCCTCCTCTTAATCCATTTACTCTGGTCCCCACCCTACCAGCCATTCCCTTTGCTTGGCCCACATTTCCTCTTTCTCAGCTACTTAAAACTGATGTGCTTTCTAAAATGTTCCCAATTCTGACAAAAGGTCAACTGGAAACTATCAATGTTGCCTTGCTTGCCGATTGTGTCGGTTTTTTCTGCTTGCGTTAGAGCTGCTGGGACAATATTTATCCCTTTATCCACAGCACAAAAGCATTTATCAGGTCATCAAATTGTTAAGCTGTGTGTAAATTGATTGCAATGTCACCAGCTTTACATAGCACAAGTCTCAGTGAGTCAGGCTGCATCTGCAGAGAGAATGGACAAGCAAAGTTTCAGGCTGGGACCCTTCTTCAGATCAATGTAGTGGGGAGAAAAATGGAAAAGAGTGGGTCTTCTTCTTTCTGTGTGGCATGCATAGCCCAAAGTTGTAGGACAACTTGTTCCATTTGATCTTCCGTTTGTGAAAAAGAGGGGATGGAGGAGCAAAGCTTGGCAAACGATAGGTTGATATGTGCAAAGGGGGTTGTGATAGGCAGATGGGTAGAGTGATTGGCCCGTCCTACTTTGGCAACTTTTTAGGCAACTGCAGGAGATTTTGCAGTCGCCACGTTCGCGGGTGGTTGCTGGGGAGTCGCCTTCATGGTTCCCGCATTCTGCGTTGTGGTCTCATTATGGTCGCCGAGAATTTTTCAACGTTGAAAAATGGCAGATGAGTTGAACAGGTACTTTGGATCTGTCTTCACTAAGGAGGACATAAACAATCTCCCTGATATAGTAGTGGCCAGAGGATCTGGGGTGAAAGAGGAACTGAAGAAAATCCACATTAGGCAGGAAATGGTGTTGGATAGACTGATGGGACTGAAGGCTGATAAATCCCCAGGGCCTGATAGTCTGCATCCCAGGGTACTTAAGGAAGTGGCTCTAGAAATCGTGGATGCATTGGTGATAATTTTAAAATGTTCTATAGACTCAGGATCAGTTCCTGTGTATTGGAGGGTAGCTAATGTTAGCCCACATTTTAAGAAAGGTGAGAGAGAGAAAACAGGGAATTATAGACCAGTTAGTCTGATATCGGTGGTGGGGAAGATGCTGGAGTTAATTATAAAAGATGAGATAGCTGCACATTTGGATAGCAGTAACAGGATCGGTCCAAGTCAGCATGGATTTACAAAGCTCGACTAATCTTCTGGAATTTTTGGAAGATGTAACTAGGAAAATGGACAATGGAGTGCCAGTGGATGTTGTTTACCTGGACTTTCAGAAAGCATTTGATAAAGTCCCACATAGGAGATTAGTGGGCAAAATTAGGGGACAAGGTATTGGGGGGAGGGGGGGGGGGGGGGGGTAGAGTGCTGACATGGATAGAGAAATGGTTGGCAGACAGGAAACAAAGAGTAGGGATTAATGGGTCCCTTTCAGAATGGCAGGCAGTGACTAGTGGGGTACCGCAAGGCTCGGTGCTGGGACCGCAGCTATTTACAATATACATCAATGATTTGGATGAAGGGATTCAAAGTAACATTAGCAAATTTGCAGATGACACAAAGCTAGGTGGCAGTGTGAACTGTGATGAGAATGCAGGGTGACTTGGACAGGTTGGGGGAGTGGGCAGATGCATGGCAGATTAAGTTAAATATGGATAAATGTGAGGTTATCCACTTTGGTAGCAAAAACAGGAAGGTAGATTACTATCTAAATGGTATCATGTTGGGAAAAGGGGAAGTACAACGGGATCTAGGTGTCCTTGTACATCAGTCTATGAAAGTAAGCATGCAGGTACAGCAGGCAGTGAAGAAAGCAAATGGCATGTTGGCCTTTATAATAAGAGGAATCGAATATAAAAGCAAAGAGGTCCTTCTGCAGTTGTACGGAGCCCTAGTGAGACCACAACTGGAGTATTGTGTGCAGTTTTGGTCCCCTAATTTGAGGAAGGACATTCTTGCTATTGAGGGAGTGCAGCGTAGGTTTACAAGGTTAATTCCCGGGATGGCGGGACTGTCATATGCTGAGAGAATGGAACAGCTGGGCTTGTACACTCTGGAGTTTAGAAGGATGAGAGGATATCTCATTGAAACATACGATTGTTAAGGGCTTGGATATACTAGAGGCAGGAAACATGTTCCCGATGTTGGGGGAGTCGAGAACCAGGGGCCACAGTTTGAGAATAAGGAGTAAGCCATTTAGAACGGAGACAAGGAAACACTTTTTCTCAGAGAGTGGTGAGTCTGTGGAATTCTCTGCCTCAGAGGGCGGTGGGGGCAGGTTCTCTGGATACTTTCAAGAGAGAGCTAGATAGGGATCTTAAAAATAGTGGAGTCAGGGGATATGGGGAGAAGGCAGGAACAGGGTACTGATTGGGGTTGATTAGCTGGCTCTTGCACCCATTGTCTAAAGCCAAATAAATGTTCCCATTATCTTATAAAAATAAAATTGTTTGGCCGACAAATTCATTTTTTTGAATTTGTTTTGGAGGTGTTTTAGTCTTTCATGTGGTGGGTGGGGGAGAGAAAGGGGGAAACTTTATTTCCTGGTCCCTACCTGGTCGGAGAGGCAGCTTTCCTCCGAGCTGCTTCTTCGCCCCCCCCCCCCTCCTCGCGGCCTACCATCGGTACCATCACTACCTGTCGGGACCGGCCGGGACGGCAGCGGCTCAGCGCAGGGACACCATCACGGAGCGGGTGATGTCTTTGCCGGGTCACTCCGGAGTGCTGTGGCCGCCGACTTCAACGTCCGAGGAGCTGTGGCTGCGGGTGTCAGCCACGGGCGGCGCTGGATTTGAAACACCGCGGAGCCTGGGATTCGAGATCGCCAGAGTCGGAGCTCCAACCAGCACGGCCTGAGGACTTCGGGTGCCGCAGTCTCCAGGGAGGAAGCGGCCGCTCCAGACATTTCCAGGCTGCCGAGGAGCATTTACCCGATGCTGGAGCTCCAGCTTTCCGGCCAGAGGGCCCGAAAAACATCGGACTGGCTGCAGAGACCACAATAGGCCCGACTATAGGTGAACAGAGGACGGGACTGGACTTAGCTGCTTTCCCCCACAGTGGGAACCATTGTGGGGGGATGTTTTTATGTTTATTGTTAAATTCTTTAATGTTGTGTCTTCTCTTTATTTGTGTGCTGCATTGGCAAGTCAAATTTCACTACACCATTTGGTGTTTGTGATAATAAATGTTCTTTGTCCTTTGACATTTAATCTGACTAGTCACTAATTGCAGGAATTGCCACAGACAAACGTTACCGTATCGAGTTGATGCAGTTTCTGAGACAGCTTCGCAGACATCTCATGTAGTTCCTCTTCTGCAAGAATGTTCTGGGCTCTTCGGTGAGAAAGACGTTCATCTCGAACCGAAACCCTTTGACTTTCAATTTTACTACAAAAGATAAAAAGATGTTCATATATTTGTCTTTAATAGGCAATAGCATTTCATATCACAGAATTAATTTTAAACAAAGGAGCAGCCTTAAAAATCAAACTGCCACTTGACACCTGACATTCTTGATTTTTATGGGTGTCAGAGGTTATGGGGAGAAGGCAGGAGAATGGGGTTAGGAGTGAGATAGATCAGCCATGATTGAATGGCAGAGTAGACTTGATGGGCCGAATGGCCCAACATTTCCGATGTTGGGAGAGTTCAGAACCACGGGCCACAGTTTAAGAATAAGGGGAAAGCCATTTAGAACAGAGATGAGGAAACACTTTTTCCACACAGAGTTGTGAGTCTGTGGAATTCTCTGCCTCAATGGCGGTGGAGGCCGGTTCTCTGTATACATTCAAGAGAGAGCTAAATAGGGCTCTTGAAGATAGCGGAGTCAGGGGATATGGGGAGAAGGCAGGAACTGCGTACTGATTGTGGATGATCAGCTATGATCACATTGAATGGCGGTGCTGGCTTGAAGGGCCGAATGGCCTACTCCTGCACCGATTGCTTAATTCTACTCCTATTCCTTATGACATTTTTGGCAAAAATGTTTTAATCAGGCTAAAACATTTTAGCCTGATTAAAACAGTCTCAGTCCCTCCTCCCATTGGTACGGAACTTTTGCATTTTTCAGCTTGAAATTGTGTAATATGGTGCATACTGTAGTGAGTCTTTTAACTTACATTTGAATGCAATATATGCTTTAAATTGGATTAGCTATGAATAAGGTTAGAGTAAATTACATTCCTAATTACATTCCACAGTAGAGCCCAGGCTCTGATCCATACGTGCAGCACATGAATGATCTTAGTGTATTCATGTATGGAAATCAGATTATAATCAAACACTTGACCCATGTTGGCCAACCTGGGTCTCACTGCACACCTGGTACTACTCCTGGCCCTGACTCCAGTTGCATACCTTCTCTCATTCCTGTCTCCGAGTCCAGCCCTACACCCGGCCCCCTATTCTACCCCGATCATAGCTGCTTACCTGCTTAGGTTCCCAGTGCTGAACACACCCCTGGTCCCAGCTTTGACTGCACACTAGTACTATTCCAGACCTTGACTCTGGATGCACACTTGGCCTTGCTCCTAACCCCTTTGCACTGACAATATATCTGGCCCACACACAAAGCCCCATATCTGACCCCCTGGACTTAACCTATTACGTTCAAGTCCACAGGTGCTTAGCTAATGCAGTAATTCTTTATGGGGCACTTCACAGACCAAATTATGGATAACAAAATGTGCTACATTCATTGACTTCCTTGTTATCTAACATGCTAGTCACTTTGTCAAAGAAGTCATCAATTGGCTGAACGCAATTCCCATCCATAAAATTACTCACTCAGCTGTATAAGTATTCTGATACCATTTCTTTCATTTTCGCAACAAACTGTACTGAAGTCATCAGGCTAATTATAAATCAATAACATTAGCCAACTCCGAAACATGAAGCGCTGAGCATTGGGATCCAGACATCACGGACATCTGGCAGTGTTCTCCATCTTTGAAAGTGGGGAGACCGAGCGATCACTGATCACTGGCCTTGGGGATAGCCGGTGAGGGAGTGGAACAACCGAGTGGGGAGAGGGTGTGGAAGAACTGTGTGTTCCCCCCCCCATTTGATGTATTAAAATTCATGTTTTAGTGCATTATAGAAGTATGATTTCAATGTTTTTTGTATGAAGCATTTAAGAGGTAACTTAAGTGGTAACACAAAGGGTAATGGGTGTTTCGAACAAGCTGCCAGAGGTAGTTGAGGCAGGGACCATCCCAACATTTAAGAAACAGGTAGACCGACACATGGATAGGACAGGTTTGGAGGTATGGACCAAAAGCAGGTACCGTAGCTGGGACATGTTGGCGGGTGTGGGCAAGTTGTGCACTGAAGGGCCTGTTTTCACACTGTATCACTCTATGACCATATACCTCCACCATGCATGAATGCTTCAAAATCAAGTGATCGAGTTTTATTGCCATATACTCAAGCAGAGAAACATAGAAAATAGGCGCCGGAAAAGGCCATCGGCCCATCGAGCCAGCACTGCTATTCAATATGATCATGGCTATTCATCTAGAATCAGTACCTCTTTCCTGTTTCCCCCCCCCCCCCCCCCCCATATCCCTCGATTCCGTGAGCTAAATGTAACTCTCTTGAAAACATCCAGTGAATTGGCCTGCACTGCCTTCTGTGGCAGAAAATTCCACAGATTCACAACTCTGTGTGAAGAAAGTTTGTCCTCATCTCAGTCCTAACTGCGCCCCCCCCCCCCTTTATTCTTAAACTGTGACCCCTGGTTCTGAACTCTGCCAACATAGGGAACATTTTTCCTGCAGTTACAGTAAGTGTATATCGAGCAGGCAAGCAGGATGCTTTCTCCAACCACCCCCATTTGAAGTCCACTATCTTCCACCGTTTCTACCCAGTGCCTGGTACTTACTTCCAGCAGCCACTGGTTGTCCTCCAGGATGCACGGAGCCGCAACCTGATCCATGCCGGTCACCTGGGCGAATTTGGCACAGACACTCTCACGGCAGCGGCGCAACGCTTCAGACGCCTTGCACCGAGGCTGCTCCATGGCCGGAGCTGCAGTGAGCAACTCCAGCCCGGCAAACACTCACTAGCCCCGCTCCCCATCTGCATCTGTCCCCATCGCTGCTTCTGCTTCCAACTCCCATGGCCCATGCAGTCGATATGAGCTTTGAAATTTTCGTTGATCACAGAATTTCTCACGACAGCGTGAGATATTTGTGATCAGCGTGAGAATTTGACGAAATGTGTGATTCTCACTCTCAGTGCATGGGAGTTGGCAGCCCTGCCTCTCTATCCCCCCCCCCCCCTCATCCCTCACCCCCCCTTCCCCCTAACTCTCCCTCTCCTATTTCTCTTTGCCTCCCCATCTCCCTGTTTTTCTCTTTCCCCTTCCCCTCTCTCTTCCCCCCCTCACTCTCTCCCCTCCCCCCATTCACCCCCCCCCCCCTCTCTACCCTCCTTTGAGAGCCCCTGTCCCATCAGCACAGAGACTCTCTCGGCAGCGGCGCAATGCTTCAGATGCCTCCGATCGGCCCGGGACTCTTGCACTGCTCCATGGCCAGAGATGCAGCGAGCGACTCGCAGGCCCCGCAAACACTCCGCAGCCCCGGCTTTCCGTCCGCATCTGTTCCCGCCGCTATATCCGCTCCCATCCCTCCCTCAGCCCCAGCTCTCCAACACCCGCGGACCATGCAGTTTATCTGAGTTTTGACATTTCCGTTGATCAGAGAATTTCCCACCACAGAGCGTGAGAAATTTCTGATCAGCGCGAGGGAGTGAGAGTTTCTTCAAATGCATGATTCTCATGCTCAAAGCGAGAGTTGGCAGCCCTGGGCTTAGTGACTAATACATCTGTTGTAATACTTTGAGCTGCAGGTGAGGCATATCCTGGAGTAATTGAGCAAGGGTTGTGTGATTGTCAGAATCAGATGAGTCAGAATCAGATGAGATGTTCAATTAAGGAAGCAACAGTTTGTTTTTGTTTAATTTAGAGATTCAGCATGGAAACACCAAATCTATTGTCCTTGAATTATAGACAGTTAGCTTGGAGTTTAGCATGCATGTGGAAGAATGAAAAGGTAATCAACAATCCATGTTCTCCAGTGATGCTGCCCAACCCGTTGAGTTATTCCAGCATCCTGCGTCATTCATTGCTTTGTAAACCAGCACCGACAGAGCCTTGTTTCAACAAAGTGCTAAAATAGATTTGGTAAGAATGACTGTTTAAAGGGTATTGTATGTAAATTGGCTTCCTCATTTTACAAGTATGACCACACAGCAATAAATCCTTTAAGTATTTTTAAGATCAGCGATTATCTAAAGTGCAATTTGTCACTCTCTAATATATTCCAAACATATTCTAAATGTCTATATACCTTGAAAAGGAGCTTTCTTCATTCCCAATGTCATTCTGCCACGGGTTGCTTGTAGCCGAATGCTCACATTGATTGGTCACCCGCTCTTCTTCCAACAGCTCATCCCATTGATCGGTTTTACTCTGCATGGTCAGAACTCTGATATCCGGTTCCGTTTGGAATGCAACTCGTTTCTGTACGCTGTTGGAATTCTGCAAGGGCAAGCAGAAAGATTTCCAAATCGCATTTACTTTGTTTGCTGGCCTATTGTTCTTTTGCATATCCACCAGCTTTAAACATTGAGGGAACATAGCTGGGTCAGGGGGTCTTCACTTCCTCATTATCACCTTTCCAGTAGAAATTACATAGAAATACAGGGCAGAGACAAGCACTTCATGTCTGTGCTGACCACGGTGCCAAATTAAATGAATCCCATCTGACTACACACAATCTGTACATCTCCATGTCGGATCAAGTGCCTGTTGAAATGCCTCTTAGGCACTGCTGCTATCATATCTGCTACTACTACCTTCCCCAGCAGTACAATGCAGGCACCTACTTCTGTCTATGTATAAAATAATGTGCCTTGCATATCCCCATTAAAATCACTCCTTTTCTTTTCTGAAATGACATGTAAACTGCGTGGTGATCCCCTTGATGCTGCTTAAAGATGTTGTGTAAAAAGAGAACTACTATTGTAAATTTCACAGAACAGTGTTCTTGGCAAATTAAACTAACCCCATCCAAGAGCTCATGGTCTATATCCCTCCATGCATTCATCAGGGCAGAGTTGCTGCCTTACAGCGTCAGACCAGGATTCCATCCAGACTACGGGTACGATCTGTACAGAGTTTATACGTTCTCCCCGTGGGTTTTCTCCGGATGATCCGGTTTCCTCCCAAAGTAGGTTAATTGGCTCCGATTTAAAAAAAATTGCAAATTGTGTGCAGGATATCATTAGTCTACAGGGAACACTGGTCGGTGTAGGCCCAATGGGCTGAAGGCTTGTTTCCACGCTGCATCTAAACTAAACCAAATTAAGAGTTCAGGAGGCCACTGTGTCCAGACAGAAAACAAGGTGCTGTTCCTCATGCTGGCATTGTACATCACTGATAGTACAGGAGCCCACAGACCTCAACAGATAATACAGTACTCTTAAGCAACTACTTTGGAATCAGTGATTTGTACAAGCCAATTGTTTCCCGAGATTTGCCTTCTATTATGAAAGCCAAGTTAACGGTTAAAACATCCAAAATCAGGAAATCAAATTTTATTAAAAACTCGCATCAGCACATTTAATAACATTACACAAGTTAAAAGGCCCTTAAAGGCAAGATGATGCAATACTAACCACTGCAGCAGTTTCTACAGCGCTCAGAGATTCCAGATTCCTCTTTGAAACATCCTCTGAATCTTGCAACTCCTGCAGCACACCTTCCTTCAAGGAATCTACAAAAATAAAACACATTTGTAGGAACTGGTTTCTTTAAAGGAGTTCAAATTATGAAGGGATGTGAAATTGCACACGATACAGACTCAACATCATTCCCACATTCCAAAGACCTACAGGTATGTAGGTTAATTGACGGTGTAAATGTAACAATTGTCCCTGGCGTGTGTAGATAGTGTAAATGTGCTGGGAATGCTGGTCAGCGCAGACCCAGTGGGCCGAAGGGTCCGTTTCCGCGCTGTATCTCTAAATTAAACTAACTCCTTCCATAGGTTCAGTTCAGTTTATTGTCACGTGTACAGAGGTACAGTGAAAAGCTTTTATTGCATACTAGCCACTCACCAGAAATACAATAGATGATTACAATCGATCCATTTACAGTGTATAGAAACATAAGAGAATAACGTTTAGTACAAGGTAAAGCCAGCAAAATCCGATCAAGGATAGTCCGAGGGTCACCAAAGAGGTAGATAATAGTTCAGCACTGCTCTCTGGTTGCAGTAGGATGATTGCTGCCCAATAACAGCTGGGAAGAAACGGTCCCCCAAATCTGGTGGCGTACATTGGTTGGTTTGTATGATGGAATGAACAGTGTCCACCATTTGCTTCAATTTCTTGTTGTCTTGGACGGAGTTGCACCCAAAGCAAGCTGTGATGCATCCAAATAAAATGCTTTCTATGGTGCATCTGTAAAAGTTGGTGAGATTTGTAGGGGACACGTTAAACTTCCTAAGCCTTCCAAGGAAGTAGTAGAAGAGGCATTGGTGTGTGTTCTTGGTCGTTGCATTCAAGTTAGTACATTGCCTAGCAAAACAGATACATCCAGACTCCAGGACAAGGATGGGGAAAACCCATTTATCATAATTATCTCCTGGACATAGAGTTTGTTTCTGGGAGTACAAGCACAGAAGTGGAAGACTACATTGTAAACGACTGAGGGAATAGATAAATAGTCTCTGCCAGAGCTGCCAAGTTTTGTCAGAGCATTTCAGTAATCTAGTACCTGAAAATCAGCATTTTGCTGAGGAAATCAGCATGTTTTGTAATGCGGTACCATTTTGCTGAGAAAAATGTTGTTTTTTTTTAATGTGCAATCATACCCATGTAAGAGTACAAGGATGCATAACTTTGCTACCAATTGACATGTCTTCTACGCACCTTACTTGACAGCGCATTTGTTGCCATCTCTTTGTATACTTCTGTTTGAACGGCTGCTTCCTGCTTTTAGCACCCGATGATGATGTAGAAGCCATTTTGGAAGCCTTCCTCACTCTCTCTCTCTCTCTCTCTCTCTCTCTCTCTCTCTCTCTCTTCTTGCTTTTTTCTCCCTATTTCCTTCCTCCCCCTCCCCATCACTCCACCCCTCCCTCTCCACCCTCGAAGGCCACCTACCGTTCTGTAAAATCAAGGCCTATCCCAATGAAACTGCAATCCCACTGGTAACCTTTCACTACTAGGCTTACCCAGAATTCTACCACTGCCTGAAAAATAATGAAAGGCTCAACTACCACCGAGGAAGAATTCCAAAGACTCATTGTTATACGAGAATTTTCCTGAACAGTCTGTGACCCATACCGCTGTGGCCATAGCCCTATGTGTAAAGCCCATAGCGCTCCAGCTGGTAGTGCTATTTTTAGAACCCATAGCGCTGTCGCCGACAGCTCTTAGTTTAAATTCCCACACGTTAAACTGACAGCGCTCCGTTTAAACCTGAAGCAGGACAGGCAGCAACTCTGGGGGAGAAGGAATGGGTGACGTTTCTGGTCGAGACCCTTCTTGAGACTGAACTGAACTCTGTATTTAACACAAAATCATAAATCTGTATTCTAATCATATTTCCGTACAAAATATGGAAAATCCATACTTGGCAGCTCTGCTCTGCGCTTACACTGTTGAATAGCTCCTCAAAAACCAATACAAAAGGTTTTGAAAAATGGGTAAAGTGTGGAATTCTTCACAATTTTATTTAGTTTTGTTAAAATATATACATTCTTTAGACATTGTGAGGCACTGTGCTGATCATGTAAACTCCTCTCAGATTTTCCCTGCTCTATTAAACATCTCCACATAATGTTGAAGCCACAAGAGAGACAATTGGAACTGCACATGAACTAGTTTTTGTTGAAACAGCAATTAAGAAAGCACAAGGACTACCTGACTGTGAATAAGGAGAATTAAAATAAGTAATGCTGAACTGAACAAAACTCTAGCAAGTCATGGAAATTATGTAAAGTCCTGATCACTGTATAGTATAAAGTGTCAGGGCTCTTGAGGTGATACAGAAGCTTATCAGTACTGAAATATGTTAAAATATTTGAGTAACTACAAATGTTTTCCATTGGACAGGATGCTATGAAGTGGTATTAGAACAAAAAGATAGAGGATTATTAAAGATATGGAATGCACTAACACAAAAAAAAGGCAGAATCAAAGTTCCTGGAAAGTTAAGGCAAATGGGCACATACTGATCCATCAGAGTGAGGAGGTGGACAAAAGAGGCAAAAACATAAATAGGAACAAACTGCTGATGATGGTTTATACTAAAGAAAGAGTTAATCCCTCTGTAGAGATGCTACCCGACCTGCTCAGTTACTGCAAGGTAGATAAAAATGCTGGAGAAACTCAGCAGGCGAGGCAGCATCAATGGAGCGAAGAAATAGGTGACTTCCCTTTTTGTTTATCACCGATTTCCATCACCTGATGTTTTACACAGATAAAAGGAAACCCAATACCTTGTAATCTGTTGAGGCAAATACTGGAATTACTCCCTTTACATTTAAAGTGCAGACTATATGTAAACTGTAGATGTGATATAATAAACATTCTTACCCAAGGGTATACTTGATAGTAACTTGTTTGTAGAACATTTGTCCGTTCTTTCTGGTAACTTGAGAATAGAGCAATTTAAAATAAAGGAAAAATGACAACATTTTATTAAAGTATTTTATTTTTAATCTGGAGCAAGCAAAACATTATTAAATGTTAACCATGAATGAGCAACATTTTTCAATGATCACCTGAACACCCAACCCAACAGTCAATTGGCAAGCACTAATTTAAAACCCTGCATCATAGAAGACAGGTTCCTAGAAAGCTAGAACACCCGTGCGCTTATAGAATGCGCACGTGTCCATTGTAAGGCATCATGCAATGAATTAATCTTATTCATATTACAGTAACAAACATAATCTTTATAAATTAATCTCTCTTGTGCACAAGGGTCATTTTCTAGGTTCACTTATTTAATCTAATTTCACAAATTAGAAAAAGAGACAGAATCTGTAGAGAGGTACAGTTTGATACTACAAGGCAAAAGGTGATATAGTACAGTAGATCATTTCAAAATTCTGGCAGCCAAGAAAAACTGTCCCTTGCAACAGGGAGGCACCTCTTATGTTACCATCCACCTGCATAATCACAATCACTTTTCATTTAACTCTGTTTAGGCAAACTCAGACTTGGCTCTCCTTATTCTCTGCACATTTATCTCCAAAATATTCTTATTCTGGTGAAAAGAAATGGATCTTTCTTCCCTCAAAAATATTTTGGCTTGTTACTATATGTTTTGCAGCTTTAAATGCCAGATTTCTAATAAAGTAATGGTTTTGCTTTTGTATTTTACCTGCAATTTTATAGGTCACCTATAAAAAGACATCTGCTCAAGCTGTATAACCAACAGCTCCCTGCTTCTTTAGAGGTTTGTGGATCACTCAACATGTTAACTTTTAATGTCTGTTACTTCTTTTCCCCTTTCATTCTCAAAATGTTAACACTTTATCAAATGAAAGTATTACAGATTAAAATAAAATACATTGCCATGGGGTTTGCAGGTTCAAGCTTTTACTTTAGTCATTCCTTTTAATTTGCATCATCATCATGTAGAAACAGATAAGTACACAAATTGAATTACTAATCTGAACATTCGGGTGTCAGATATCTACAACAGATGCATTAATGTTTCAAGATGCGCAAGCGAAATAAAGTTTGATGCACACTCCATAAATATCAGAATGTCATGATTTGCATTAAAAAGTATATTCAAAGTGTTATGCCTACTCACGCTGTGGCCTGTAGATGCTGGATACAGTTTTGGTCCTTCTGCAAGAATTGGACTTTTTCTCGAAGTATCAAGTTGCCGTTCTCGATTGACTATCAAATGGGAGCTGGGCTGAGAACTGATCAATTCTACACCTTGCAGTGGATATTTGGCAGGGTGGTATGGGGATTGCAAGGGAATAGCAGGCCGGATGGGTTCTCCAAGTTGCAGAGCATTAGTGCCTGGTCCAGTGGACGGAGCTCTCAAGGGGAAGATATCCGGAGACCCTATTCCCAAAAAAATAAGCGTTTGCACAGTGAATAATAACACAATTGAAAATCAGAGAGAGCAAAAAATAATGTTCACATTATTTTATTAACAAAACGGAGTCAAGGAACCCCTTGTACAATATGTCTGTGCTTTAGGTTACTGGGGCAACGGTCAATTGAAAAGTTTCCATTCCATTGTCAATGTTTGAATTTAATTGGCTAGAGAAACTCAGCGGGTGCAGCAGCATCTAAGGAGCGAAGGAGATAGGTGACATTTCGGGTCAAGAAGGGTCTCCACCCGAAACGTCGCCCATCTCCTTCGCTCCTTAGATGCTGCTGCACCCGCTGAGTTTCTCCAGCCTTTTGTGTACCCTCAATTCTCCAGCATCTGCAGTTCCTTCTTTTACACTTTGAATTTAATTGACTAGATTTAAACTGGGTAAACAGGTTTTGTTTATTCAGTGCTCCCACCCATAATAAAAACAGAAAAAGCTTAAAATCCCAAGCAAACAAAGCAGCATCTGTGCAGAGACAAATGCTAGAACTAGAAAATTAAGGAGGCATTATATGATACATCATTACCCCAGGCCATTTCACCCAGTTTCCCTTTTACCCCCATACCCCTTCCATGTGTGAAACAAAGTGCTGGAGTAATTCATTGGGCAGGTGGCATCTCCTAAGGAATGGTCATTGGATGATGCTTCAGGTCAGGACTATTCATCAGACTGAAGACCCAAAACGTTGTCTGTCCATTCCCTCCGCAGATGCTGTCTGACCCATTGAGTTACTCCAGCATTTTCTGTTATGCTCAAAATTTCACCATCTGCAGTTCCTTGCTTCTCTCTTCCAGGCCAAATCCACTTGTATCTGCATTTCTACAAACTGATCATAGTACCATTTCCCCCCCCCAGTTTTGACAGAAGTGGTTGCCCCAATATATTTAACAGCTTCTCATGCCACATATGTGTCTGACACAAACATGCCAAGAAATGTTGTTTGTCTGTAACTTTCTGATTTTATAAAGCGAGCAATCCTAATTCTGCATAAGAAACAAACAACTAGCATCTGGAAGACGGAAAAAATCTTAAGGCAGCCTTACTAGTTGTAACCTTGGGATTCCACTTCTTAAATCTCCAGGGCATAAATAATTATAGAATGTTCCACATAAACGATGGAGCTAGATGCAACCTACCCAGAGGATCTTTCCCATTTCTAAACAAACACGTTCATACTTACTTGCCGATTTTTGAATTTCTTCCCGGTTGGCATCATGTGGAACACAACTAGCTGGGAATGAGCAGATCCCATTTTGCCCATGGGTCCTCAGCTTTAACTTTTTTTCTGACTGCTGACCACTACTGCATTGAAATTCTGGTAGGTCTTAAAAATAAATTGGGACACAATTTTTATTTTCAAAGGGAAAAAAAATAAATTGGAAAAACACTAAAATATTGGAGGCTTCAATATATCAAAAATTGAAACAGAGAAATTAATTACACATAAAGTGCTGGAGGTAGGCAGCATCTCTGGAGAAAAAGGATGTGTGACGTTTCAGGTCAGAAACCTTCTTCAGGCTGAAGGTTGGGGGGGGGGGGGGGGGGGGGGGGGGGGGGGGGGGGGGGGGGGGAAGGACTGGAGGTAGGAAAAGGCCAGAACAAAACAGGGCCAGCAACAGATGACCAAGGAAGGGTGGAGCCCATTGCTGGCTGCAGAAGAGGTAATAACAAAGGGATACAAGAATGTGAACAGTGGAAATTAGTTAGTTGGCATCTGTCCATCTGTGGGAGATGATGGTGCAGCTTTGGTGTTGTCCTGTTTGGAGAGGGGAATGTTTCATCAATGGTTGTAGTTCCTGCTGCGGCCGACCAGGCCCATCCTTGACAGGCAGACCCTACCACAGGTGACGTTGTTTCTGGCTGTTGGATTGGGTAATGTGTTGCTGTTGTCGTTGATCATTTTGTGGCAGTGGTGTCTGGCCTCCAGGGTCTTGAACCACATGCTGTTGTGTTTTGCTTCTTTTAAATAAAGCACATAGGAGGAATACAGCTGTACACAATAATACAGCCTCCAACTGAGCAAAGATACAATATTTCAAAGGTCTTTTGTCAAGTGTACCAATTAAGGTACAGTGATATTCAATTTTACCTGTGCTAATTCTGTGGCTATATGTACAAGCTGATTCACCAAGTTGGATGAGTTCATTGGTAGATTCAGATCCATTTCCATCCCAGGTAGGAACTGAAGATGAGCTAGAATGGTCAAACATTTTTTTTTAATTAACAGAATCAATAAAGAATTCCGAATTTTAAATTCACAGGATAATCTAGATCACATCCATAGCTTCAAACAGGTTTAAGCAACTGGACAGCATGGTGATGCAGAAATTAGTGCTCATACCTCATAGTTCCCGAAAGCTACATTCAATGTTAGCCTTGGGTGCTCTATGTGGAGTTTGCATGTTCTCCCCAAGACATGGGGAGAACATGTGGAATTCTCTGCCTCAGGGTGGAGGCAGGTTCTCTGGATGCTTTCAAGAGAGAGTAGATAGGGCTTTTAAAAAATAGTCAGGGGATATGGGGAGAAGGCAGGAACGGGGTACTGATTGGGGATGATCAGCCATGATCACATTGAATGGCGGTGCTGGCTCGAAGGGCCAAATGGCCTACTCCTATGTCTATTGTCTATTGTCATGGAATCCTATAGGGTGCATAAATTTCATCCAAAGATATGCAAGGAGGTTAATCGGCTATTGCAATTTAACTCCGAGCGTGGGTATAGGCAAAAAAACCAATGGGAAAGTTAATGACAAGAGTGCAACAAAAAAAGTTCTCACGGAAATGGGATTGCTTGCCCCGGTTAACAGTAACACTATGGGCAGAATGGCCTCTTTCTGTGTGGTTACAAGATTTTAAAATGTTGGGCATCGAGAATGAGCAAATAATGACTACAATTAAGTTGCTAAAAGAGAGTTTGTTGGACCATTATCCCAAGTTGATCAGTATATTCCAAAAACCTTCACAATAACATGGATACAAACTAGAGTCTGCTCTAGATGTAGTCTTGGATTCTATTGCCGCAGTCACTTCGAGCCATATGAGTTTTTTTGGAAGAGAATCAATTCAAATTGTTGAGAAATTTGATCATGCCACACTGCAGTACAAATGTGTTTGCCACAATCCAATATTTTTAAATGGGGAGCACCAAACTAAAAATGTTCTTTCTGCACACTTTGTAAATCTGAAGTACAGAGGTTTCCAAACACATGCACAGTGCTGTTCAAGCACAATAAATCACTTCTGCAATTTTCAGTTCTGCATGCATACTCTGCTGTCTGACGATGCTCAAATAGGCTCCACAGACACTCAGATTCCAAGCTCGCAGTCCTAGGTCCTCTTTCATCAAATAACTTTGTTCTCTTTCGCAGGTACCACATGCAGCTCTAAAACAATGAGCATTACCTGACAAACACAGCCACACCTACTGGCAACTGGTCAAATTTGTCCACCATGCCCATCTCTGATGGAACCCCTCCACTAGTTGACCCAACACTTTCCTACTCAATATGGTCAACCTAATCAGACCCTTGCCCTCCTCCCTATCCACAAACTAGCTCTAGACTGATTCAGTGTTCAAGGAAACTAGCGAACTTGCCATATAGTAAATGTTTAATGTGACATGGTAACAACCAACCAATTTTTAGGCCTTTGCAAGTCAAAATATTGTCTTCAACAAATTCAAACACTCCTTTGGTAGGTAAGATTTTTAAGAATTGAGATTATTAGTATTAGTGCTAGCTGATGGGCAGGTGGGACTAGCGTCGGTTGGACATCTTGATGGACATGGACAAGTGGGCCAAAGGGCCCCGTTTCCTTGATGTATGACCGACTCTAGTATATAATTCCTTTCTTTATAGAAGGGATTGAATGTCATTCTGAAAATGGACTCAACTCTTTTGACAAGTGTTCTCCTGTTCCAGGTAACTTTTCTTTAAGTGAAGCTCCCAGCTCCTCTTGAAGTACACCTCTAATTACAGAGATTGCTTCACTGGATAGCAGGTCAGGATCATCTATTAAAAATATAATTAATATCAGAAATGGCAAAAAAGGGCAAATTGTAAAACATCTTTTGGACTGGGCAAAATAATTTTATTATTTCTTCCTCTTGTTTTTTTTTTAAACTGCCTTCCTGCTAAAGAGATTAATGCACAGCTGAATTACAACTGTGGGATAACCAGGCATGCCTTAGTATCCCTGCTTAGATTTCACACTAGTTTTGAAAAGGTTATCCAACTATATAGATTGGCAAGACAAAAACATGGGTTTATGGAAGGTGTAACTAGAAACTATTTATGGTTTTTAGACAAGTTACATTTGGTTTGATAATGCATTTGCTCTACTACTGTGTTTATTATGACAAAACATTGCACAAAGTATTGATATCATGTTAGATAAAATGTACAGCATATAAAAAGACAATTTAGCCTTTATTTATCACACCAGTGCTGAAGCTGCAAACTATTCCTTGGAATGAATATCAGCCAAACCTTCAGAAAGTAGCCCCCCTCCTCCCACTAATAATAGTGAATGTATAACTGAAACCACCAAAACCATCATGCGATCTCTTCGACTGTAACGCCAAGGATGAGAGGTGCAAGTGGTATGTAGACTCTCCTCCATTCTGATTTGGAAACAATTGTTGTTCCTGGATATCAATGGATCCATATCCTGGAAATTCCCTACTAAATGGCATTTTGAGAATATATCTTTGAAATATGTGGAATTCGTTGCCATAGACAGTTGTGGAAGCCATGTTGTGTTTTTTTTTTAAATAAAGCAGAGTAGCAGGATTTTGATTGGCAAGGGTATCATAGGGAGAAGGCAGGAGAATGTGGTCGAGAGGGCAAGATAGATCAGCCTTGATTGAATGGCAGAGTAGACTCACTGGGCTGAATGGCCTAATTCTGCTCCTCTGACTTACAAACTTTACCAGGATAATCACAATCCCTCCAATAATATCACGCTTTGCCAGTAATGCTTACATCCCCAAAATAATAAGCTTACATGTATTTACATCCCTATTTCTACAAAGGGAATTTGCAACAAAATAAATGAGCCCATTTATGTAAACTTTAAAAATGTCAGTAGCTGATGGATAGCAATTAGATACTTTTCAAATGACAAAGCACACAGAATTGATATCAGTAGGGACAAAGTTCAGATTTTTGTTCTTTGCAGTTATCTCAGAAACTGTTATCAGCTGATTGCAGTGACCCAATAGAGTTTCGTTCCCCCTCCCCATCCCATAAATAGATTAGTCAGACCAGGAAGCAAATTGTTAACATGCTTACCGTGCTGTGAAGAGGCCTCACTTATCTGCTCCGTAAGGTATTCCAGTAAACCATCAAAGATTTCCAACAGATTTTTGATACTTTCTTTGTTATTCTGAACAATATTCTCTCCTGAGCAAGCAAGGGGAAACAAAAGCACAAATCAGATTATCGTAGAAAGATTACTTTTCAGTTTCACCATCAAGCTATATTGTTATGTTTACATCTCCAAGGAAACATGTCATTCGTCAATCTTCATTGCCGCGTGTTGGGGCAGCAGGTTGAAGGACGGTAATAGAATTAACAAAATCAGGAAGGCGGGCTCCTTCCTGGGGGCGGCGTTAGATTCATGGGAGGTGGTCTTCGAGGAGAGGATGCTCCTCAAACTGCAGAACATCCTGGACAATACAGCTCACCTCCTCCATGACACTGGTCAACCCGAGAAGCACCTTCAGCAACAGACTGGTTCCACCAAGATGGAGGACAGAACACCACAGGAGATCACACCACACCTGTGGCTATAAAACTGTACAACTCATTCATAGCAAAAGGATTTGAGTACAAGAACGAGGAGGTTCTACTGTAGTTGTACAGGGTCTTCATGAGGCCACACCTGGAGTATTGCGTACAGTTTTGGTCTCCTAATCTGAGGAAAGTCATTCTTGCCATTGTGGGAATACAGAGAGGGTTCACCAGACGGATTCCTGGGAATGGCAGGACCTCCATATGAAGAAAGACTGGATAGACTTGGCTTGTACTCGCTGGAATTTAGAAGATTGAGGGGGGAATCTTATAGAGACTTACAAAATTCTTAAGGATTTGGACAGGCTAGATGCAGGAAGATTGTTCCCGATGTTGGGGAAGTCCAGAACATGGAGTCACGGTTTAAGGATAAGGGGGAAGTCTTTTAGGACCGAGATGAGAAAATCATTTTTCACACAGAGTGGTGAATCTGTGGAATTCTCTGCCACAGAAGGTAGTTGAGGCCAGTTCATTGGCTATATTTAAGAGGAGTTAGATGTGGCCCTTGTGGCTAAAGGGATCAAGGGCTTATGGAGAGAAGGCAGTTACAGGATACAGAGTTGGATGATCAGCCTTGATCATAATGAATGGCGGTGCAGGCTCGAAGGGCTGAATGGCCTACTCCTGCACCTATTTTCTATGTTTCCAACTCCTTCTGAAGTGGTGTAGACCGAGACCAACCCACCTTCTCCCCCCCCTCAATCTTTGCGCATCCCCAATCCTTTCCACTCGTCACTTTAATTTCATGCATTTTGTGTTTTTACAATTGCTAGCAGATCAATTTCCCTCCTGGGATAAATAAAGTTCTATCGTATCGTAGCTACAGAACCATATGCAGGTTCATCACCAATTTTCTGGCAACTGTTAGCCCAGCACCTCCTTTAATCAAGATAAAATTATAACAGTGCACTTGAAATCCCTCCTGGAAGACCCCTGAAAATGTGACACCCAAGCCCGATGAGGCGGCCGATCACAACCTCATCAGGACTTCTGCACCAACTGGTGGGTCGAATTTGCCCGCTGCAGCTGGAGGCCTAGAATTCCAACCCGGCAGACGCAAGTTGAACCGTTCACATAACAGACTTCTGAGGACGGCTTTGTGAGCAAGTGTCTCTGCCTCATGGCAGCAGAAGCAGACCATTTGGCTCCATTCTTTCTGTTCAACTGAAACAGCGACTTTAAAAAAAAAGTTAGACAAAGTCATTTGATTACTGACCCGTTATGTGAGACAAACTAATTTGCAAGTAATCCAAAGCCAGTGAATCTATCACAGCCTGCACGTTATGGGTATCATCTTCTTGGCTTTTGGGGGTAGTTATGTAATCTGTAATGGAGCAAAAGGGATACAATCAATTCTGCTCATTGATTCAACTGCCGATAGGGTTGAAATCACTTCAATACAGTTGAATTTTTCATACAAAACATCAACATTGGCTCACTTACCTGGGACTTTTTCACCGAGAATAGCATTGTAGAGGGCAACAAACACATTTGCATCACACTCACAGAGTTTTGTCACCTTCCGGTTAATATGGCACTTGTTAAGAAGATCATTGGCAACAGAAATCCAATCTAAAAAGGGTAGGAAAAAAAAGTAAATTCAGGGCACGACAGAGAACATATATGCAAACATGTAGATCTGAGAGAGACAAACACAATTAACACCACAAGACACAATGTGCCACAGTAACTCAGTGGGTCAGGCAGCATCTCAGATCAGGACCTTTCTTTAGACCCGTCATTTTGGCTATCCATGTTCTCCAGAGATGCTCCCGATCTGGTAAGTTACTCCAGCACTTTACACCTTTTGTTTTGCAAACCAGCATCTGCAATTCCTTGCATCTTCAATTAACAAGCATCGGTAAGAGTACATGATTTATCAGGACATGAGGAATGCAAATTCTTAAAACGTATTTGTTCACAAGAGGGGTCCCTGAAGAAGGGATTCGACCCGAAACGTCGCCCATCTCCTTCGCTCCTTAGATGCTGCTGCACCCGCTGAGTTTCTCCAGTGTTTTGTGTACCCTTTGTTCACAAGATATTGGCATCACTGGCCTTACAACATTTATCACCCAACTCTTTTACCATCAAACAAAGTAGCTTGCCTGGTAGACACAAAATGCTGGAGTAACTCAGCGGGTGAGGCATCTATGGAGAGAAAGAATGGGTGATGTTTCGGGTCAAGACCCTTCTTCGCGTCTGAAGAAGGGTCTCGACCCGAAACGTCACCCATTCCTTCTCTCAATAGATGCTGCCTCACCCGCTGAGTTACTCCAGCATTTTGTGCCTACCTTCTGCAGTTCTTTCTCACACAAAGTAGCTTGCCTATCTATTTCATGTTGGTGGGTTTATCCTAACCCTTATACAGTCATCCGACCCAAAACATTACCTATCCATGTTCTCCTGAGATGCTGCCTGACCTGCTAAGCTACTCCAGCACTGTCTTCTGATCCCAGGGAATAGTGGCAGGAAGATCATTTTACAAAGAGAAATTAGACAGTCTGGGCCCCTAGAATTTAAAGGAAGAGGATTTCCATTGAACATACAAATCGCTTACAGGTCTTCACGAGGTAGAAGCTGGGATGAAGGTTCCCCTGGCAGGAAGGTCTATAATTACGGGTCAAAATCTGAAACTAAAGCGGTCAGTCATTCAGGCCCAAGTTGAGCAAAGTTTCTTCCAGGGGGCGGCCAGTCCACTCAATAGTGGTATTAAGGATCCATCAACAGGTTTAGGATAGAGATCTGTAAAGATTCTAGAGATGTGGGGTAAATAAAGAAAAAGCCATTATTTTATTGAATGGTGAAGGGTGCACCAGGAGACAAAATGGTCTATGTCTGGTTCTAATTCTGATGTTCTTCCTATCCTTATCTCAGTTAAAAAAAGACTTCTTGGTCATGGTTAAATGGCAATTAATAAAGGTCAAATGCTATTTAAAAATGTGACTCAACGCTCTGTCAAGTGTTGACAAGATATGTTTATTTTTAAAGAACATTATGATCCATTGCAAGACCAGACACTTCCAACAATGTAAGTTAAGAAACTTATTTTTGAATTATTATGGATTTAGACAGCTAGGTCACTCACATTCCAGCCTTCAATGGCTGCCAAACCGCATCAAAACACATAGGATATCTCTGAGTGGCCAGTGTCAAGTCTCTTCTCTTCCCCCCTCCCCCCCTCCTCAACCTCCATCATGGACATATTACTTACTCAAACAGTTTTGGAAGTCTTTCAAATGAAAACATGTAATTCCAAGGAAATGTTAGGTTAAAAGAATCTGCAACTTACTAGTTTTGGAACCTTCAAGCTAAGCACACCCAAAAGTACTAATTTTTAATGCAACCAAGTGTTGCTATGGAATGTGACAAACCGGGGTTGCCAGAGTCAGTAGTATGTTAACTTGCATCCCTAGCAAAATATTTTCTCTGAACCCACAATTTTTCAGGATTGTTTCTTTCCTCAAATACACAAACGGGCACTCATGCCAAGATTTAAATGAGTCAAAATGCTGCAGTTAATGAGACAATGGGCCAGAAGCATAATGACAAGTAGGCAAGGATCATGGGATAAACAAAGGGAAGAACATTAAAAGAACAATCCATATAACACTTTCATAACTTCAGGTCATCTCAAAGCAAAAAAGGGCATGTGTATACTAATCCCAATAAACTGCACAACAATGTAGGAGTAGTAGTGTTTAAATTCGAAGCTGGGATTTACCTCTAAAGATTAGACATTGTTGAAAAGGAAATAAAAATACAGCAGGCTATGTCACATAAGCATCTGCAAGATAATAACTACTGTACTTATAAGATGAAGGGGCATATACAAAACTAGTTCTAACAGTATTGCAAGGGAAAGTTAGCCTAGATTATGGCCTTGAATTTCTGGAGATGAACTTTTAAAATCACAACTAACGTCAGAAGTGGGTCTGTTATACATTGAATTAAGGCCCACGTGCAAATGAATTAAAATATAGTTGAGCACAAGCAGTTTAATCTATTGAAATACGCCTTTGGAAGTACATCTTTGAAATGACTTGAGTCTACATGTTTCAATAGTTATTTTAGATCTTGGGGAAAACAAAGCACTTGAACATTATTACAACAACATTGATAATCACTCAGCAGAATATTGGGTATATGATCCATGTTTTAAGTATAAATAGTTGTCAAAATGACAGCATAGTTATAAAACCCAGAAAATTACGATCAAGGCTGAAACAGAATCTGCATGCAAAATCTGGCATCACAAACTGATATTGACAAAGCATGGAAGTCATCTTCCTACCCCAAGGACAATAAAAAAAACCTTTACAGCAAACAAAATATTTATGACATGGAACAAAATTATAGTTCTATTGGAAAAATTATGGTATTGGTTTGTTACTGTCACATGTACTGATATTGCAAAAAGCCTAGTCTACATGCTATCCAGTCAAATCCTGCTCTATACGAGTATAATCAAGCCATACACTACAACAGGTTATTCAAAGAAAAAATACGAATGTGGAATACAGTGTTAAAGCATTATAGTTATAGAAAAAAAGTCCAAAGTCCACAATGGGGTAGGTTGAAACTTCACCCTAGCGAATAGAAGAACCATCCAGTAGACTGATAATGTCAGGGAAGAAGCTCTTCATGAATCAGGTGGTGGTATGTGCTTTCAAACTGATGGGAGCGGGGAGAAGATGGAATGACCAGGGTGGGGGAGGGATGATTATGTTGGCTGATTTCCCAAAACATGAAATCTAGATGGAGCCAATGGTGAGGAGGCCGACCTGTATGATGGATTGGGCTACATCCATAACTCTTCAATTTCTTGTCAGCGTGGGGCAACTCAAGTATGCAGTGAAAATTAATTTGAGGCAAATACTATTTGCCTCAATACTATTACATAAAGACCCAGTTCCAATATAGGGAGGTTGCACTCAGTCGAGGTCACAACCCATGACCTGTACTGTTGCCACACAATGCCAACTGGAGTACACGCAATGAACTGCAGGTAAGCACTGACCGCGGCTTCCAATGTAACGGACCTGCTAAAAAGTGCCGAAAGTCAATTTTTGTGCTGTAAATAATTATGGAAATCAGGGTAAGTGAGAGAGACATTTATCCTACTTCAAAATTCCAAAGTTGAGGAGAAATAATGGTAGAGAGAAGCGACAGCTGAAGGGACAACAGCTAAAATGGTTGGCGAACATTGGCCGTGCAGATGTCAACATTGAAAATATTGGGAATTATTGCCTTTGCTCATGTATTTCATCAACAGTGAGACATTATTTGTTTTTTTTCTCAATTCCATTGGTATCTAAAAAGTTGCAGAAGTGATAAATCTGGATGTAAATTTTATTTTAAATCGCCTATGGTTCTGAAGTGGGTTTAACATACAAAAAGAAAACGCTTCTGAAGCTAAATTTATCATTACATTTAAAACAAAAATCGCAAACCATACGTGAGGTTTGAATTACATGCACTGAGATGCAAGCCAAGGAATGGCATAATTGTTAGCTGTTAATTGGACATAATCAACCTAAGCAAATTGCCAATATATTTGAAAGGGAGTGGGTATTTAAGCTGTCAAGACATTTTATTATTTGCCAAAATATACCTCAATAGCATAATGATAGAAAACACACTTTTCTACACACCACTCATAAGTCTGGAGATTTTTTTTAAATAAGTTTAGCTTCAGAAGAGTATTCTTTTTGCATGTAAAAACACACTTCAGAACCATGGGCGATTTTAAAATTTTACAGCCAGATTTATCACTTCTGAAACTTTTTAGATACCAAAGGAATCAAGAAAAAACACAAATAATGCCTTACTGTTGATGAAATGCAGTGAGCAAATGTGATAATTGCCAATATTTTCACTCTTGATATCTGCAAAGCCAATGTTCGCCAACCACTTTAGCTGTTATTGTCCCTTCAGCTCTCGCTTCTCTCTACCGTCATTTCTCCTCACTTTTGGAATTCTGAAGAAGAATAAATGTCTCTCACACTTACCCCGATTTCCACAATTATTTACAGCGCAAAAAATGACAATTTTGTCGTTTTTTAACGGGTAAGAAAGTACGCGTTTCGCATATTAACAGTACATGCCGGAAGCTGCCACGTACTCCATATGGATTGAGCTGCTCCATGCGTCACGCCCTTTGACCCGATGACCTTACGTGCAACCCCCCTATTTAAACAAAGGATTGCCATACTCTGAAAATGTAATAACCGAGGAAAATCTGAACCAAGCCCAGGAGGTGTAATGATGAAGTAATTGCATTAGCAATTTAAATTCAACAACCAATGTAAATTAAAGTGATTCACACTCCTCCACCCCCAAATGGAAGTTGCAGAGTACTAAACCAGTCCAGATTCCACTTCAAAACGAGGATGTTAATCTGATAATCGATTTGTAATATATCTTTTTAAACTTTGTTATAATTGTGTGTAATTTTGGTCTCACGATTTGAAAATGGACTTTATTACTATTGAGGGAGTTGCAGGGTAGGTTCACCAGGTTAATTCCCAGGGTGGTGGGACTGATATACGATGAAAGAATGGGTCGACTGGGCTTGTATTCACTGGAATGTACAAGAATGAGAGGGTATCTTATAGAAACATAACATTCCTAAAGGATTGGACAGGCTAGATGCAGGAAAAATGTTCCCGATGTTGGGGGAGTCCAAAACCGGGTGTCACAGTTTAAGAATAAGGGGTAGGCCATTTAGGACTGAGATGAGGAAACATTTCTTCACCCAGAGTATTGTGAATCTGTGGAATTCTCTGCCACCGAAGGCAGTGGATGCCAATTCACTGGATGTTTTCATGAGAGTTAGATTTAACTCTTAGGGCTAAAGGACTTTTGGGGGGGGGGGGCGGGGGGGGGGGAGAGCAGGAACTCATTTTAGCTGAACAACTACGATCTTATTGAATGGCAGTGCCTGCTCGAAGGGCTGAATGGACTACTCCTATTTGTCTATGTTTCTATAGGGCTACAGATGCTGAATTTTGAACAAATCACAAAATGCTGGAGGAACTTGAAAAAAACCTTCTTACTGCCGTCAGGCGAAAGACTACACTGGATCAAAACTAAAGCACAACATAGGTCGGTGCCAAAAGTGAAGTTGACAATTTTATTGTAAGCACCTAACGCGCACAAATTGTTGGGCAACACCAATCCCCCACTCTGTCCGTTTTACCCGCTTCAATTGGCGCCTGTAAACAAGCTTCTGGTTTCCTTGACACTGCCAGTGAACAGCTGACAGACAAAAAGAGTGTGGGCAACAAAAGAAACACTTCCTGGTCCGCACAATCAAGTCTAATCAATCGCCGTTTAAAAGAAAAGCACAATGACAATTAAATAGACGAGTCAAGAAGTTTAAACGACTGAAGATAAGTTTACGAAATGTGTAGGAAGGGACTGCAGGTGCTGATTAACACCGTAGATAGACACAAAATCCTGGAGTAACCCAACGGGAGAAGCAGCATCTCTGGCTGGAGAGAAGGAATGAGTGACCTTTCGGATCGAGACCCTTCTTCCGAATCTGAAGAGGGGTCTCGACCCGAAATGCCACCCATGCCTTCTCTCACGGAAGACAAGTTTAAACGGAATAAAGACAATTGTCAGTGACCAATCCGCCG
This sequence comes from Okamejei kenojei, assembly GCA_035221665.1. Taxonomy (NCBI): domain Eukaryota; kingdom Metazoa; phylum Chordata; class Chondrichthyes; order Rajiformes; family Rajidae; genus Okamejei; species Okamejei kenojei. The sequence goes on from CM069153.1 coordinate 5,456,286, forward strand.
TTTTCACACCTTACAATCTCTGCGTACCCTTCCAAATCTCCAGTTTCCATCTCCCACGACTCTTAGTGTGTGGAAGGGTCCAGGGTCCGAAATGTCACCCATTCCTTCTCTCGTGAAAAGTGGAGTTTAAAGTGGAATCCAGGCCATTGTGAGCGGCAGCTGTGTCTGCCACACGCCGGCCTAGTGCTGGAGGCAGTCAACAAGCGGCCTTACCTCTCTCATCAGGGAGCTCCATCCTGGCTTAGGAAATGCGAGTGATATTATAGTCCCCTCTGCCGAGATGCCGTGTTCTGACACCAAAGCGTTGGTTTCTCATGCTAGCTGCGGCCAAGTTGCAGTGTTTTGGTCCAACTTGGCGCACAAGCAGAGCGTGTGCATTTAAACGCTCCCTCGGCGCTCAATGGAGGCGCCCACCGCGTCATCAACCGCCCACTCCCCCAACGTGCGTCACAGGCAGAGTCGATCGCTCAGAAATACTTAAAAATAAAATAAAACGTCTACATTTCCCCCTTCTAAGATCGGCTAAAACAAAAAAACAAAACAAAACGCGTGTGCTGAATAGTTTATTTTTTTTTCCACATTCTTTTCGGTTCCCCAACCCGGACCTATAGTTTGAATGACGTCAACCGGTCGTCAAGGGGAGAAAGGCCTCTTGCTCATTTGTAACCGTCGGCGACACAAAGTAGTCCCCATCAATGGAGAGAAACGATGAGGGGGGAGAACGTTTTAGGGGCACACATACAATGGATCGCGTTTGTCCCCAGTTGTCTGTGGGGATGTGAATGGGTAGGGGTGGTGGGTAGGTGGGTTGGGTTTGAATAGAATTGCGGAGGGATAGGGTGGAATGAGTTCCGGGCGGTGAGGCTGCCTCCCTCTCTACAGCCGGCGTTTACTAAAGGCGGACAAGGAGCCGGCATTTTAGTTCTTCATCCATCCTCGTGTTTGTCACCTTCCCGGCCCGCTTCGCATCCAATCTCAACAAACGCTCATCGTTTCAATGATGCCTGGTTACGACAGAGGTGATCGCAGCAGAGACCGCGGCGGGTAAGCGATTTTTTAAAATCGTTTAAATAGGCGAGAAGGATTTTAAACCCAATGAGGAAATGAGAAGAGAGAAAAAAAAAAGCCGGTTCCGTTGCGATGGTCGGAAAATGCCGGGTGGCAGTCAGCCTGCATCCGCCCGCCTTACAGACGGTTATAAAACACGATGCAGCAATTAATTATGATGAAACATACAATATTAAATTAAGCATGATTCGTAAGGGGAGATGGAAACAACGAGTTTATATGAAGCTGTGAATTTGATTCAAACAATGACCATTTAAAATTGCCATTTGTAATTTGCCACTGAACATATTATTGATGTAAACGTAGAATTTTAAATTTTCATCTGTGTCGCAGTTTTCTTCCTTGTGCCGGTTTCTCTAAAATGGCCGGGAGATTTGGTGCTAGTGATGGGGCGTATGTCACAAAATGGATCTCCTACCTACCTACCCTACCCGGCCACGTGTATTGTCAGGTGTTGCATATCTCTGATGTATATTTCAGCGAAAACATGGATTACAAAAATATCTCTTTTACAGCTTCGGGAGCGCACCTCGCTTCGGTGGCAGCCGAAATGCGCCTGTTGCCGGTAGGAAGTTTGGGCAGCCGGGAGAGAAGCTGAGGAAGAGGAAATGGGACCTCAACGAGCTGCCCAAGTTCGAGAAGAACTTCTACGTCGAGCACATGGACGCGGTGAACCGACCTCCGGTACGGCCGTCTTGACAATCGCCCCGTTTTGTTCGCAAGGCATTGAATTAGACAAGGTCACGCGTCACTGCGCTTAGTACCAGGACGGGAATGGAAAATATTATAACGTTGGGAACAAGATATGGCCAAAGTTGTGGCGAATGATGCGATGACGCATGAATTGTCCTAGGTTGTTCTAATGGGATGACTCGAGGGCCGCTAGTCACCGGGGCATGGTTGTCTTTCCCCGCCTACTAAAATATACTTGGCTATTGAGCAGATTTCTCAGTAAATTTGCGCTGTAGATTACAGTCTGATATCTGGTTTCCCCCTGGTGGACGAGAGAGGGGCAGTCGTTTTACCCACGTGAAGGAAATTAAGCTTTTTCAAAGCGTACCGCAAGTGCTAACCGTGATTTTTTTTTTCCTTCTTGAACTGTTATTTTATTTGTGGCCTACAGTTAGTTCTTTCTTTCCAAGTTTGTATACAACATTTTACACATTGGTCAGGATATGTATTGATGTTATTAACATAATTATAGATGGTATTAAAGCTTTGTACTTTTCACCAATACAGCAAGACATTGAACAGTACAGAAGAACCAAAGAAATCACAGTCAAAGGGCTTGGTTGTCCAAAACCAGTTTTCAATTTTGTTGAAGCTAGTTTTCCAAGTAAGTATGGAATACTAATCTGCATCTGCAGTCTGCCCCTCTATAAATATATAAACTAGGCTACCTGAATCTTATCTCTTATCTTGTTCTTGGACATAATAGCACTATTTATATTGATATGAATGAAATAAATTGAATTTTGATTATTGTAATTTCTAAATCTTCTTGTCCAATTTCAAAAGTGGGTTGTATTTAGCGATTTTTAATATTTTAGCACTGAATACAAAATCTTTCCAAATGAGAACTGGCATGGTGCTATCTCTGGGTAAACTTGTGCTTTCTGTAGATGATTACAAAATAAGAGGGAATGTGAAACTCTTTCAGATGTTAAAAGGTTGGATGCTGCCAAGGTTGGATGAAATTAACAAGCTGCTTGGATAGTAGCGAGCATCTGAAGTGGTTTGGAGGAAAAATGCCAGTAGATTAAACCTTTCTGCTAATGTCTGTTATTTTGCTTTTATGAATCAACTTGGACTTTTAAAGAAGTGTCTTTCTATCCTCCCCCACCTCCGTTTCCCCAACAGCATATGTGTTGGATGTTTTAGTGCAACAAAATTTCACAGAACCAACAGCTATTCAGGCACAAGGCTGGCCGGTTGCACTTAGTGGCAAGGATATGGTTGGAATTGCTCAGACTGGATCTGGTAAAACGCTTGCTGTAAGTATAGTGGTAATTGTTTCTCTGTCAAAGGGTAAACTATGCCAGATTGCAGAATCTAATGTGATTTACCAGGCTGTCCTCAATTCAATTGCATGGTTATATAATATGGGAATGGTTGCTTTGGTCCACTGAGTTTATTCAGACCTTCCAGCAATATCTTCACGAATCCCCACTTTCTGCTATTTTTAGCCACCCCTGCCTCCAGATTACCTGCATTCTGGGGACAATTTACAGTGGTCATATAACCTATTAACATGCATGACTTTGGGATCTAGTTATGTCATTGGGAGCAGTAGGATTGTTTATCTGGTTCTTTTTGTGAGGCAAGCAGAACCTGTTTTTTCTATTTTAACCAGTGTCTTTGCTGTCCCTTAATCTATTTTATTTCATGCAACTTTTTCTTTGGAAGAATAGTCTGCACATATTGTCTCGCCACGCCCTGCCAGAGGTTACCTGTGCTGCCACCTTCCCCCCCCCCCCCGCCAGATGAAATCCTTGATTGATCGAGGCTTATCCTCTAGCGACAAACAGTTGTTCATGACCTCGGTCAAGAGTGTTTTATTGTCATATGTCCCAGATAGAACAATGAAATTCTTGCTTGTTGCAGCACAACAGAATATGTAAGCGTAGTACACTAAATAACAACCATGTTGTGTTTACCTGTATCATCATCAAAGGAAGGAGATGCTTCTAAATTTGTCTGACCATTTTTCAGCTGCTCTGTGTGGTCACTCGCTTATGACCATTGTAAATTAGCAAACTGTACAATCTGGACTTCAAGATCATCTTTAATTGGTACTCGTAGGGTACAGCAGGTTAGTTAGTTAATCGTTATTGCTTCCAAGATTGACTAGTATAGGAAGTGGGTGTAGGTATGAATCATACAATAATGTGGGTTTAATGATGCTATTCTACTATGACTAGTTCACATGCAATAACCAATCTACATCCTTCCCCGTAAAGAGCGGGGAACTTGGAATTCAAACATACTGGCCATATCTGTCAGGCAGTCTACTAATACGGCCGTTCTCCCTCTTCGCCAGAAAAGTTAGAGGGAGGCTGTGAACCCAGAAGTGAGAAAGCAGCAGGGAACACTGGTTATTGCATGTGAACCAATCATAGTAGAATAGCATCACTAACCCCACCTTACTGTATGATTCATACTAACACCCACTTCCTCTTCTGGCCAGTCTTGGGAAGTGGGTGTTAGTATGAATCATACAGTAAGGTGGGGTTAGTGATGCTATTCTATGATTGGTTCACATGCAATAACCAATCTACAACCATGTTGTCTCCAAAATTGCTTTACCATAGGGCACTTTGCTTCCCTCCACCCTGCGGTTTTGAAATAGTCTGCAACTTTGCTATTTATATCCAACTCGCCAAAGCATGTCCATCTGTCACTCCAATGGTTGCTGACACCTTCTTGCTTCCACCCAAGGTTGGTCCCTCCCCATCTCTAATCTCATTGTTAAGATTGTTAAGGGCTTGGACACACTAGAGGCAGGAAACATGTTCCCGGTGTTTAAGTGCAGAACCAGGGGCCACAGTTTATGAATAAGGAGTAAGCCATTTAGGAGACAAGGAAACACTTTTTCTCACAGAGTGGTGAGTCTGTGAAATTCTCTTCCTCGGAGGGCGGTGGAGGCAGGTTCTCTGGATGTTTTCAAGAGAGCTAGATAGGGCTCTTAAAAATAGCAGAGTCGGAGGATATGGGAAGAAGGCAGGAATGGAGTACTGATTGGGGATGATCACATTGAATGGCGGTGCTGGCTCGAAGGGCCAAATGGCCTACTCCTGCACCTATTGTCTACTTTCTATTGTCTATTCAACTCTGCAACTGGATGTTTCTAATTTTCCCCCTGATTTTTGCAATTTGGTGACTGGCTATGTCTTTAATTATTATAAATGCTAAATTTTGGTATGGCTCTTGTGCTCCTCAAAACTGTCTATTTTACCAAGCATTTGAAAATATTCAAACATTTGATCAAAGTGCACCACAACTTTGCACAGGTGCAGCTCCTGTAATGTTTATCCATGTGCTTCTACACTTTACAACACTGCATCGCATCTAAAAGATGGCATGTGTTGTAAAACTAGGGCTCCAAACTGATCATGTTATTGCATTATTTGGTATTTGGCAATTGTGTTGAAAGGTAATAAAGCACTTGAGATATCAGGAATTTTAATGATACTGTGGAAGAGTTTTCTAATTATGGCTGTATTGAATTAGATTGCATAACTTGCATTGATAGTTTATGTTTGAAACTGGATCTGAATTCCTCCTGTTGGTCGTAGATAATTTGGAATTGGTAAGTTTTAAATCTCACCTTTTGAACTGTCTAATACAATTCAATCTCTACTTTGCAGTACTTGTTGCCAGCCATTGTTCACATAAATCATCAGCCTTTCCTGGAACGTGGTGATGGTCCCATTGTAAGTTGCATTTTATTTGAATTACAAACATTGTAATGGATTGAAAGCTGACATTAACTGGCTTTACTTTTCTTAGTGTTTAGTGCTGGCACCAACAAGAGAATTGGCTCAACAAGTACAGCATGTAGCACATGATTATGGAAGAGTATCCCGTCTAAAATCAACATGTATTTATGGAGGAGCACCAAAAGGTCCACAGATTCGGGATCTTGAAAGAGGTATTGTCTTAAATGTTGAAAAAATGGATTTCTGTTACACTTTCCTTTCAGTGGCTTAACTATCTACTTTCTATGGCGTAGGTGTGGAGATCTGTATTGCAACACCTGGTAGATTAATAGACTTTTTGGAAGCTGGAAAGACAAATCTTAGAAGATGTACATATCTTGTACTCGATGAGGCAGATCGAATGCTTGACATGGGCTTCGAACCACAGATCCGAAAAATCGTTGACCAAATTAGGGTAAGTGTTTTTAGTATTTTGTTTATAATGGGCTTGCAACTTAAATGTTTTAATTCAAAATGTCTGACTAATTGATTTGATGAAAGCCATTTTGAAGCTGGTTATAACTGTTGTTCATCAATTGGCCAGCAGCGTCACTAGGGAGCTGCTATAGAATATTACCCGAATTTTCCCTTTTGAATACATTCTCATTTTTTTTGCTGTGAATTGGCATGCCTCTCTGCTCTTACCGATACATTATACCAAAAAAGCATTTCTACAACCTGATTTAAAAAATATATATATTACTATTTAAACTAGTTATGTTCTTACCTTGAATACCTATACAGTTAAAGATGAAAAAGGAACTATTGAGGACCTGTTTTTTCTTTTTAAATGCAAATTGCAGGCAGTGTATGTAGTTTAGAGATCTGTGCTCATGCTTGCATGCTTGTGCTTTCAGGTGTTTTTCTTAACTACTTTTTGTGGACCTTTTTCCCTCTAGCCTGACAGGCAGACTTTGATGTGGAGTGCAACTTGGCCTAAAGAAGTTCGGCAATTGGCTGAAGACTTCCTGAAGGAATATGTTCAGATTAACATAGGCGCATTGGAACTTAGTGCTAATCACAACATCTTGCAGATTATAGATGTATGCCAGGAGGTTGAGAAGGATGACAAGTGAGTGAGATTTGTATAGCAAGGTTTATCTGATGCTGATATTACTGAGTAAACTTTTTTTATAACCCTCTTCAATATCATTTTGTGTTTTAAAAGCTTGGTATTTAAATGCACGCACAGGTACCTTGCTCTTTGAATTCTGAAACTCCGTTTCCATCTATGGTGGTTTGAATCTAATGTAGCCTGTTCTTGCTCACAAACTCACCGCATCGCCAACCCTACATGCTAATTAAAGCTATTGGAGTGGTCTTGCAGCAAACTTGGTGATTTGTAAAACTTATTTTCCTGGAAGTATTTCCAAGTGAGTGCTGTGAATTTTGAATGCAATGCCAAACCTAATGATCTCCATGAGATATGTAGTAATTATCACTTTCAAACTTTTTTGTTGCTTTATCAGATTGCTGAGGTTGATGGAAGAAATAATGAGTGAAAAAGAAAACAAAACTATAATTTTCGTGGAAACAAAACGAAGATGTGATGAGCTCACAAGACGAATGAGGAGAGATGGGTGAGCACTTGATGTTGAAATATCCCAGAAGCTTTTAATATCGCTGGTCAAAGTGTTATCTACAACTTTCTCTACGCTTCCTATCCTTGTCAGACCTACATTGTTTGAACAGTTGATTAGATTATTTGGGTGAAAACTCACCATTCATGTTTTCATTTCATGATTGACTTGTTCATTTGCAATGGCCATTTGACTTGTGAGTATGTTTTAGTATAAGCCATGGTTTTTTTGTGTGGCAGCAGTCCTGACTATGCAGTAGGTTTTTAAATGGCCATAAGCAGCTTGAATATGATGCACATGTGGTATCCAACATTTTGGCGACTCAAAGCATGCCATTGCAGACTACATTGCAGGTACAAGGGACTGCAGATGCTAAAATCTTAAGCAGAATGCAAAGTACTGGAGGAATTCGGGGGTCAGGCAGCATCTCTGGATGAATGGACTGATGTATTGAGTCGGGAGCTTTCAGACTGGTGTTGGGGGAGAAATGTTAGCTATGCAGTGCCTGGTGCATCAAAGGGTTGTGTTACGATTATCTAATGGAATAGCAATAGTGAGAATATAGAGCTAGTGTGAAGAGATTCTATGAATTATGTTCCTAGCATCTGGTTTCTAAAAGTTTATTGAAATCAAGTAAAATTTTTAGATTGCAAGATAAAGAATTTTGTATATTTGTTCATTCTATATCTGCACTATTTCACATTGTATCATCTTTTGTGTTGTAGGTGGCCAGCAATGTGCATTCATGGTGACAAGAGTCAGCCAGAGCGTGACTGGGTTTTAAATGGTGAACAATTTACTAGCTTAAACCTTTACCTTTTAATAATTTCTGAATATGCACAATCTAATTTTGTTTTCCTACCCAACAGAGTTTCGGTCAGGCAAAGCACCAATCCTTATTGCGACAGATGTTGCTTCCAGAGGTTTAGGTTAGTAATGCCAATCCAAATTATGATTTTTCTTCACTTCATTCAAAGATTTAAAGAAAGTATTCCATTGCTTTCTTTAACATGTCTTTGCGTTTTTTTTCTAAGTTGTGTAAAGGTGCAGTCTTTGTGGCAGGGCCTAGGCATGACAGTTCGAGGACTCGAGAGGGGGAAGGAGGACAAATCGATGTGATCGGCTGGCAGCTACCCAGTCGAGTACAAAGATGCTGAACAGAGAGCATTGTGCCAGTAATCTTCAAAAGGCGGAATGGTCAACATTTACCCGCCACCCTAAATCTGTTCTCGCCCTGGATCACGTGAAGCATTTACCACTCATTAAATCTTTGGTTCCTTTGTTTATTCAGCATTATGTCCTGGTTTCATTTTCCCATTTTAGTTAGCTAAATTTTTTTTTCTCAAGTCAGTGAGTTTACCAAAACAGTGGTGTGCCGAACAAGTGTCGTATTATTAAACTTTGTTCATTGCTTCATGTTTTTTTTAAAAATAGAGCCCAGTTAACCTCACTAAGATCCTTCCCAGAAATTGGTGGTGAGTACTGGCACAAGTTAGTGAAAGATTGGTAGCGCCCAGTTTTAGATGACACCGAATCTAGCAGTGTAATGCCCTCATAATTTCTGAAGTTCCTCCCTCACCTAGTGCACATTAGTCATGTCAGGACCTGCCAAACAGAGACATTTTCTCAAGTGAACACTGGCTTCTTAGAAGTGCTTGCCTAGACAAGATGTCAAAAGGAAAACCTGGGCAGGGGGGTACAGGGGATGCAGGTGTCCATTGGGCTCTGTTTAATTGTAGTCTATTTTGGTCTTGGCAAGACATGCAGTGTGGCCTGAATCCTGAGCTTCTCATGAATGTGTAGGAAGGACCTTGCCTGACTGTTCTAAGGTCCTGAATGGCACATGAAGAGGCAACAATGTACAAAGTGGCCCCAACTGTATAGAAGCATCCGGATGTCACTTGATAACATGTGGGGAGTTCGCTGACTTGGGAATGGACTAGTGAATGCATACTCCCAATGGTAAGATCTCAAAATATCTCTCTGATTTGGGGTTTTTTTTTTAAGGGGAGTGTGCATTGTTTTCTCTTCCCACAGTAGTATTCCCGCAGGGTTTGAATTAAGGGTTGTTTTAACATTTGCTTTACAGTCATGATGCTGCAGCTAGTTGCTCACTTGCTAACCTCTGTTTTTGATCTGACTGTTGTGGTGTGCATAAATTGCACCTGGTTTTGCAACACTGCAACACTTTACAGATGTTGAAGATGTGAAATTTGTCATCAATTATGACTACCCTAACTCCTCCGAAGACTATATTCACCGCATTGGGCGAACTGCCCGCAGTTCCAAAACTGGCACAGCTTACACGTTCTTTACTCCTGGCAACATGAAGCAAGCAAATGACCTTATCTCTGTGCTTCGTGAGGCAAACCAGGCCATCAACCCAAAGCTAATTCAGATGATGGAAGACAGAGGTTCAGGTAACTAACAATATGGCAAGATCATTGATAAAACTTTTACTTTTATGCAAAATTGTGATTTTCATCTAGTTGAACTAGATTTTACTACTGACCTTCATTGTTACATAAATGCTTTTAATATCAAGTTTAAAGTAAGGGGTGCAGAGGATAGAATTTAGTGGCAACTGGAAATAAAAATATGATTTTATGGGATAGTCTGAGGCTGGAGCTATGAAATGGGATATACAGGCCCTTATAATTATGTATAATCGATTTGAGGCAATTGGGAAAATGGGAAGCAAAAGTATAAACTAATTGATCTGTGAAAATTATTAGAATGATTGTGTATAAATAGATTTTCATTGTATAGATATTATGAAGGATGGCTGACCAGGGGGACATCAACCAGGGGTGGTTTTGTGGGGAAAAAATAAAACTGGATATAGAGGAAAATATTTGAATTGGATTGTGTAGTATGTCTAGGTTCAATCTATCCAGTTCCATCTGGACCAGCCATTTGAGAGAAGATGAGGGTGAATTACGTATTTGTAAGTAATCTGCATGTAATTAAGTGATTGGTTGTGGGCTATTCTTAATTAGAAATTTTATAATTAAACAGGTCGTTCCAGGAGTAGAGGTGGCTATAAAGATGATCGGCGTGATGACAGAAGAGACCGGTTCTCTAGTTCGAACAGGATCGGGGGCTACAATGGCTTTAGGAATAGGGATAGTTTGGATAGGGTATATGGAACAGCAGCTAGAGAGAATGGTTTTACGCAGAATTTTGCAGCTGCCAACCAAACAGCCTTTGTTTCTGGGAAATTTGGCTCCACGAACAGTTTTCCAAGTCTATCTAGGTTTGGAACTTCCAGTTTTCCAGGATCTGTGACCCAGGGAGCTGCTGCATTTGGCACTCAGAATCAAAATGGTTTCAAGGCTGTCGGTAGCAAGGTCCAGCAGTTTGGAAGTGGGACTAATGCCTTGCAGAGCAATGGCATTGGTCAACAGTCTGTGGGAGCTCCTTACCAATATCCACCCCCACCATTGATGGGAATGGGTTTCCAAACACAGACTGGTTATCCTATGCCTCTTGCGTATGCTGGAATGCAGAAATAACTTATTGAACTAGATGTTGAGTTTTCCATTCTCTTCTGACTTGTACTGTAACTTTTTTGTTTGAGAGAATGAGAAAGTTCTTTAATATTAGAAACCATTGATATTCCAAGACAGACTGCAGTGCAGCAGTAGATTTGGTGCACTTTTCTCATTATTTAATTTTTTGTTACTTTACATTCCTTGGAATTTTTTTGTTAGTCTTTTTCTATTAGAATGGCAGATTAATATTATACAAGTTTAACTTATGCATAAAGTACCACAGTGTATGTAAAGATGCATGTCCTTCCAATATGGAAGTTTGAACGTCTTGGAGTTCTGTATGTATGTAACTGCCAAAGTGTCATTTTAAATAAAAATTTGGATTCTGAAGTACATAATTAAGATACTTTGTTTACACAACCACATTGTCTGATTTAACTGTTGGCAATTTAATGTGATTATCCTCATTAGTTTCTATAAATTTGAAGCTAAGGGGACTGAGGGGAAGGGAGTGAGATGGAACTAATGTATCACAAAACACAACTCCAGGTGCAATATAAACCCTAGCTGCTAGAGGGGTAACCTGGAAATTGTACACGCTGATTCAACCAGTGGCAGCACCCCTCTGCAACAGTCTTTGGCAAATGCAGCTGGAAAGTTTGTTGATGCTGATAGGAAGGGAATTTGTCTGCTACATTTAATCTCATCAATTTTAGTAATTAAATTTGGACTTTAAATACAAGATCTTAGGCAAGATTTTTAAAGTCATTTATCTTAGACATCTTTCAATCCCTATTTCAGTAACGTAATTCTGAAAATTTAACCAGTCCATGCTGGGTTTTTTTTCAGATCGGGAATCCAAAAATTAATTTCAATGAATTGCAAACTCAGCATAGTACTAATCATGCTTTGCATCTTAATTATATGTGAAATGCAGAAGTAACATGAAATTGAATTGCTTTCCATTTAATGTGATTTTATGATGCACATTTAATAGAAACAATTGATACTTGTATGCCTTAAGGGGCTGTCCCACTGTGGCGACGTAATCCGCGAGTTCAGAAGAGTGTTTTCGGCCTTCAAGCTCGAGGGCACTTGCCTGCAAAACCTCGAGCTGGCTGCATCGACCCACCACACCACACACACACACACCCCCACAGCGGGTAAGGGGTCTGAAATTCACAACCGCAATGAAGAGGAAGGGAAAAGACGGCTGCACAATGTACAGTAAGTCCTTTAGAGAGCGCGTGGGGGAGAAAGAGTGGAGACACTTTTAAGAATAGTTGGCATTTAACCGTTTTCCTTGGTCCTGAAAACTCCAATGAGCCAATTAAAATGCCTGGTCAGCGAACTTCCCTCGAGCATGAAGGAGAGTTCCAGTGACCTCATAGGATCTCCTTGGACCATATGTCGACCATGCTGCGAGTTTGTCGGGGGCAAGCTTCTAAACTCGCAGGTAGACAAATGCTAGAGAAACTCAGTGGGTGAGGCAGCATCTATGGAGCGAAGGAAATAGGCAACATTTTGGGTCCAAACCCTTCTTCAGTCTGAAGAAGGGTTTCAACCTGAAATGTTGCCTATTTCCTTTGCTCCTTAGATGCTGTCTTCCCAGCTGAGTTTCTCCAGCATTTTTGTCTACCTTCGAATTTCCAGCATCTGCAGTTCCTTCTTAAACTTCTAAACTCGCAGATTAGGTCGCCGCAGTGGGACAGCCTCTTTATGTTAATCAAGTCATTTAAATAGACATGAATTTAATAGGAACTTGTGTCTTTTAAGAGGAGTACTTGTCAGAACTTTGTGTTAAAGAAGGAACTGCAGATGCTGGAGAATCAAGGGTACACAAAAGGCTGGAGAAACTCAGAGGGTGAAGCAGCATCTAAGGAGCGAAGGAGATGGGTGATGTTTCGGGTCGAGACCCTTCTTCAGACCTAACGCCGCCTATCTCCTTCGCTCCTTAAATGCTGCTGCACCCGCTGAGTTTCTCCAGCCTTTTGTGTACACTTGTCAGAACCTTATTGTTAGCTTGGATATGCTACAATTCGACACAAATATTGATCTAGTATTCAAAACTAAACTATTAAACTGCAGCTGGCTTAACATTGTAATTGCTACATCAAATTAAAGGGTCATTGGTGCAAATATAATTCGGTGTAGTGATTGGTGATTTGGCTGTTGTGGGAGCAGCTTCAGTTTAAACAGATCAAAACATCATGACCCAAGTGGAATTCGTCTAATCCCAGGACCTTGCCACAAACCTATAATTTCAATCCTAACTGGTATCAAGTACAGCTTTTGCTAAACGATTAACCATGCATATACATGCCACTAGATTGCAACATGTTCGATTCAGAAGGGTCCATGGAGCTAAATCTGATTTTACTATTATATGACAGATTTTTAATTGGATCTCAATTTTGTATTTAAGACTTGCAATTTTAATTTTAAAGTTAAAACTTTATAAATGTACTTAATGTTTGCAAATGACAAGCAAAATTTGGACTCTACAGCAGCAGCAAATGGCTGATCATTTTGACTGTTAATATTGCCGCATTTAAATTCGGCTGCAGAGAAAGATTTTTGTGGCAATTCCCACTGCGCGTTCAATACAAACCTTTCCTTCATCTACAGGAAACAACAGGTGTGCATTAAAACATCATCTGCTTGCCTACAAAAAAAATAGGAAAAGTTGATGCCTTTGAGGATTCATGCTTTGATAGCAAGTATGTGGTGTGGGGAGAGCTTCCACCTTCATATTCTCTGGAGTCACATACCATCCTGACTTGACCACAATAATAAAGGTCAAGCATTTCAATAGTCCTGGATCTCATGTGTGGAAGAGCCTTCAACATACAAGCTGTGACAATTTATGGAAGGAGCTTAACCGAAGGTTATTTTTTAAAGTGCACTTTCCAAATTATGAATAATGAAAAAAATATAGTAAAGAATGTTTATCAGAGAATGGGGATTCTTAATTGTCTTACTGGTTAGAGTTGTTGCTGTGCTATAATAGAAACAACAGGTTGTATTCAATAGAGTAGGGAGGAACTGCTGATGCTGTATTTAATAGGTCGGGCAATCCAAAGGAAGAGAAATTCAATTCTTGTTTTTGCATCGGCAATCTATCTCTTAGAACACAAAATGCTGGAGAAACTCAGAGGGTGAGGCAGCATCTATGGAAAAACATTGCAGATGTAACAAATACTTCCAATATGTTCTGATATTTCAGAGCTCCAGTTGCAGGTGGCTTGTATTTCTACAACAATATCGTGTTATAATTCCCTGGGTATGGTTGGAGTTCCAGCTGCCAGGTTGTATTCTCAATACCTGCAGCATAGCAAAATGATGAAATGTTTAGGGGTTATGTTAAATTATATGAGTTTTTAAATATTCAGAGAAGTAAATAAAATTCTATCGTAATGTTGAATGGGCTAGTTTGTATTGGCCAAGCATTTTACACCCACCCTGAGTTTAGTCTTTACAATTTATAGGGGTAGAATTAGGCCATTCGGCCCATCGAGTCTACTCTGCCACTCAATTGTCTGATCTCTGCCTCCTAATCCCATTTCCTTCCTTCTCCACATAACCCTTGACACCTGTACTATTCAAGAATTTGGCTCGTCTCTAAATATTCACTGATTAACTACGATCTGACTAAAGAGGTTCCTCCTCCCCTTTCTAAAAGAGCACCCTTTAATACTGATGCTATGACCTCTCATCCTAGACTCTCCCACCAGTAGAAACACCCTTTCCACATCCATTCCACGCCTTTCATTATTCTGTAAATTTCAATAAGGTCCACCGCCATCAACCTTCTAAGCTAGTAGAGGTGCAGTGCTGCCAAATGATCATATGCCAACCCACCCATTCCTGGAATCATTCTTGTAAACCACCTCTGGACCCACTCCACAGCCAGCATATATCTTCAGATATGGGGCCCAAATTTGCTCAAAATGCAGCCTGACCACCACCTTTTCGAGCCTCAGCATTACATCTCTTTATTGGTGAGGTGGCAAGGATGTAAAATTGACAGTTTACTTACATTTGAGGTGATCTTTAAAAATTAGTTGTATCGCCTCTCAATGTGTCTCCACTACAAATACATCAACTTCCAGAAATGGTTCAGCGGGATACATTGGCTCTACACTAGCACATAGAGATAGAGGACGAATTTATTTAGCCAGTGTGTGGTGAATCTGTGGAATTCATTGCTGCAGATGGCAGAGGCTAGGTCAATGGGTATTTTTGAAGTGGAAGAAGGGTCTCGACCCGAAACTTCACTAATTTCTTTCCAGAAATACTGCCTGTCCCGTTGAGTTACTCCAGCTTTTTGTGTCTATCTTCTATTTTTAAAGTGGAGATTGGTAGGTTCTTGATTAGTAAAGGTGTCAAATGTTACTGGGTGAAGGCAGGAGAATGTTCAGAGGGACAAATATATCAGACGGACTTGTCGACCGTATGGCCCAATTCTGCTCCTGTGTCTTTAGATAGAACAACAATTGTAGGTATGTTACAAAACTTACCTTGAACAGCGCTGCAGTTCTGCCGCTCCCCGTGTGCGTGACTTTGGCGCCTTTCAGAGGGGGGCGTGTTTAAAGTGCCGTTTTTCCACAGACAGGGCAAATCGATCCATGTCGGGCGATTTCGTTGCTGAAGAAAAATCGCTCCGACATTTGATTCATGAAGGTATTTTTAAATTACGCTAGATTATTTATTGACTAGAGTAATTTAAAAATCTTCTAAAGCCGTGAGCGCCGACAACGGGAAAGATTTTACGTAGGGGAGAAAATAAAGTAGTTTATTTTTACATTAAAACTTGGTTTTTAGGAAGCCTTTAATCACATTTTCATGTTGTAAAATGGGGACAAAAAAAAATGCATGAACCGGCAGCGTTTTTCCTGCCGACTTCACCGCAAACCGCAACGTTCTAATCCACCACATTCCACTAAAACCCACTCGCAAGTTGATTTAAATGGCCATTAATTTACAGGAATTAAACACTAAATTCCTTCCATTTGGCCTATAAATTCATGAAAATGAGATTTAAAAATCATGTTATATTGTGAATTATTGTGTGAATGTTATTTGGACACTTCGGCAATTTAAAAAAGTTTATCTTTTCTTTAGAAATGGATAGATGTTTAGATCTAGTAATTGAATTTTGTAATTAGCTACAATTAGGTAACTAATTATATGCTTTAATTTTAGGTCATCCAGGTAATATTGTTTCATATTTGTTTCAGAATGCTTCAATCTATAATTGAAAAATTAAGAGAACTCACTCTTAATTTTTAAGAAAGTTATGGGATTTTGACTGTCCTAGATCACAGCTTTTGTGTCAAGTCCATGGAAAGGCAATGGGGAACAAGATGCAAATTTCTGAGTATGAAAATGGCCATAACCTTTTTAATACTGAAGATATGAAAGTGAATTAGGTGTCAAATTAAACTTTTTATGCTTTATCTGATGGGATAAATTGCAGACTTGATTTTTTTAAATCTCAAAATTTTGTAACATTGCTGACAATTGGGATGTATAAATGCATAAATATCTACTCTTACCCTCTGTGAGGAACAATAATCACCGAGATAAAAACGGAATTGTATTTTTGGTTTACATACAAGGGGGTTTGCTTTGTTTATGACTGGAATGGTGCGGCCTGCACTCGCACCCTTTCTCGGACGTGAGACGACGACCGGCCGACCGGCTGCAATGGCGCCAACCGCGGGGGAGGGGGCGCATGCGTGAATATGGAAGCGCGAAGGGAGAGGGGCGCATGCGTGAATATGGACGCGCGCTGGGCGAGAGGGCGGCCGCTGTTCCTGGAAGTGACGACAGTGAGGTCGCGCGGCGAGCGGGAAGCTGGAGCGCGGTGGACGGTTCAACCGTCACCTGGGCCCAGCGCGGAGTCCGGCTGCTGGCAGTCGGTGGGTCGGAGCTGTCGCAACGCCGGGATCTTGTTTTAAACTGTGAATGCGTTTGTTTTTTAAAACACTTCGATTTGGTCAGTGGAAAAACCCTGTGTGCTTGTGCAGGTTAAAACGTACTATACACGTGTACAGTCAAACTGTGCACGAAAGCTCATTCACATTGCAGAAGCCACGGTTCAGTTCTTCTTTCGTGTGGCGTGCACAGCCTAAAGTTTTAGGACAACTTGTTCTATTTGATCTTCTGTGTGTGCACGTCGAGGTGATTGCATTAGTCGAAACAGGACGGACTACGTGAAGGTTGCAATCTTCCACCCCAGGGTTCAGTTAAACTGCATGAGTACAACAGGTAGTGCAATAGGTAGGGAATAGAATAGAATAGAACAGGTAGGGAATAGAATATAATGTTACAACTACTGAGAAGGTGTAGGAAAAAAAGTGCAAGGTAGATTGGCAGACTGGGAATACATTCTCTAACTTTGTCCCAACGCATTTCAGTCACATTGCACGAGGGTTACCCAATCAATCACCAAATCAGTCACCCATTCCTTCACTCCAGAGATGCTGCTTGTCCCGCTGAGTTACTCCAGCTTTTTGTGTCTGTCTTTGGGGGAGAATTTTTGTCTACCTGCTCCGGTTAGTCGGGATTCTGCGTGCAACCTATGGGTGCTTGAGAATGTGGTTGGTTGAGAGGCGATGCCCTCCATTATGTTAGAATTCTGGACTCCTGACAGGGTATTGAGATGCAAGGAACTGCAAATGCTGCAATGTTGAACAATACACAGAATACTGGAGTACCTATGGGTTGGGCAGCATCTGTGGAGGGAATGGGTAGGTGGCATTTCTGATCGAGATCCTTCAGATCAAAGGCCACGACACGATTGATCCCGATTGGTTTTACATCTTTCTGATTCTGCTGAGATTAAATTCCATTTTCTCAAGGAAGAATAGGGAAGTTGCACGGCAGTTGAGGTCGCGACCCATGACCCGTACTGTTGACATGCAACGCCAACTGGAGTACACACGGTGAACTGCAGGTAAGCATTTACAATGGCTGCCAGCTTAGCGGGCCCTTCTGTCCCAGCATCTCTACGCTGACCGGTTCCACACTTGCGGACCCCGGGCCGTCTATCCCCGTTGGGGGGGCGGGTGGGTGGTCAGGGTGTCAGTGCAGCGCGGTCAGTGACTCGGGGTGGGCGGAGGGTCCAGACTGTCCCCAACTATGCTGCAGCTGACGGGGACATTGCCGGGTGGTCCGTGGGGGGGGGGGGTGTCGAGCAAGGGGTCGGGGTGCCGGTGCAGCGAGGTCAATGACTCTGGGTGGGCGGAGGGACCAGACTGTCCCCAACTATGCTGCTGCCGAGTTTTCGTCCCTGTGTGTTCGCTGCCCGGAGCCGTGGCCCCGCTCCACCCGGCCCCGTTTGTGGGCACTGCCGACCCACAGCGCAAGGCAGCGTGGCTGGACAGCGCTGACCCCGGGGGGAGAGCGGGGGCTGTCCCAAGGGTTGCGCTCCTTCGGCTGCTTACATCTTGGTGCTCGGGTTCAGGGCAAAGATACTAGAGCATTTGGTTCAGAGTGCTCAGTCACCTTCCACAATTATTTACAGCACAAATATTGACCATTTCAGCGGTTTTTAACAGGTAAGAAAGTACGCGTTTCATCTGTTAACAGTGTGTGCCGAACCTGCCATGTCCTCCAGACGGATTGAGCTGCTCCATGCGTCACGCCCTTTGACCCGATGACCTTACATGCAACCCCCCCCCTCCCCCCATAGGAGAAAAAGTTGGGAGAGTAGATTCCTGTATTGTACTGCTTTTAGACTTGAGTCAGCAACTCTGCTCGTTCTGTTTCCCATTTGCACAATGACCTACATAGATTCAGCAAACGCCTTGGTTTTAAAATTCTCATTCTTGATTTCAAATCACTTCATGAACTTGCCTTCTTGTGGCACAATGTGGTTCACCCAACCGCATGTACCCATTACGCTGTCACTTCCAGTGGAACAGCACATCAATTTTAATGTCTCATCCTTGCTTTTAATTTATTTTAAAACCCAAGTTTTTCCATACTTTGATATTACCTCCAATCCAAGCTAGTGAAAAGATGTTTTCAATCCTTCCTTTCTGTGCATTTTATGTCCTGTTCTGAGCTATAGAATTCATTTCCTAAAACACTCTCACTCCTTAATGCACTCCTTAAAACACCATATCACTGTTAGACTAAAGCCAGCCAGTTATTTAGTGTAGAGAAATGTTGGCAAGAAACACCTGAATCAAGAGATAACAAAGGTATAGAGATTTGAGAATGTGAGATGATATTTTTCCACCACAGCAAATTATAGCCATTGGCTGCCATTGATGGTGTTTACTTAGCAATGCAAACTACTAAATAATGTTCATGTAACATATTGCATGCATGCATATTAAATCTCCTTTCTGAATCCAATGAAGTAGTTTAGAGATGACAAGACATTTCTGTAATCATTGCAGTGATGAATCTGTAGTTTTGTTGAGATGCTACTACATTAAATCAGAAGGTTATAAAACATTTTGTTACCAAGATTACATTATTTTTTATCCACAGATGTTTTTTCATATTAAGATTATTCTTGGCAATATGATAAATGCAACATTGATAAATCACCGGCACCATTTTGCAGTTTTTTCTGCCTTTATGAAACCTTCAAGTACTTTATGGACTTTAAATTCTGGAACATCCTGAAGTGATGAAAGACACTTGTCCTGTTCTTTTATAAATGAAATTTGGCAACATGATTACGAAGCAATGGAAGATCTCCAATAAGGTGTTCCAAAATGATCGGAAGATTCTTAGCGTTTGGTTGAGTTTAAGAAAATGTAGTAGATCTACTAATTACTTTTCTGGACTTACTGAAACATTGATTGAGCTTTGTCAGAACAGACAATTGCTATCTGGAGATAAAATCACACAAGACATGCTCGTCAACGGTTATTTCAATTACGGACATTTGGGAATGGAACTCAAGAGGAATTTGGTTACTAACTGGTGGGACTCGATGGTGTTATCCAGGGAGCAGGTATTTGGAGTGCAGAGTCCTCATCAGTTGAAGGGGAATCAGAATTCTGACAACAAGTCAATGAAACTGGTGGATGTTGCAACATTGCAAGCACCATTGCAAGATGCGAATGGAGAAGGAATATTCTCACTAAAAGACAGATTGAAGGAATACATTGTTTTACGACCTAATCTACTGCAAGGTATCATGGCATCATTTTAGTTCTTTAAACATTTTTTTTCATTCTATTTTGCTTCCAAAATGTTTAATGAGGTGACGAGTGTTTTATTGTCATATCGGCTGACAACTGAAACATTGAAATTCTTACTTGCAGCAGCATAATGGATCACTCAATACATAAATAATATTTAATAAACACAAAAATGAAATAAACTAATAACCCCAATACAAGTGCAACAAAAACCCCGAAGTCCTTAGTGCAACCAAAGACAATCATATGGTCATATGTGATAGGGGCTGAATTAGGCCATTCATATCTCCACCACTCCCTTACCTCTCTCATCATCCCCTTGCCTGTGTTGTCTCCTAAATTGTTGAAATCTGTTAGACCTGACAGTGAGTTTTGTAGAGAATTAATCGTTCCTGAACAAAACAATAAAATGCTCATCAGTGTCTGCAGGAAGAGAAATCAGTTAATGTTTCCAATCAATGAAAGTGCATCGTCCTGAAATATTTCTCCACTGTAGGCTTGACCTACTAATTTAATCATTTACAAGATTTCCTAGTTCAATTATAACTTTGCAGCATTTGCAGCTTTTTGCTGTTCAATTAATAATTCCTGAAGCTATGTAAGAATTGAACTATGTAATGTTCTCCACGACGGAAAAAAACTGGCAGCAGTCAGTGTGTCAAGCAGCATCAATTGTCGATGTTTCAGATTTAGACTTTTCATCCGGACTGAATGAGTAGAGGGGAAGTAGCCACTATAAAAAGGTGGAGGGGAGGCATGGGCAAGCAATAGGTGAATACAAGTAAGAAGAGGTTGATTGGCAGATACAAATCATGTGGGAGAGAAGAGGGTAAATAGTGAAACTGTGAGAACACGGTCAAAGAGTTAGAAAGCTGTGGAAATCATAGAGTGAAGGAGGACTTTTGCAGTCTCTAATGAAAGAGAGGAGGAAACTTAAAAGAGGGTGAATCTTCGGTGTGTTAGATAACAGACTGGGAGTACGAAGCCTTAAAGTTGCTGAAATTGAAGCTAGTTTACAAAATTGAAGTGTTGCTTGTAATTCCCTGCATGATAAATTGACAACCAGCTATTTAATTTCATCCAAATTGTATGCACTGAACTATAGAATAATAGAATGTGGAATGGAATACTTTATTGTCACATGTGACTAGGCACAGTGAAATTCTTTGCTTGCATACTCGATGTATACAAATAGCAGCAACCTACGGTGCTAAGAAAGTTACAAAGCTCCACCTTTTGAACTGTGAAATTATGTGTGTAGTTTCTATGATCTGGGAGTTGATTGAAGATGGGCTGTTAGGAAACCTGGAGAGGAAAATACTACAAAAAGTAGGAAACACTGCCCAGTCCATCATCGGCTGTGACCTCCCTTCCATCGAGGGGATCTATCGTAGTCGCTGCCTCAAAAGGGCTATTAGTATCATCAAGGACCCACACCATCCTGGCCACACACTCATCTCCCTGCTACCTTCAGGTAGAAGGTACAGGAGCCTGAAGACTGCAACAACCAGGTTCAGGAATCGCTACTTCCCCACAGCCATCAGGCTATTAAACTTGGCTCGGACAAAACTCTGAACATTAATAACTCATTATCTGTTATTTGCACTTTATCACTTTATTTATTCATGTGTGTATATATTTATATAATGGTATATGGATACACTGATCTGTTTTGTAGTCCATGCCTACTATGTTCTGTTGTGCTGAAGCATAGCAAGAATTTCATTGTCCTATCATCGCTGATGACAATAAACTCTCTTGAATCTTGAAATCACTAAAAACCTGACGATCGTTCTGCTACAACAACAGGTGATGGCAGTATTGACCTATTTGTTGAAATTCTCAGTTTTATATAATATTTTTTTTTATCAGTTTAGAAAAAAATGATTTTGAGCTATGGGATATATGTTTAAAGATGGGAAATCAATTTTTAAGAGCAGAAAGGAAGTAGAAATTAGCTAAATTACGTAGTGATACGGCAATAATTGGGATTTTAAAAGTCTGAAATTTGTAGAAGGGAGGAGATTGAGGAATTGTGGCTGAGTCTTGATTTCGATATTGGATTAGCTGGGTTTTGTGGAAAATAAACCTTTTTCACAATCATACTTTATTAGCCAAGTATGTTTTGCAACATATATAAGGAATTTGATTTGCCATACAGTCATAATAAAAAGCAACAGAACACACAAAATACATTTTAACATGAACACCCACCACAGTGACTCCTCCACATTCCTCACTGTGATGGAAGGCGAATAAAAAGTTTAATCTCTTTTCATTGTTCTGCCGCGGTTGGGGGCCTCGAGCCTTCGGTTGACGGGACAATCTTGACTCCCATAGCCGGCGGCAGGCCTCCTTGTCGGGGCGATCAAGCTCCTGCATCGGGGGGATGTCAGCTCCCCGCACCGGGCAATCTGACCCCGGGTCGGGGCTGGTCAAACCTTCCGCGTCGATAGAGCATCCCGACTGCGAGCTCTTTGATGTTAAAGTTCGCAGGCCGTGGTTGGAGCATCAATCTCAGGCAAGGAATCGGCTCCGATGGCTAGACCACGGCCCCGCGGTGGTGCCAAAAGTCGGTCCCGAACAAGGCCTCCAGCTCCACAATGTTAGGCCGCAGAGCGACCAGAGATATGACCCAGAAAACAATCGCATCTCCGGCAAGGTAAGAGATTGAAAAAAAAGCTTCCCCCGACCCCCTCCACCAACCCTCACATAAAACAAACCAGAGAATATTAACACAAACTTTTAAAACACTAAAAATAACAACAAGAAAAGCCGGAAGGACAGGCAGACTTTTGGCGAGGCTGCCATCGTGGTGCCACCCAGCAATCTGATTATTGGTTAAACAGTGTACTTGACTTGAAGTGAACAAGCGTGAATGTGTGCAGTAAAACTGGACTTCCAAATAACTCCATTGTACATAATAATTAATTTTTATTTTGTCTTGATTGTATTGATTGTCACCCACAATTTCAGAGTTAAAGGTGGTTAAGATTAAGGTTTGTCAATTCTAACATTTAACTAACGTAACTTTTTTGAAGTTTGAAGCTCACATTTGTTTCTTTTGATCCACTGTAGGAGCATTTTGTGAATATACCAAATCTTTGAATCTTGTCAACAGGAAGTTACCTTTTGGTTTGGCTGAGATTGGGGTATGTTATCAGCCCATTGCTGCACCTGAGTATCCAACTGTGTTCAATGCAGTAAGGTAAGAAACTCAAATAAATATACAATAGTTTCCTGCTTCATGAGTAACTTATCAACAGTAAAATGGCATTAGGCATTTACAGACATAAAGCAAAATCTATTTGGTTTGAAATAAGGTCCTCAAATTTCACTGTCTATGGTGACCCTCTCGACTCCTTCAAAAATCATGTGTTAATTTGGACCCCAAATTTGCATAGTGAACTCCCAATTAGGAGGTAAAATATGAATTTGTTGATATGTGGCATATTCTGCTCTTTCCAGGTACCCAGTGGTAGTGTTTTATATTTTGTGACAGAATGCAACAGTACATCATACTGGCTCCACAAAAGGTGAAAGTAAATTATTGCATAGTAGCTATTAGAGTCGCGCTGTTATATGCACAGGGGCACTTTTTGTCTACAAACATAGCAATGCCCAGTTCTGTTGATGTGTTTGTAACCTTCTCCGCTCTATGCTGCATTTAATGTTTCTCTCTTTCATAGCTGTTTTGCTACTAATGCTGAAAGTTGCCTGTCACTGAATTATGATCCCTTGCGGCTTTATTTCTGTGTTGTTTTGGAGTAATTGGCTCTATTGAGTTGATTGTTTGGACATTTCAATTCACTGCTTTGAAAGAAAAATGTAGCTTCGTGGAACAAGCCACGAATAAAATGTCACTTAAATAAAAAAGTAATATTCTAACAATTTAGTGATTCTTGTGACTTTAATCTCTCATTATTTTTAAAGACCTGCAGAAGTGGAATTGGCATCATTGGTATGGTTCAGTTCTCCTCGGACTTCAGGAAGTTGGCTAGACTACTGGGTGCGTCAGCGTTTACTGTGGTGGAGGAAAGTAAGAAGTTCCACACTTAAACAATATTTATTTAAGCATATTTTTCTCTGAGTTTTTCACTCAGTTACACCATTTTAATGTGTAGGAAGGAACTGCAGATGCTGGTTTACACCGAAGATAGACACAAAATGCTGGAGTAACAGTGGGACAGGCAGCATCTCTGGATGGAAGGAATTCCTTCTAAACAAGATGCTGCCTGTCGCTGTTACTCCAGCATTTTGTGTATATCTTCACCATTTTAATAATAATTTGAAAGGTTTTATTCGATACCTGCTTATTTTGTTGATTATTAATGATTTGGACCAAGGGATTGAAGGCTTTGTGGCCACGTTTGTGGATGATACGAAAATAGATGGAAGGGCAGGTAGTGTAGAGAACGCAGGGACTCTGCAAAAGGACTTGGACAGGTTGGGAGAGTGGGCAGAGAAGCAGCAGATGGAATATAGTGTAGCAAAGTGTGGACTCATGCATTTTGGCAGTAGGATTAAAGGCATAGACTATTTTCTAAATGGGCAGAGAATCCAGAAATCGAAGGTGCAAAGGGTCTTGGGAGTGCTGGTGCTGGATTCTCAAAAAGTTAATCTGCAAGTCGGATCGGTAGTAAAGAAAGCAAACTCGATGCTAGCATTTATTTCAAGAGGGCTTGTATACAAAAACAGGGATGTAATGCTGAGGCTCTGCTAGTAAGGCTGAGAATATTGTAAGCAATTTTGAGCACTATGTGAGGAAGAATGTGCTGGCTCTGGAGAGGGTCCAGAGGAGGTTTACAAGAATGATCCCAGGGATGAGGTTCGATCAATCAATCAATCAATTGTATTTGTATAACACATTTAAAAACAACTCGCGTTGACCAAAGTGCTGTACATCAGTAATGTGCTACATACAATGGTACACAGACCTAACAATACATACATAAACTGTTTACAGCGCATCCTCAGAGGGACTTAAAAAACGCTTGGGGGTAGAAATAGGTTTTGAGCCTAAAGGAGTCGATGGAGGGGGCAGTTCTGATGAGGAGCGGGATGCTGTTCCACAGTCTAAACTGCAAAAGCACGGTCACCGCTGAGCTTAAACCTAGACCGCGGGATAGTCAGTAGCCCCAAGTCGGCTGACCTGAGGGTCCTGGAGGTAGAATGGTGGGTTAGAAGATTTTTGATATGGGGAGGGGGGGGGCAATCCTGTTAAGGGCTTTGTATACAAATAAGAGGAGCTTGAAGTTGATTCTGTACTGTACTGGGAGCCAGTGGAGAGGGGCCGACTTGGGGCCGCCCCCCTCCCTCCCCCACATCAATCTGGAGAAGGGTCTCGACCCGAAACGTTTCCTGTTTCCTTCGCTCCATAGATGCTGCCTCACCCTCTGAGTTTCTCCAGCATTTTTGTCTACCTTGGATTTTTGATTAGTACAGGCGTCAGAGGTTATGGGGAGAAGGCAGGAGAATGGGGTTAGTAGGGAGAGAGAGATCAGCCATAATTGAATGGCGGAGTAGACTTGATGGGCCAAATGGCCTAATTCTACTCCTCTCACTTATGACCTTATGATCTACAGGAATAATGGGTCTAATGTGGAAGTAAAATCTCACATTGTCCAAAAAGGATGCGCTAAATTTTGTTTTCTGGGGTACAAACGTTGTGGGAAAAAAAACATAATAAATAGAAGAGGACATGGACCATTTAGCCCTTATTTTACAATCATGGCTAAAATGTAAACTCTGCATCACTTTCCTGCTTGAACACCATAAGCCCTTGATTTCCATATTTTCCAAAAATCTACTGATACATTTTTAAAATATATTCACCAACTGAGCCTTAATATCTCTTGGGTGGAGATTTTTCAAAAAATCATTACTCACCCACTGAGTTTCTTCAGCATTTTTGTCTACCTTGGATTTTTGATTAGTACAGGCGTCAGAGGTTATGGGGAAAAGGCAGGAGAATGGGGTTAGTAGGGAGAGACAGTAAAGAAGTTGCTTTTCATCTCAGTCATGAATAGCTGATTCCTTAGTTTTAGACTTGTTCCTGACACCTGGTGATAAACATTTTCTCTTGTTTTAGATAGTGTTAAAGATTGGGAAAGGAATGAGCTATTTTATTAATGAATTGGTTTTTATTCTATCATTGTTGTTTTATAGTTTGCCAAAAGTCCATCAAGTTTTACAGCCAGTGACTCCCAGAATAATTATGGAATTAAAGGAACTACACTATACTTCAGTTTTCCTTGGGGGAAGGAACCAATTGAGACATTGGTAAATCTGGGAGACAAAGATCTTTTGCGTGAGCACCATGGAAATAAATCAAGCTTGCAAGTATGTGTGCGATCATTGTTTATTTGCAGTGTATATTGCAGAGATTCTATTAAAAAAACATTGGTAAATTATAGATGGGACAGAGGTATTGTTTAAAATGGACGTAATTATAGTTGCTGTATTAAGTGAGGGTACACAAAAGGCTGGAGAAACTCAGCGGGTGCAGCAGCATCTAAGGAGCGAAGGAGATAGGCGACGTTTTGGGTCGAGACCCTCTTCAGAATGCACCCGCTGAGTTTCTCCAGCCTTTTGTGTACCCTCGATTCTCCAGCATCTGCAGTTCCTTCTTTAACACAATGCTGTATTAAGTGATCCTTCTAAGAATAGTAAATATGGGCTGAAGAACAATGGTTGTATCTTTGGCCGCTCTTCCAATTGACTTCAGTTGCATCAGAAAAAAGAGCCAAATCTGATAATAATGAATGCTCCCTTATTGGCAGAGATCATGCCATATTCCTTAATAGCATTTTAAGACCATATCCCCTAATAGCAGTTACCATGCTAATTTAAATCAAATTTGAAGTTCATCTCTGACAAACATTCAGTGTAATATAAAGCAAATGTATTGTCAGATGTATCATCATTTGAATGACACTTGGAGAATCATAAAATAGTTGCAGCACAGAAGGGGGCCATTTAATCGTTCATGTCAGTGCTTTCTTTCTAGTGTATCTCTTTAGTTCATCTTTCTCGTTCATTTTCCTGCAGTTTTTTCCCACCATTTTCTTATCCAATTCCCTCTTTAAGGCCGCCAAGGAGCCTACCTCACCACATCTGATGATGCATTCAACATTCTAACCATACATCTTTTAAAAAAATACACTTTTTCTCTTGGATTAAATATAACTTTTATTCATATTCTTTATTAAAGCCTCTAAAACTTTCTTGGTACCATGGTTAAATTCACAGGCCTATAGTTGCTACTTTTCAGTTCTCTAGCACCATCCTGCATCCAAGGAGCATTGCAAGATCGCAGTCAGTTTCCTCACGATTTCTTCCCTGTACTTCCCTCAAAAGCATTGGATGCATCCCATGTGATTCCGGTGACTTGCCTACTTTTGATTTCATCCAGCTTTTTCTCATAATCAGACGATTTGTGCCAATGATGTAGATGAAATTTTAAGAATTCTTGTGGCACAGTTCAAAGAGCATTGATTTTCCTCAGGTGTTCAACCAACAGCCTGCCAACTAAACTATGAAAACAAGTGACACCACTAGAACGTTAACACATTATTTACCTCATTGCTATTAATGGGGCCTTTAAATGCATAACATGTAAATGTTTATGATATTTCTGAAATGCACAAACATGCTTTAGATGAATGGAAGTATATCATGAGGGATTTCAGAAGAAAGGAGAATCAGTGCTTACAGAACATGCTTATTGATCCCAAAAGGGCCGAGATGGGAGGAAAACTGTTATTCCGTATGTGCTATCGATGAGTGGGAATCTGGATCGAGGAGTGATTGCATTTCTCTTTGATTCACTGCAGTTAACTGAGAAAGTTGATTCTAAATCAAGAACAAATCAAAAAAAGGTAAGCAAAATACTTGAAGATAGACACAAAAATCCTGAAGTAACTCAGCAGAACAGGCAGCATCTCTGGAGGGAAGGAATGGGTGAATTTTTGGGTCGAGACCGTTCTTCAGACAAATGCGTGGGAAATCAAGACAGCGTTTGAGAAGATTTTGTTTTGTGGCTTTATTGAAATAACAGCAGCGATGTATATTTATTTTTGTCATGCCGTTTTCAATCTCAAATTGCAATCTCAGTATTTTTTTTCTATATGCACTTTTTTGGGGAAGTACCCCATTCTGACAAATGCAATCTCATTGGTACCAGTAAACTCGATTCTCCAGCATCTGCAGTTCCTTCTTTAACAACTTCTCATTCGGGTTGACTGGCAAAGGAACTTTAAATTTATGAGAATTATTTCCCTGAGTTTTAATTTAACAATTTGTTTTGACAAGCACTTTTTGGGTGCATTGGTTTTACATTTGTTACTGGTTTTACTTTGTTTGCAAAGGTTCTTACACACGCAGGTTTATTATGTAAACAGAAGACTTTTGATCTTCCGGTTGATAAGATCTACCATAAAAATGAGCAGTTGCTCCACAACACTCCATTAATTTTTTTATTGACACTCCATTAAAATTTTTGTTTTGTCCACTTTTAATTGGAGATTTGGGAATGTTAAAAATTGATTCTTGAGTATGAAGAAACAAATGGCAAAGAGGGTTGATGAACAGTATTAGTCAGGCAGCTGAATACTCTCAAAGCATTCTTGGGTAGGCTATAGACTTTGGGCAATAAATATTCTGGGAGTGGAAGGACAATCAGCAATTGGGTAGAGACACTGGAGAGGGCAAGAGACAGTGACCAACTCAATTGAGGCAATTCTTTAAAAAATCGAAGTAGCAAGTTTAGGAGAAATGTTTTTATGCATTGAAATGCATCCAAGAGCAGATACTATAGTAACGGAAAAGAGAAAATTACATCTCTATACTTGATGAAGCCATGATGAAAGGTCAGTGGGATCAAGACCAATAGCTCTCGTGTAGAAGATCACCTTGGTTTCACTTAAGTTTTAAAACTTCTTTTGGCCCCTATCTGACAGGGGATCTTCAACCTGAATATTAACTCTGTTTTCTTCCCGCTGATTTGTCCTGATCTGCCAAATATTTCCAACGGTTTCTATTTTTACTTTAGATATCCAGAATCTGGCTTTTTTTTTTTCAAATAACTGGTGCAGGAAGGATAGACTCTTCTTTGAAGAGACAGAGTGCAAGAGTAGCTCAGCGGGTCAGGCAGCATCTTAGGACAACATGGATAGGTGACATTTTGGGTCGGGCCCCATCAGTCTTGTCTTGCTGCATTAGTCTAAGGTTAGGTTCTATAATTGCATTAGTGTAATTTGGTACATTTATTTTAAGATGTTATTAGACATTTTTCCCATATGCTCGGTGTTTGCTTTGAAAATAGCCAAAATTAACATTCATGTGAACTTTTAGGTGCTAAAGCTTCATCCATTTCTAGCTCCATACAAAGTAGCTTTGGACACTGGGAAAGGACCTACGGTTGAGTTGCGTCAGGTATGCAGTATTTTTATGATAAAAACCATGAAGTTATGCCACTAATCAAGTCATGGATCGTGACATTCATAATTCTTTGTTCTATTCTGCTTAAATGTTTCAAATGCTTTTATTAACATTTTTATTTTTCACTTTTTAAATATCTTTTTAATATTTTTGTGTCCTATTAGATCTCTTCAGGTTTATTTTAAAAAAAATGTTGCATTTTTCTAGTTTCCTTTGACATTCTGGGCGTTATTTCTTTCAGGTATGTGAGGGATTATTACGAGAATTATTGGATAAAAGAATTACAGTCTGGCCTGGTTACCTCGAAACTATGCACTTGTCAATGGAGCAGCTATCTATAAAGTAAGAAGTACTTTGTTATTGCTATTGAGCGAATAATCTTGATAAGGTTCAAGTTAAACTGTGTGAACATGTTTTTAAATGTTTAAAGTGTTTAAATTGTATGTAGTTTTTACAAAAAAAATAGATCAATGGTCATATTACATCTTTTTTGATATTGATATTTTGATATTTTACAAATAATATCCATATTTATACTTGCTATTATAAGAGATGTGTTTTAATTCCCTTGAATTCCCTATTCACTCTAAACTGAAAACAGAAATGGGGGATACTGGGCAGCTGAAGCAGTATCTGGAAATAAAATAAATAAAAACATTTTAGATGGATGACCTTTCATCAGAATATTCTCATGATCATCAATGTGAAATATCTCTCGAAAGATGTTGCCAAACGTGCTGAGCATTTCCAGCATTAGGTTTTATTAATTTGCAGCATCTACAGTTTGTAGCATAGAAATACCTTGTTTTACTGCAGCTATAATTTTGACCAGTTTGCTTAAATCAGGCACATGCCGTCGGGGTAGGTACCCTGACTAAAATTATAATTATTAAATATAAATAGTAAAGGAACGGGAGAATTATGCCTACCTAAGAGATCGATCAAAAGTATGTGCAGCTCACGTACCATCAACGCTGCTTCAAGCCTTCAATGACAACGGGAGCTGAAGGCATCTGAAATTCTGCCTTTGCATCGTGGACTGCGTACTGTGCATGCGCAGCAGCCTTCTGCTCATGCGCAGCGCATGTTTCTTGGCAGGTTTTTCAAACATGGATTGTCATTATCTTAAGAGTATCAAGAAACAGAGGGAAGAATGGAGTTCGTGTGCAAATAATGTGGCAAGTAGATTTCTTTGAGCTATATGTTTTTAAATACCGTATATCCCGGCAATGAAGACGCTATTTTTTACCCAAAAATAAGGCACGAAAATTTATCTGCATCTTGGAGGCCGAAGGTTAGGTTGTTAGCCAAGAAAGATAGACTTGGCTATCCCTCAGTACGCAACATCAAGAACGATGTTGCTGTATTGAGGGATTGCCAAGTCTATCCATCATTGCTGGCAGATGATGGGAAGCGGCTGTAAAAGGACAGCGACGCTGGGGGGGGGGGGGGGGGGGGGGGGGGGAGAGTTCCTTTCACAGCGTGTGGGGAGTCTGGGCAGGGTTAACGATGCGGGGAGGGCTGGAGCGTTGAGAAGGAGGGGGTTGGGGATCATGCCAGTAACTCATTCACCGCTGCCACGAAGCTCCGGGGGCGGAGCCACCGCATTGTGGCCGGGGAGGGAAGTAGCGCGGGTGGCCGCAAGCGGCCGCCGGGACCTCAGCGCCTTCTGCCAGCCCGCTCACCTCTGGAAGTGCTCTCCATCTGAACATCTCTCGCCTGCCACTCGCTGGCCTCACTCATGTCAGCTGCTTCCCGCAAATCCTTAAATTCCGACTGCTGCCGGGAGCAGGACATGGCCCCCTCCTTCTCAACGCTCCTGCCCTCCCAGCAACTTTACCCCTGGCCAGAGTCCCCGCACGCTGTGAAAGGAACTCTCCCCCAATTGGTCCCTTGAAATAGTATTGTCATTCAATGAGCTCACAACTGATTCAACTTGTCCCGGTGTGCTCCTGTTTTTCCCACCATCTCTCCACCTGCAGTAACCCTCCACCCCCCACCCATTCAGTAATTCAGAATGAAGGAGATTTGGAAGCCTTAGGCAAACTGGATTGTTACTTTATTTATTTATTTATTTTTTTGAGCGTGAGAAATTCTATGTCCCGCCAGCCTTCTTTCAAAATTTAGCAACTCAAAATGGGGGTGCGTCTTCATTGTCGGGAAATACGGTACTTTATTAAGAGATATGGCTTTTGAAGACTTTATTAAAGTCGACTGACAGCTTACGGAGAGGAGACCAATCTGCGCATGCGCGGTTTAAGATTTTTTAAAAGCAGACTGACTGCCTACACTGAGTAATTACTCACAGCACGTGCCTGGTTTAGACTATTCTAAATTTTGATGGATTTTATATAATGGCCTTTTGCATATTCACTACCTCAAGGGTTGGAAGGATTATTATTGAAAAGTGATACTGCACCTTTCAGGAAGAATAATGTTTAATTTGTATTCAATCAAAATGTCATTTAACTGGCCCAGAATGAAAGTTTAAAAATAGAGCACAAAGGGAAATTCCAACTGTGTAGCAGCCACGTTGTTTCCTGGCACTAACGCTTTTTTTTTGCTTTTGCGGATGTAAATAAAATTCAATATCTTTAGAAAATGTTCATACATGGCATCAAATTCACTTGATTTTATCTCCTGGCAGGTACGATGAGATGGGAGTGATTTTTACAATTGTTGTCAGTGAGACTACGCTAGAGAATGGCTTAATATATCTCCGGAACCGAGATACAACTATGAAAGAGATGGTTCACATCTCAGAAGTGAGGGACTTTCTCACTAAGTACATTCAGGAATCTTGAGAAAATGATGTCTTTATAGTATTGATTGTTTAAAATTCAAAATAAAACCATCATGCCTTTCAGTGATGAAACTATTAGTGATCTTTTAGGTCATTAACTATATTCTGATATGCACATACATTCAAGTATATGATTTATAAATTGACAAATTAAAAAAAAACAGTTGTTTATCAACTTGAGTTAGCTGCTAACAGATGTGATGTAATTGATTTCCTGCATTTTAAAAAGACTGCCTGTCAGGAGTTTGGAACAAAAGCACGTGACAAAACCGAGGAGATCGAAAGAAGATGATGTACTTTTCTTGAGATCACAAGATTCAGTATTTTGGAGACCAGCAATATGGATCTGGTGGCTGCTGCAAGCATCTTTTGATATGTGTGAAGTTGGTTCACAGTCGCATTTCCAACTTGCGAACTGGTGAGGGTACGGACAGTTCTGAGTAACGCTACTATATTCTAGGAAGGCTACTATATTCTGGGGGCGATCTGTATATAGCTTTGTAGAGAAGCTATCCATTTCATGTGAAGAAACATTGGGCAGCAATATCTACAATATTTGTTAAAATTCACAGAATTTTAGCTGTATGTTTGTCATTATCACATTTTTTGTACGATCTTTAAAATTAAATATCCTCCAGAATTCAATGCCCCAGATAAATCATATAATTTGCCTTGTATTAGGTTGGGTTCACTTAAGTTGAAAACATTTGGGCATGAGTTACCTTGTCAACAATTCAAATTAGCAGTACTATTTGTATGTAGCAAAGCTTTATTGTGAAATAGTTACTTCCTGGGAGGTGTACAGCTATCATTTAAAAATATTTTTAATAGACATAGACATCTTAAACATGTTCTGTTTATAATGCAGTTAGCAACAATGAGATTTAATTTAGATTTAGAAATGTGTTTGTGCTGGTGATTCAAGTATGGTGATTGTGCTCTGATGCATGTTTCCTGTTATGATCATCTTCTTGTGGTGATAAGAATGTAAACTTATTAACCTGCACTCAAAACTGTTACTAATTTGAATGAACTCCATTCATCTGAAACCTCATTTAGGATCCTAAATATTGCTCAATTTCACAATTTTCATAACTGTTTAAAAAGGTTTGAATACCTGCAAGTAATGAATTACAGTTTGCTCATCCTGCAGCCACCACCCCTACTGTGCCCTTTCCTCCTAAAGAAATATTGATTTAGATATGTAAATATAACGTTAAAAAATGATTGTCACAATGGAAAAAATATAGTTCCCCAGCCATTTATTTTAAATTGTCGTACCGGAAGAG
The DNA here is from genome assembly GCA_035221665.1 of Okamejei kenojei. Lineage (NCBI taxonomy): Eukaryota > Metazoa > Chordata > Chondrichthyes > Rajiformes > Rajidae > Okamejei > Okamejei kenojei. The sequence goes on from CM069153.1 coordinate 5,489,609, forward strand.
AGTAGGTGGGTTACATGGGGAAAGGGAGTAGACACAGAGTGCAGATGACCCCAGTGGCCATTCCCCTTCAAAACAGGATACTGTTGGGAAGATGACCAGTTTTGGGGTGAGCAGCAATAGCTCAGAGGATCAGCAGGGATGGGTAATGTCAGGCAGGACCATAGTAGACAGCATAGAAACATAGAAACTAGGTGCAGGAGGAGGCCCTTCGAGCCAGCACCGCCATTCATTGTGATCATGGCTGATCGTCCTCTATCAATAACCCGTGCCTGCCTTCTCCCCATATCCCTTGATTCCACTAGCTCTAGAGCTCTATCCAACTCTCTTAAATCCATGCAGTGATTTGGCCTCCACTGCCCTCTGTGGCAGGGAATTCCATAAATTCACAACTCTCTGGGTGAAAAAGTTTTTTCTCACCTCAGTCTTAAATGACTTCCCCTTTATTTTAAGACTGTGGTCCCTGGTTCTGGACTCACCCAACATTGGGAACATTTTTCCTGCATCTAGCTTGTCCAGTCCTTTTATAATTTTATATGTTTCTATAAGATATCCTCTCATTCTTCTAAACTCCAGTGACTACAAGCCTAGTCTTCTACTGATGTGGTCTCACCAGAGCCCTATACAACTGTAGAAGAACTTCTTTACTCCTATACTGAAATCCTCTTGTTATGAAGGCCAACATTCCATTAGGTTTCTTCACTGCCCGCTGTACCTATACGCCAACTTTCAGTGACCGGTGTACAAGGACACCCAGGTCTCGCTGTACCTCCCCCTTACCTAACCTAACCCCATTGAGATAATAATCTGCCCCCTTGTTTTTGCCACCAAAGTGGATAACCTCACATTTATCTATATTATACTGCATCTGCCCACACTCAACCTGTCCAGGTCACCCTGCAACCTCCTAACATCCTCTTCATAGTTCACACTGCCACCCAGCTTTGTGTCATCTGCAAACTTGCTAGTGTTGCTCCTAATTCCCTTTTCCAAATCATTAATATATGGTAAACAGATGCTGCCCCAACGCCGAGCCTTGCGGCACTCCACTCGCCACTGCCTGCCATTCTGAAAAGGACCCGTTCACTCCTACTCTTTGCTTCCGGTCTGCCAACCAATTTTCTATCCATGTCAACACCTACCCCCAATACCATGTGCTTTAATTTTAGTCACTAGTCTCCCGTGCGGGACCTTATCAAAGGCTTTCTGAAAGTCTACATACACTACATCCACTGGCACCCCTTCATCCATTTTACTTGTCACATCCTCAAAAAGTTCCAGAAGATGTCAAGCATGATTTCCCTTTCATAAATCCATTTTGGCCTGGACTTTTACTGCTATCCAAATGCCCCATTATTACCTCTTTAATAATTTACTCCAGCATCTTTCCCACCACCTAAGTCAGGGTGTAATTCCCTGTTTTCTCTCTCGCTCCTTTCTTGAAAAGTGGGATAACATTAGCTATCCTCCAATTCACAGGAACTGATCCTGAATCTATTGAACTTATCACCAATGCATCCCCTAGAGCCATCCTGCAGACCATCAGGCCTAGGGGATTTATCATCCTTCAGTCCTATTAGCCTACCCAATACTATTGCTCGCCTAATGATAATTTCTTTCAGTTCCTCCACCCCCTTAGATCCTCTGTCCACCAGTACATCTGGGAGATTGTTTGTCCTCCTTAGTGAAGACAGATCCAAAGTACCTATTCAACTCTTCTGCCATTTCCTTGTCCATAATAATTTTACCCGTGTCTGCCTTCAAGGAACCCTTATTTGACTTTGCCACTCTTTTTCCCTTAACATAGAAACATAGAAACATAGAAATTAGGTGCAGGAGTAGGCCATTCAGCCCTTCGAGCCTGCACCGCCATTCAGTATGATCATGGCTGATCATCCAACTCAGTATCCCGTACCTGCCTTCTCTCCATACCCCCTGATCCCCTTAGCCACAAGGGCCACATCCAACTCACTCTTAAATATAGCCAATGAACTGGCCTCAACTACCCTCTGTGGCAGAGAGTTCCAGAGACTCACCACTCTCTGTGTGAAAAAAGTCTTTCTCATCTCGGTCTTAAAGGATTTCCCCCTTATCCTTAAGCTGTGACCCCTTGTCCTGGACTTCCCCAACATCTCCTGCATCTAGCCTGTCCAACCCCTTAAGAATTTTGTAAGTTTCTATAAGATCCCCTCTTAATCTCCTAAATTCCAGAGAGTATAAACCGAGTCTATCCAGTCTTTCTTCATAAGACAGTCCTGACATCCCAGGAATCAGTCTGGTGAACCTTCTCTGCACTCCCTCTATGGCAATAATGTCCTTCCTCAGATTTGGAGACCAAAACTGCACGCAATACTCCAGGTGTGGTCTCACCAAGACCCTGTACAACTGAAGTAGAACCTCCCTGCTCCTGTACTCAAATCCTTTTGCTATGAAAGCTAACATACCATTCGCTTTTTTCACTGCCTGCTGCACCTGCATGCCTACTTTCAATGACTGGTGTACCATGACACCCAGGTCTCGCTGCATCTCCCCTTTTCCTAATCGGCCACCATTTAAATAATAGTCTGCTTTCCTGTTTTTGCCACCAAAGTGGATAACCTCACATTTATCCACATTATACTGCATCTGCCAAACATTTGCCCACTCACCCAGCCCATCCAAGTCACCTTGCAGTCTCCTAGCATCCTCCTCACAGCGAACACTGCCCCCCAGCTTAGTGTCATCCGCAAACTTGGAGATATTGCCTTCAATTCCCTCATCCAGATCATTAATATATATTGTAAATAGCTGGGGTCCCAGCACTGAGCTCTGCGGTACCCCACTAGTTACTGCCTGCCATTGTGAAAAGGACCCGTTTACTCCTACTCTTTGCTTCCTGTTTGCCAGCCAGTTCTCTATCCACATCAATACTGAACCCTAATACCGTATGCTTTAAGTTTGTATACTAATCTCTTATGTGGGACCTTGTCGAAAGCCTTCTGGAAGTCCAGATATACCACATCCACTGGTTCTCCCTTATCCACGCTACTAGTTACATCCTCGAAAAATTCCACAAGATTCGTCAGACATGATTTACCTTTTGTAAATCCATGCTGACTTTGTCCAATGATTTCACCACTTTCCAAATGTGCTGCTATCCCATCTTTAATAACTGACTCTAGCAGTTTCTCCACTACCGATGTTAGACTAACTGGTCTGTAATTCCCCGTTTTCTCTCTCCCTCCCTTCTTAAAAAGAGGGGTTACATTTGCTACCCGCCAATCCTCATATCTAACATATCTAAAGAAGCTTTTACTGTCCTTCTTTATATTCCTTGCCAGCTTCCCCTCGTACTTCATCTTTTCAGCCCGTATTGCCCGTTTTGTTTCCTTCTGTTGTCCTATGACAATTACCCAATCCTCTGGCTTCTGGCTACTCTTTTCTGTGTTATACATCTTTTATTTTAGTTTTATTCTATCCCTAACAGCAGACAGAAGATTATATGGCAGCAATCAAGGCTCCAGGATGGTGTGTTGCCTCCCTGGTGTCAGGATCCAGGATGTCAGAGACGCTGCGTGGTATTCTCAAGGGGGGAGGGTGAGCAGCCAGAAGTCGTTGTGTATGTTGGCACAAATTACATGGATAGGAAAAAGGATAACATCTTGCAAAATGAATATAGTGAGTAGGGCAAAAGGTTAAAATGCAGGACTTCCAAAGGAGTAATCTGTGGATTTATAGGATGATTTAGATTAGCTGAAGGATTAGTTTAGAGATTGTGTGGAACGGGGCCTACGGTCCACGCCGACCATCAATCATCCGTTCACATCAATTCTTACCGACACACTCCATTCACAAACCTACACATCATTGGAATGTGGAAGGAAACCAGACCACCTAGCGAAGACCCACGTGGGCAGAGGGAGAACATGCAAACTCCACACAGACAGCACTTCTCGAACTCTGGTTTGAAAGTTGGAAACGGAAACTCTGTCACTGTGAGGCAGCAACTCTACCACTGTGCTGCCCAAAGATGTCTGACTCCTAGTGTGCTCTTTTGCACTCCTCTTCAAGTTGTTGGCCTGATTGCATGGTAAACAACCTGAGCTTTATGCTTTCTCAAGGTCGTAGGTTATAATGGAATGAATTCTGTTGCTGCTGGTGGGTAACAGTCTGCAATGAAAACACAGATTTGGGCTGCTACACTATTTAGCATTGTTACATTGCTTTTCCTTGGCGTGATGGGAATAACTGTTCCCGTCCCTCCGAGCTCAATGCATTCTATGCTCTTGTTCAACGGACTATTGGTGGAATGGTGTCATCGCCCTGACAGCTTTAGTTGTGCGTGTATCCATTGCTTTTTGGCGCACATGCTAGATCGGCTTCCTGAAGATGAACATACAGAAAACAACTGACCCAGATTTTGTCTTGTCCCCGGCAACTATGCTGGATCAGTTGACAGGAGTACTCACGGACATCAATAATGTTTCCCTACTCCATCTGGAGTTTCCATTCGCTTCGAGACAATGCTGTCATGGAAATTCAATGATAAACAAGGTAGCAGAAGATACAAAAGCTTGAAAGCACCTACTATCCTATTCAGGAACAGCTTCTTTCTTCCCTGCTATTATCAGACTACTGAAAGGTCCTCTCATAACTTAAATATAGTCTGATTCTCCCAACCTACCTCATTGTGTCCTTGCACGCTTTTTCAATCTGCACTTTATCTGCAATTAATGCCGTAACACTACATTCTGCAGTCTGGTATTTTTCTCTGCACTACTTGCTGTATTTATGTAGGGCTGGATCATATTCATGCATCGTATGATTTGACAGGATAGCATGCAAAGATTTTCACTCTCAGTGCACGTGACAATAAAGAATCAATAATGCAGCAACAATAGTAGCAAGCATGATGATGGAGGATGTATTTGGGTGTAAAGATGGAAGTTCATCCCTAGAAGGAAATGCGGATTAATATGGACAAGATCAACATTATCTCTCAACTAGGTTACCTCAACATTTCTGGTGAGTTCAATCCGGCAGCATTTTGTTTCAAGTTAATTTGGTCAGTTGTGTCACAGAGTCGCTCATAGTGGTGGACACTGAAGTTGCTATCCAGAATATATTCTGTGTCCTTGCAGCTTTCAGTGCTCAACATTGAAAAGTTTCGATTCACTAGTGGGAAAGAGACGAGTTCCAATTAGCTGGATGTTTCCTGGCCTTTGTTTAATATATTGCATGACTTCATTAGGTCCGGGCACGAGTGAAGACCTCCAGAATCGAACAACTCCTACGGGGTATCATGGGACCAGTGGCAGCACACGATAAACCCAAGAACAGTGACTTCAGGCAAAAACAAGCAACTAATTTCTTCACGGCCTTATAGAACATCAATGCACAAAACTGCTTCTGCTACGAGTTGCAAGCTGGTTTATTTCCATATCACAAATAAAACATCTGCTTTCATGATATCACGATGGCCAGCTAACACAAAATGAGGTAAAGCATAAGCTCAATTAATGAAAAAAGTACTAAAAATCAGAATGATAAGTCTGGGATAAAAACTGAAAAAAGCAGTCAGCCGGTCAAGCTGCAACTGTGGAATGAGAAACAGAGTAAATGTTTCAGGTTTGAGGAAAGATCTTGGATTATAAATGTTTTTTCTGCATCCGCAAATATTGTTTGGCCTGTTGACGTTTCCAGCATTTATTGTTTTTATAACTTTTTTGTTTAACTCATTTCACAGATAATTCTCCAGCTAAAAAAAAGTTCTGATTTCTCAGTATGGTCCATCACTGCTGGTGCATATTAATTCTGGCATATAATGTTCCTTCTTGTTGCGACACGTTCTTATTCTTTGGCGATGCTAAGTTAAGTTCGGTATATGTAACCTCATCTTCATTCTGTCACAAGAGAAGAACTCAAAATTATTTCTGGAGTGCTCCGTTTTTGCATTGTCATTGTAATAATAATAATTAAATGCAAACTTGTTGCATAAATTTAACAGCTCAGAAAGCATAAAGGGCCTGTTCCATTTGCCGATTATTTTCGGTGACTGCCGGCATCATATCAGGGTCGCCAAAAGATTTTGTACATTTCAAAATCCAGCTGCGACAAAGAAAATGTTGCTACACTTGAGGAAACACTGTGCGTCAATACGTCCTCACGCCGCGACTTTTTCGGTGACCTGATATGTCAAGTCAATGATGCCGGCAGTTGCGGAAAAAATCGCCAATTGGGACAGGCCCTTAACAGCTTGGAAAACAATTTATCAGGGTGCATCACAGCTTGGTTTGGGAACAAGTCCATCCAAGACCGCAAGAAATTGCAGCGAATTGTGGATGCAGCCCAGACCATCACACCAACAAACCTCCCTTCTAATGACTCCATTTATACCTCGCGCTGTCTCGGCAAGGCCAGCAGCAAAATCAAGGATGAGTCGCACCCTGACCACTCCCTCTTCTACCCTCTCCCATAAGGCAAAAGGTATAGAAGTGTTAAAATGCACACCTCCAGATTCAGGGACAGTTTCTTCCCAGCCGTTATCAGTTTGTTTTTTCTGATGGATTTGCTAAGGCAATGCAAAAGACATTCATACATCCATCTAATTTCATAAAGCTGTAATCTATAGGAATACCTTGCATACTGTCATAGTAATGTCCACAGAAAAATTCGCAGCTGTAATGTTTTACTTACCGTGCTAGAATCGTCCATGTTGGTAGCTGCAAAAGGAAAATGAATATAATTAGGTGGAAGTAAATTAGAACATATACAAGTTAAATCTTCAAGACATTGCAGCATTTAAAAGGTATTTGCATGGTCACTTGAATTGTCAAGATGTTAAATGCCTCAGGACCAAATACTGATAAATGTGTTTGGTGTTGTTGGGTACTGGATGGTCAGTGTGGAGATGATGGACCAAAGGACTTGTTTCTGTGCTGAATAACTCAATGACTCTTGTATTAGTCATTTTAGGTAGTCCCTTAAGTTTAAGGATGAGCCCAGAGCGTTGAATGCCAGCTGACCTGACCTGAGTTAAAACTTGGTCTAATGAAAAGGACCAAGTTGGAGGTATAGTTGGAGATCAGACAATGCCAAGCTCGTTGACCATGTAGACATCCTTTTAGGGCCAAACCTTGGCAAAACATTCCAGCTGTTCCAGCAGGGAGGATAGGCAAAGGTAAGATTGAAAGTCAAATCCTCACCATTGATTTATGAAGTTCTTTAAAAAGTTCAGATAAGTAAATGTGCAATGTCAGCAGGTTGTAATCTTGGATGAACACTTTGATGATACATTGATCAATTTATCCTAAGATAGACACAAAAAAGCTGGAGTAACTCAGCGGGACAGGCAGCATATCTAGAGAGAAGGAATGGGTGATGTTTCGGGTCAAGACCCTTCTTCAGACTGAAAGTCACGGGAAAGGGAAAGGAGAGATATAGACGATGTGGAGAGATATGAATGAATAAGTTTATCGACCAAATATTCACATGTAAGGAATTTGCCTCGGTGCTGAATAGAACAATGAATGAAAGATATGTCAAAAAATAACGATGATAAAGGAAACAGGCCTTTGTTAGCTGTTTGTGGGTGAAAACGAGAAGCTGGTGCGACTTGGGTGGAGAGGGATGAAGAGAGTGGGTTACTTGTGATAATTCCAGTATTTACCCCATAGTCCGTTCTACACCGACTAGAATACTTTAAACATCCTTTATTTCACCATGGTGACCTTGATTCTCTGTTCTGCCCTAGGAATTTTTCCCAGTACAATCACAGAGAAGCAAGTGTTCAAACAAAGGAATTAGCATGTATATATATATAGTTGATACAATGGGAGGTAACTTACTATGGGCAGTAGTTCTAGGCCAATAATTACAGTATCACATGGTTATATAGGTGGGGACAATCTTTCCACCCAATTACAATCATACACATTATAATACATCTCAGTCAATCACAATAGCATCAAACATCACATGTTTTACAAGAATTATTATGTCACAGTAAGGAAAGCGAAACTTAACTTCCATAAACCACGAGGTATCCCATAATCTCCAGAAGACAGAATACTTAACCCTTTCATCCTAGAGTATCCCCAGTTCTGACTTGGAAGTTGGAGAAATTAATATTCATACCACTGGGTTGTTATCCAAATTGACCCAATGATCTACAGTATCGTTTTATAATACCAATCATTTTCAGCACAGCATGAAATCAACAATAAATGGCAGACCTGTATAAATTAAATGAGTCCATCTTATCATGATCACTGTTAACTTGGTGTGAATAAAATAAATAAGAGATATTACCTGCGTTTTTTCTTACAATATTGACATAGTTCATTTCACAATCATACTCTGAATCAGTTCCTGCAAAAAAACATGGTCTAATATGAGAAATGCTTAAAAAGATTTCACTGTGTAAGAAGTAATAGCAGATGTTGCTTTAAACTGAAGATAGACACAAAAAGCTGGAGTTACTCAGTGGGACAGGCAGCATCTCCGGAGAGAAGGAATGGGTGACTTCTCTGGTTGAGACCCTTCTTCAGATGGGTCTCGACCCGAAGCGTCACCCATTCCTTCTCTCCAGAGATGCTGCCTAAAAAGATGTTAGGCTTAGTATAGATGTTCTCGTGGGTTTAACATAGCTGGCGTCTCCTCTAAGCAGCCTTGTGATAAAGGATTTTTTATTTCTAATATCTTGTCATTTGTTTGTATGATGTGGAATTGTAATGCTGAATGTTATGATTTTTATGAATGCAATATATAATATTACAAATGTATAACATTTCTTAATCTCCAAAAAAATGATTGGATTAGGATTTAGTGAAATGGCGACATGTAGGCAGTTAAATGCTTTACTTTGTATAAAAGCCAAATCATTTTGGCAGCCGAATGGTGCAACTAGTGGAGCTGCTGCCTCATAGTGTCAGAGATCCTGGTTCGATCCTGACCTGGGACGTTGTTTATATGGAATTTACACTTTTTTCTTTGGGCCACTTGGGGTTCCTCCATGTGCTCTAGTTTCCTGCTGCATCCAAAAGACTGTGGGTTGGTAAGTAAATTGGTCACTGTAAATTGCCTCTAGTGTGCAGGTCAGTGGTAGACTATGCGGGGAGTCACTATGAATTTGGGGAGATTTTTTAAAATAAGTATTAATGTGGAATTAGTGTAAAAGTGTGGCTGACGATCGGCACAGACTTGGTAAGATGAAGGGCCTGTTTGCTGTATCTCTCTCTGAATGTGACGTGAGATTATGAAAGGCAAAAATAAAAACAGAAAAAAATCAAATTATTTTGAAGATGAAGAAGCAACTCTGAAGTGAGAAACAGTTAGTATTCTAGGTCAATGACCTTTCACTCGAGTTTCGGTTGAAAAAACCATAAACTGAAATTTCACTCTACAGCTGTCTTCACAGATACTGCCTAACTGCAATTTTTTAAGCACTTTATTTTATAGTCAGCAGGTGATTGTACAAGGGAATAATTACAATAAGTCTCATTTCATTTCGGTAATTTTTCACCCAATATAAAAAATAACCCATACGGCACTTTTAATCAGGCCAGTGGTGACTAGTATCAACTGTCACATAACTGATTGGCTGATCTTATGGTTCCCACCATTTGAAGTAGGCAACCTTTAGACTGCATTGAAATATTTATTAAAGTTGTTTGATCTGTTGAATCATCACTATCACTTAAGTTCTCTGGAAATAGTAAAATATAAAACTAAAATATAGTTTAAACTCTAATACGATAGTTTTGATATATCAAAAGTAAATCCAATTAAGCATTCTAAATTATATTAACCAATCAAATGTAAAACATATTACCAGTTCCTTTTGATGATGGCATGTTAATGTAGTCCTTCTCATCTGTGGTTTGCAAATATATAGGCAATTATCAGATATAAGCACTATATATAGGTTTGTTACAAAAGTTACCTTGAGCAGCGCTACAGTTCTGCCGCTCCCCATGTGCGTGACTTTGGCGCCTTTCAGAGGGGGGCGTGTTTAAAGTGCCGTTTTTCCACAGACAGGGCAAATCGATCCATGTCGGGCGATTTCGTTGCTGAAGAAAAATCGCTCCGACATTTCATTCTTGAAGGTATTTTTAAATTACGCTAGATTATTTATTAACTAGAGTAATTTAAAAATCATCTTCTAAAGCCGTGAGCGCCGACAACGGGAAGGATTTTACGTAGGGGAGAAAATAAAGTGCACAGTTTATTTTTACATTAAAACTTGTTTTTTAGGAAGGCTTTAATCACATTTTCATGTTGTGAAATGGGGACAAAAAATATATATGAACCGGCAGCGTTTTTCCTGCCGACTTCACCGCAAACCGCAATGTTCTAATCCACCGCATTCCACTTAAACCCACTCGCTAGTTGATTTAAATGGCCATTAATTTACAGGAATTAAACACTAAATTCCTTCCATTTGGCCTATAAATTCATGAAAATGAGATTTAAAAATCATGTTATATTGTGAATTATTGTGTGAATGTTATTTGGACATTTAGGCAATTTTTAAAAGTTTATCTTTTCTTAAGAAATGGATAGATGTTTAGATCTAATAATTGAATTTTGTAATTAGCTACAATTGGGTAACTAACTAATTATATGCTTTAATTTCAGGTCATCCAAGTAATATTGTTTCATATTTGTTTCAGAATGCTTCAATCTATAACTGAAAATTTCATTGAGTTCTCTTAATTTTTAAGAAAGTTATGGGCTTTTGACTGTCCTAGATCACAGCTTTTGTGTTCAGTCAATGGAAAGGCAATGGGGAACAAGATGCTAATTTCTGAGTATGAAAATGAAGATATGAAAGTGAATTAGGTGTCAAATTAAACTTCTTTTTATGCTTTATCTGATGGGATAAATTGCAGACTTGATTTTTTTAATCTCAAAATGTTGTAACATTGCTACTATATAATGATCTATCTCTCCCTCCTAACCCCATTCTCCTGCCTTCTGCCCATAAACTCTGACATCCGTACTAATTGAGAATCTATCTCTGCCTTAAATATATCAACTGACTTTGCCTCCACAGCCTTCTGTGGCAAAGAATTCCACAGATTCACCACCCTCTGACTAAATAAATTCCTCCTCATATCCTCCTAATAGAACGTCCTTTAATTCTGAGGCTGTGACCTCTAGACCTAGACTCTCCCACTAGTGGAAACATCCTCTCCACATCCACTCTATCCAAGCCTTTCACTATTCTGTACGTTTCAATGAGGTCCCCCCTTATTCTTCAAAACTCCAAAGAATATAGGCCTAGTACCATCAAACGCTCATCATATGTTAACTTACTTATTCCAGGGATCATTCTTGGAAACCTCCTCTGGATCCTCTCCAGAGCCTGCATATCCTTCCTCAAATATGGTGCCCAACATTGCTCACAATTTTCCAAATATTGCCTGACCAGCACCTCATAGAGCCTCAACCTTACATCCCTGTTTTTGTTTACAAGCCCCCTTGAAATAAATGCTAGCATTGCGTTTGCTTTTTTTACTACTGATTCGACTTGCTGATTAACTTTTTGGGATTCCTGCACCAGCACTCCCAAGTCCCTTTGCACCTCCGATTTCTGGAATCTTTATCATTTAGAAAATAATTCCGCATGAACGTAATTAAAAAAAACCCAACATGGATCTGAGGCAATAGTGGTGCATTATTTATTGCCTTTCTACATCTGATCTCTGGACATTAAGATAATGTTAGAATTTTATGAGAACCTAGCAGCTTTTATGATTAGTTTGATTGTATACGTGAGTTTTACTTTGCGACTTCCAATTGTTAATCTAGTACCAAAAGTTAGTACATGTTAACCTGGCATGTTTTATATTTTTCTTGATCGCTTTCATAAATCAACTAGAATTCCCTTTGAAATCTTAACTGTGCTTTGTCTCATTATGAAATAATTTAATAGAGCCCTTGAAAATTGAGTGAAAATTGAATACTGTTTGGAACAAGAGATTAATAAAACTTTTAGACTGTAAATGTAGCCTGTTACCTTCCATAAGTGCATAGGAATCGTTGCCACTGAGTCCTGTAAGAACAGAATTACAGTTGTGATGCATCAGGAAGAATGAAAGAAAGGCTTGCATTTACAGTATGTAGCAGACCATGTGATCTTTTCAGAACACTTCAAGCGTTTTATAGACAGATGTTTTGAGCATTTACAATGTAAGAAAATCAAAGTAACCAATTTATACATAGCGAGATTTTACAAACAAATTACGATAAAGATCAGATTTAACGTGGAGTCAATGATACATATTGGTCGGATACAAGAAATAACATTTTCTTCAAAATAGGTGTGCAGATGGGAAAATGGCTTACTGTCACCTCCAAGTGCAGTAGTTTCTTTGAACCTTTATCAGGGCTCTCGCTTAACTTTTTTTCCCTGTTGCCAGCCGGGCAACCTTGACAGCTTTTTAGGTTGCCAAATGACAGTTTAGGTGGTCATTGAAGACGGTTTGCATGACGCGTGCGATAATGTGCTCGGACGAAGTGTGTAGTTATCAGTCGGAATTATGCTCAATGAAGCATTCACATATTATGTTCAAGAAGGAACTGCAGATGCTGGAAAATCGAAGGTAGACAAAAGTGCTGGAGAAACTCAGCGGGTGCAGCAGCATCTACGGAGCGAAGGAAATAGGCAACGTTTCAGGCCGAACTCATCAGTCTGAAGAATGGTTTCGGCCCGAAACGTTGCCTATTTCCTTTGCTCCATAGATGCTGCCGCATCCGCTGAGTTTCTCCAGCACTTTTGTCTATATTCACATATTATTTCTGCTTCAAATAACTCGCAAACTAAACATATTCACCAATCAAGACATGATATATACCACAATGACATGCAGCAAAATTATAATACAATATCTCAACTCTTTTCACACATTACAATTAATGCAATTTCTATTAGCTCTTTCCACTTCCAAACAAAAATGTGGTTGGATTATTCAGCGTATGATCAACCTGTGTCAATAAATCCCGGACCGTGGTAACATATATGCTTAACCATGCACACTACCGATTGATGCAAGCATGTTTTCTGTGAAGGACCAAAAATTACCATGACAAGGCCATAGCATGGGTCATTATTGCTATTGGCACAGAAACACTCTGGCTTCGCATATAATTTATCCATAACAAAATATACAGGTTGCAAGGAAATTTCTAAAGGCATTTTATGATAATAGCTGTTAAAACCGACTATACCCATCTGACAGGTTAAACATTACACTAACTGACAAGACATGGCGAAAGGACATAACTGCAGCAAATGATCTTTTGGTAATATGTTTAAAGGTGTCAAAACAAATAATAACATTGGGAATTAAAACACATTTGATTACATTCCGTTATCAAACATAATCAGTGTTGGCTCTGAAGACCATGAAGAGGCAATGGAATTAGTACATGTTGGTTGGAGTATGTAAAACTGTGAGGGGAGAGCATGGGGGATGTCAGTGGTGTTGAATGGGGGCGATCAGTATAGGATGAATGGGGGTTCAGTACAGGATGAATGGGGGTAACAAAAATGCTGGAGAAATTCAGCGGGTGAGGCAGCATCTATGGAGCTAAGGAAATAGGCAATGTTTCGGGTCGAGACCCTTCTTCAGACAGTTCCCCCCATTCTTCTTGAATTGGGGGGATCAGTACAGGATGGAGGGGGGGGGTCCAGCACAGGATGAATGGGGGGTTCAGTATAGGATGAATGGGGTGTGGGGTCTATGCAGGAAGAATGGGGGATCACTACAGGATGAATGTGGGGATCAGTTTAGAATGAATGGGAGATCCGTACGCAATGAATGAGGAGATCAGTACAGGATGAATGGAGAATCAGTAAAGGATGAATGGGGGATCACTACAGGATGGATGGGGGGGTTTGGTGCAGGGTAAATGGAGGGTGGGTCAGGATGAATGGGTGGTTGAGGGGGAGGGGCAGGAGAATCAATGCGAGGTGGGTAGGGTGATGAAAAGATTGGGGGGGAGCACAGGGGTTGTCAATTAGGACTGAATAGAGGAGGGAATGGGGATCAGTGCGGGGTGGAGAGGAGGGGTCCCAGGATAAGAGGGGGGCATACGAGAGAGAGAGAGAGAGAGGGGGAGGGGCAGAGGAGGTGGGGAGGAAGGAAGGTCCGCGCTCCTCGGACAACATCGCCCGTTGCCTTGGCCGTCCCTGTCCAACGCCAAAGTGCCGCCGCCTCCTCGCCACCGCCTCCCCTCCTCCAGCCAACAGCACGGTGCGGGGCCGAGCGGTGCAGTTCAAAGATCCTATAGGATCTGTCGTGCAGCTGCTTCAGATGGCGGAAGGAGACCTCCCTCCCCCCCCCCCCGGCCTCGGCGCGCGACACGGGTTGATTTGAAAGTGCTGTTCGCGGAGTTGCAAGCAGCGATCAGGGCGATAGCAGCCGCTGTTGGCAAATCCGCAAAAAGGCGCTTTGAAACAACCCGTCTCACACGCTGACGCCGGGAGGAGGGAGGGAGAGGGAGGCCTCGTTCCGCCGGGCGGGGTGAGGAAGAGGAGGCGGTGGAGCTGCTGTCGCGGCCCGTCATTCGCTCCGACCCTTCGTCACCCCGCTCCTAGCAAAGATATCTTTGGCTCCTAATATCTTTGCCTCGCAATTAAAGATACTAGAGGAATACAACCGCCGCCCACACGAAACGTCAGTTCCTATACTCCAGACCGCGGTGTTCCTATACTGCCTGACCGCGGAGTTACTCCAGTTTTTTGCGTCTACCGGTATAAACCAGTATTTGGGTGCCAAGCCGGGCAAAATTAGTCGCCGTTTAGGATGCCCGGGGGCACTTTGGGTGGTCAATGGCACCCGGGCAACTGCTAATTTCGAGTCCTGTTTATATCAGACCCTACCCCTTTACAGGAAGGATGTGGAAGCTGCAGAAGCTGTTTACCAGAATGCTGCAGGAAAGAACTGCAGATGCTGGTTTAAATCGAAGGTAGACACAAAATGCTGGAGTTACTCAGTGGGTCGGGCGGCATCAGATGCTTACCAGAATGCTGCTGGGATGAGTGGGTATTAGCTATAAGTAGTGGTTGGACAAACTTGGATTGTTTTCTCTAGATTGTCAGAGGCCGAGGGGAGACCTCATGAAAGTATACAAAATTATGAGAGGTATAAATAGGATAGACAGTCGGAACCTTTTTTTTGAGAATGGAAATGTTAAGGGCCTGTCCCACTTGCCGATTTTTTTGGCGACTGCCAGCGTCATATCAGTGTCGCCAAAAGATTTTGAACATTTCAAAATCCAGCGGCGACAAAAATGTTGCGACACTTGAAAAAGCCACCGCGCATCATACGTCATCATGCCGCAACTTTTTCAGTGACCTGATACGTCGGTCAATGATGCCGGCAGTCGCCGAAAAATCACCAAGTGGGACAGGCCCTTTGCAGACTCGAGGGCACAGCTTTAAGGTTGGAAAGGGAAAGGTTGAAGAAGATGTGCCGGGCATGTGTTTTGCACAGAGAATTGGAACAGCTGCCAGGGTTGGTGTTGTCAGCTGATGTGATGGGAGCCTTTCGCGAAAAGCAGGGATAAGCAGGGAACAGAGGATATGGGTCACGCTGGCAGTGAAAATGTGTAGGAAGGAACTGCAGATGCTGGTTTAAACCAAAGATAGACACCAAATGCTGGAGTAACTCACGGACAGGCAGCATCTCCTGTCCCGCTGCATTCCTCCAACATTTTGTGTCTACCCTGGCAGAGATCAGTTTAACTTGACCTGATGTTTGTCAGACATTGTAGGGCTGAAGGCCTTTTCCTTGACCATACTGTTCTATGTTCTGTTAAATCGAGTGCAATGAGGGAAATACAATGAACTTGTTGTAATTCTTACTTGGATGTGCCTTTTCTTTTACTTGACTGTAAACGACCACATTATTTTCTTTCACAGATCCTAGAAACAAAATGCAATAATTTTAAGATCTCCAAAAACAAAAGCCTTAGCTCAATAACATGATTTAGAATCATTTCTGAGCTACTACATAATAAGAAAAAAGTAAATTTACCTTGATTTTCTTGGTTCACTATTCTGCGTCTGAAATCAGATTTAAAAAATGAATAACAAGAGATGAGATTTAGACGACTGCCATTCAAGAAAATCTTTATTTCATATCTGTAAAATCTAAATATGGGCATGTACAAATTTAAGGGAATGATAACTTGAATGGATTAAGTAAACTAACATCGATCATAGAACTAGTCTATTTTTGCTCGGTAAATTATTTTGATCTCGATGTTAATGAAATGCGTCATCACTGGGACATCTGCTCGTCCACTCTTTCTGTTCCATTCTTGACATCATTCACAGAGTGGCACAGATAGTAAAGCTGCTGCTGCTTCAATCCTGACCTCGGGTGGATTTATGTGTTAAAGAAGGAACTGCAGATGCTGGAAAATCGGGGGTACACAAAGAGCTGGAGAAACTTTTCTCCAGCTCTTTGTGTACCCTGGTGGATTTATGTGATCTCTTGTGTAGCTGGGACATGTTGTGGGTGTAACTGGGACATGTGTGGGCAAGTTGGGTCGAAGGGCCTGTTTCCACACTGTATCACCCCATGACTCCATGACTCTTTGAGATTCCTTGGGTTTATCTTGGATGCTGCGGTTCCCTCCCTCAGTCTGACACGCGTTGGTTGGTAGGTTAATTGGCTGCCGTAAATTCCCACTTCTGCTGATTGTTGAAAGGAGAATTGGGGGAGAGTGAAGCTAATGGTCATGTGAGAAAAGAGTTGTTGAAGGGGAGTAAAGAAGGGAATGGAATTGATGGGATTGCTCTGAGAGAGACCGAATGGCAGCTTCCTACGTCACAAGACTGTTTAATAACTGTAATGACTAAGCAACTCTGCAATAGCATAGAATAACTTGGATACTTGAGGGGTGATCTTATAGAGGTGTATAAAATCATGAGATGAATAGCTCGAGTGGATGCACAGGGTCTCTTGCTCAGAGTAGGTGAATTGAGGACCAGAGGAGGTGAAGGGAAAAAGATTTAATAGGAATCTGAGCAGCAGCTTTTCCACACAGAGGGTAGTGGGTGTATGGAACAAGCTGCCAGAGGAGGTAGTTGAGGCAGGGACTATTGCAACATTTAAGAAAAAGACAGGTACATGGATAGGACAGGTTTGGAGCGATATGGACCAAATGCGGGCAGGTGGGACGAGTGTAGCTGGGACATGTTGGCCGGTGAGGGCAAGTTGGGCTGACCTGTTTCCACACTGACTCTACTTATTATGCAGAAATGCTATAATTGTGCCAGTCTATTAATACCTCTTTACATTTACATTCACAAAAGAAAAAAAGTTCAACAAATGATTGGGTAACAAGGTTATAGATGACGGATTAAGAAATCATACCTTTTATTCTTTTTGTTTTTAACTGGTGGAAGAAGAAAATGCAATAAAGATACATTTTAAATCACTAAGTTGGCAACTTTTAAAATAAAATTGAAATGTAACAAAATTGGGGAATTTATTGCCACAGATGGTGGTGTAAGACAAATCATTGGGATTTTTAAAGATTAATAGATTATTGATTAGTAGGGATGTCAATGGTTATGGGAGGATGACATGAAAATGGTGTTGAGAGAGAAAAATAAATCAGCCATGATGGAATGGCAGAGCAGACTTGATGAGCCAAATGGCCTAATTCTGCTTCTATGTCTTATGGTCTTATAAAATTGATACTTACCAAAAACGTAGTAATATATGAGAAATAATAATAAAATAAAAAAAAGTATAGGTGGTAGATAATATTCCAACCTATTGGGTTTGGTACCTGAAGAGAAAGAAATACGTTTTATTTCAGAAGATTTTAAAAGTTTTTGCGTAGCTACTTATCATGAAAATACCAAATACAAATCTGTTGTAAATTGTTTTTTCTCACTCACTTTTATAACAGTTCCCAAAATATTTATGTTACATTTTTATGATACTGTTTGTACTGTTAATAACACAATTATGAAAAGAATGATATTTCAAAATAGTCACATATGCTGGAATATCATGAAGCCAGATGATCAATGGTGCTGCAGTATTCATAAGGAAGATCATAATTTTCTCACTGTGTCCAATAACATGGTTCTGTGAATAATATTTCAACCACTATCCAGGAACAATTTGAAAATATTTATTTATTCATCTGCACATCATTGGGGGAAAAAATGCTTTCATCTATGATCATTCAGATAGACTGGGAAACTGGCAACCTTCCATATTTTGAACGAATTTTTGGAATAAAACTCTGTGCAAGTGACCTGAAAAAGTTCAGATCTTTAAAGTGTCTAGTAGTGCTTATTGTCGGTGTCAGTATTAAGCATTGCATTGCATTCTGTTTGTTTACATGGTGCAATATAGACAATGGACAAACGGTGCAGAAGTAGGCTATTCGGCCCTTCGAGCCATTCAATGTGATCATGGCTGATCATCCTCAATCAGTACCCTGTTCCTGCCTTCTCCCCATATCCCCTGACTCCGCTATCTTTAAGAGCCCTATCCAGCTCTCCAATGCCCTCTGAGGCCGAGAATTCCACAGACTCACAATTCGCTGTGTGAAAAAATGTTTCCTCATCTCCGTTCTAAATGGCTTACCCCTTATTTTTAAAATGTGGCCCCTGGTTCTGGACTCCCCCAACATTGGGAACATGTTTCCTGCTCCTTTCATGTCTAAATCCTTAATAATCTTATATGTTTCAATATATATGTCAAATACCCTCCTAAAATGATTCAAGTGATTGTTGCCTGAGAAACTAATAATGAAATGGTAGCAATTAGCTAATATTTATCTGTAATAGACTGTTAAGATTCAAAATGGTCTTGAAATTCAAATTGGCAGAATCCCGACGTGGACCATTTAAAGGTTTTGGATGTTCACATTTGTGAAGGGCTCATGGTATTTCTGGTTTTTTAAAGCTTATCCAGCCATTTGAGGAAGTTGGAGGAAGATTTAAGGACTAATAGTGTCAGTAAGCCAATACCATTATTTGTTCCTGTTCCATCGGTCCCTCTGTGATACAGTTGTCACCTCTCCATGACTACAATGGGAGCTGCGCAAATAACTCCATTCAAATGAGTGAATCCACCACGCACGGCTCGATCTGGGTTCTTAGGCCAGCTGAGGATGGATGATCCAAACTCTCAGATCTCAATAAAATAATTGGTGCACTTCAAGAATCTTCAGTGCGGTCTATCTTGGTGAATTTGTTGATATCAGCGTGGTGGCTATTTGCTCTGAAGTGGAGAGTGATGTTGGTGAAATTGTTCCTCCGTGAGTCAGTCAAGAGTCAAGAGTGTTTTATTGCCATGTGTCCCAAATAGAACAATGACATTCTTACTTGCTGTAGCACAACGGAATATATACACAGAGTACACTAAATAATATGATAAATGAGAGCAAAAAAGAAAACAAAATTCAGTGTGTGTGTGTGTGTGTGTGTGTATATATATATATATATATATATATATATATACACACACACACACACACACATATATATATATATATATATACACACACACACACACACACACACACACACACACATATATATATATACACACACACACACACGCACACACACACGCACACACACACACACACACAATACATGTACACACACACTCAAAAAACAAACAATAGTAGTGCAATAATAATAATAATAATAATAATAATAATAATAATAATAATAATAATAATAATAGTCTATTGTAGTTCAGAGCTTATTTGAGGTTGTAGTGTTTAATAGCCTGATGGCTGAAGGGAAGAAGCTGTTCCTGAATCCGGACATTACAGTTTTCAGGCTCCTGTACATTCTTCCCAATGGCAGTGGTGAAGTGAGTGTGTGGCCAGGATGGTGTGGGTTTCTGATGATGCTGGCTGCCTTTTTGAGGCAGCGACTCCGATAAATCTCTTCGATGGTGGGTAGGTCAGAGCTGGGCAGTGGTCACAGCCTTTTGCAGTCTTTTCCGCTCCTCGACGCTCAACTTGCCGAACCAGGCCACGATGCCACCAATCAGTATGCATGTGCACCTGTAGAAGTTCAAGAGAATCCTCTTTGACATACCGAATCTCCTTAATATTCTCAGGAAATAGAGGCGTTGATGTGTTTTTTTAATCATTGCATCAGTGTGCTAGGTCCAGGAAAGATCTTTGGAAATATGCACGCCCAGGAATTTGAAGTTTTTAACTCTCTCCACCATTAACCCGTTGATATAAACAGGATTATGGATCCTTATCCTTCCTCTTCCAAAGTCCACAATCAGTTAATTGGTTTAACTGATATTCAGCCAGGTTATTGTGCTGGCACCATTTGGCCAATCGGTCGATCTCACTTCTATACTCTGACTCATCACCATCTGTAATTCGTCCAACAACGGTGGTGTCATCGGCGAACTTGAAGATGGAGTTCGCACTGTGTCCGGCTATAGAGTGAGTACTATGTCCAGCAATGAGTATAGAGGGAATACTATGTCCGGCTAGGAGTATAGAGTGAGTACTTCTTTATGCAGGAAATATCTGCAGGAATTTTGTTGCATCAGTACATAGCCAGCGGGACCGTATTTTTTTTAAAAATAGATCTTGTGTCTGGATTCATCCGTTTGAAGTGAGTGCAATGTATAGCACATTTAGTTTTATTGTCAGTGAAATGAACTTTAGTCATAGTATGACATGGAAGGGGGCTGTTTAACTCAAAGTCTGTGATGCCCACATTTCCCAATATACTTCCCTGTACCTCACATATCGACGAAAACATCCGCTCCTGATTAGGGACACTTCTCCATGGATTGTCATCTTGTCGTGGTGGAGAAGCTTGTGTGGCCTTGAGATCCTGAGAGCGATGCCTTCTGGAGTTATGCTCCTGGTAGGGCCACCCATGGCGGTAAGGTCGAGGGGGAGGACCATGGCAAAGAGCAATCCAACCAAGACCTCAACGGTGGAACAGGTGGAGGACGACGGCTGACCTTAGTGGAGCGTCACAACGGCTGGGAAGGCAGATGAAGGCTGCAGCAGAAAAGGGTCTCCGGTCGTCTTGGACTCCATGCCACTGGATCCTGACCCAGATCTGTCAAGGACCGTGTGGTGGCTGTCTGTGCACCACTCCCCATGTTAAACAAAGTCACGCACGGGCGTCCTCCAACCCTGGAGACACCCATGGTCAGCCATGACTGAGGGAGAACTTAAGGATTAGGGACAATTTATACTGAGTAATTCTCTCAAATCTTTGAGATGTTGGTGAAAACTGATGCACCCAGAGGAGTCCTAAGTGGCACAGGACGAACATGCAATCTCCACAGAGTCAGCTTTGGAGGTTATGGGCCTGTCCCACTTAGGCGATTTTTTGGGCGATGTAATTTTCAACATGTTGAAAATGTTTTGGCGACAGTGGTGACAATTTTTGCGGTCGTAGGTTGTCGTAGATTGTCCACAGGCGTCGTAGGTGAATTCCATTAAAACTAGTCCCTGGCAGTCACCTAAAGAGTCGCGTAAGTGGGACAGGACCTTTAGAATTGAACTGGAGTCACTAGCAACGAGGCACTGCATTAACTGCAGTGACAATGGACAGCCTTTAGACATTGCAAACATATCAAGTTACATTGAGTCTGTCACCTTTAAAAGTAATTCAAACAGCAAGTATACTTACTTAAAATAAAAAACTCTATTGTGTTACTGCATTGTGAAGAAATTAGATTTTCTGCTTTGCATGTGTACCCAGAAGGTTCAGTTGTCTTTATCGTCACGTGAAATACTGCTGGCCCTGGTTTTGTTGCAGAGATTGCTGTAAGGCGTGAGTGGTTCCGATACAGTGTGTAAGTGATGGGAAGAGTTCCTGTGCTTGCAATGCAGTGCAGTGTCACATTTTCTCCTAGGTGCGCCTTGGTGCAGTTCAACAGAGGAGAGAGTAGTGGTGTCGAAACGGGAACTATAATGAGAAGAATGATGTTGAAGATGTTGCTCTATTGCGAAAATAAGATAAACGCAAACATCTCATCCAATCCCCATTAAAATTCAAGGATAATTTTTTTCATTATTGTACGCTAATAGCAAAAACTTGAGATTATAAAATCATAATGTTCATATGCCATTGGAGCAGGTTGGCCATTTGGTCCACCTACTCGTCATTCAATCATGGCTGATCAATTTTTTCTTGAGATAGAGGACGGAATCAGCCCCACCGGGTCTGTGCCGACCAGCGATCCCCGCACATTAACACTAACCTACACCCACTAGGGACATTTTTAAAATTATTTTCCATGCCCAATTAACCTACAACCCTGTACGTCTTTGGAGCTTGGGAGAAAGCAAAAAATCTCAGAAAAAATCCACGCAGGTTACGGGGAGAACATACAAACTCCGGACAGACAGCACCCGTAGTCTGGATCGAACCCGGGTCTCCGGCGCTGCATTCGCTGCAAGGCAGCAACTCTACCGCTGCGCCACTCCTTCCCTCGAACCATTATTTTTTCCCGTTCCATCGTCCCTCTGCGGTACAGTTAGGACCTCCATGACTACAATGGGAGCAGAGCAAATAACTCCAGTAAAATGAGTGAATCCACCACGCACGGCTCGATCTGGGTTCTTAGGCCAGCCCAGGACGGATGATCCCAACTCTGTGATCGCAATAAAGTAATTGGTGCACTTCAAGAATCTTCAGTGCGGTCTATCTTGGTGAATTTGTTGATATCAGCGTGGTGGCTATTTGCTCTGAAGTGGAGAGTGAAAAGTTGGTGAAGTTGTCCCTCCGTGAGTCAGTCAAGAGTCAAGAGAGTTTTATTGTCATGTGTCCCAAATAGAACAATGAAATTCTTACTTGCTGCAGCACAACAGAATATGTAAACATAGCACACTGTAAACAATATGATAAATGAGAGAAAAAAAGAAAAGAAAAAAAAAATCAGTGTCTATATATACACATGCTTACAATTACACACACACACACACACACACACACACACACACACACACACACACACACACACACACACACACATACACACATATATATACACACACACATATCTATCTTCTATCTATATTACTAAAAGTCTGATCTTGACTGCTTTTGGCTCGCTGTGCTGTGATTTCCGAGAGAACGCTGCCACCTACGGCCGTCATTTTTGACCACCTCACTCAGAACCCTCCTCCGCCTTCCAGGACCAGAGGATTTTTCCCATCGATGAAAAATCTGAGAGATATTACGGTTTTTACAATATTCCCCATTCTCTCTGCTGCCCCAGCTGGAGGGAGAGGGGGGGGCACTATAAAACCAGGAAGTGGTGTGCCTCACTTAGTCTCTGCTAGATGGAGGAAGCCAGTGGTGTGCCTCACTCAGTCTTTCTGAATAGCACTGAACACATGTCTACTCAACTGTGAGTGCCCTTAATGTGGTTCTAAAAAGGTTGCAAAAAATGTCTATTGGTTCTAAAATGGTTGGAAAAAGTGTATTTTTTGGTTCTGAAATGGTTGCAAAAAGGGTCTATAGGTTCTAAAATGCTTGCAAAAAGTGTCTCTATTGGTTCTAAAATGCTTGCAAAAAGTGTCTATTGGTTCTAAAATGCTTGCGAAATGTGTCTGTTGGT
Source organism: Okamejei kenojei (assembly GCA_035221665.1). Taxonomy (NCBI): domain Eukaryota; kingdom Metazoa; phylum Chordata; class Chondrichthyes; order Rajiformes; family Rajidae; genus Okamejei; species Okamejei kenojei. The sequence continues at coordinate 5,513,197 of CM069153.1, forward strand.
TCTAAAATGCTTCCAAAAAATGTCTATTGGTTCTAAAATGGTTGCAGAAAGTGTCTCTATTGGTTCTAAAATGCTTATAAAAAGTATCTCTTTTGGTTCTAAAATGCTTGCACAAAGTGTCTCTTTTGGTTCTAAAATGCTTGCAAAAAGTGTCTCTTGGTTCTAAAATGCTTGCAAAAAGTGTCTCTCTTGGTTTGAAAATGTTTGTAAAAAGTATCTCTTTTGGTTCTAAAATGCTTGCACAAAGTGTCTTTTGGTTCTAAAATGCTTGCAAAAAGTTTCTCTTAATTCTAAAATGCTTGCAAAATGTGTCTCTATTGGTTCAAAATTGCTGCAAAAAGTGTCTCTGTTGGTTCTAAATTGCTTGCAAAAAGTGTCTTCATTGGTTTTAAATTGCTTGCAAAAAGTGTCTCTATTGGTTCTAAATTGCTTGCAGGAAGTGTGTTTATTGGTTCTAAATTGCTTTCAAAAAAGTGTGTTTATTGGTTCTAAATTGCTTGCAAAATGTGTCTGTTGGTTCTAAAATGCTTGCAAAAAGTGTCTATTGGTTCTAAAATGCTTGCGAAATGTGTCTATTGGTTCTAAAATGGTTCCAAAAAATGTCTATTGGTTCTAAAATGGTTGCAGAAAGTGTCTCTATTGGTTCTAAAATGCTTACAAAAAGTATCTCTTTTGGTTCTAAAATGCTTGCACAAAGTGTCTCTTTTGGTTCTAAAATGCTTGCAAAAAGTTTCTCTTAGTTCTAAAATGCTTGCAAAACGTGTCTCTCTTGGTTTGAAAATGCTTGCAAAAAGTGTCTCTATTGGTTCAAAATTGCTGCAAAAAGTGTCTCTGTTGGTTCTAAATTGCTTGCAAAAAGTGTCTTCATTGGTTTTAAATTGCTTGCAAAAAGTGTCTCTATTGGTTCTAAATTGCTTGCAAAAAAGTGTCTCTATTGGTTCTAAATTGCTTGCAAAAAAGTGTGTCTATTGGTTCTAAATTGCTTGCAAAATGTGTCTGTTGGTTCTAAATTGCTTACAAAAAGTGTATCTTGGTTGTAAAATGCTTGCAAAAAGTGTCTATTGGTTGTAAAATGCTTGCAGAAAGTGTCTATTGGTTCTAGAATGCTTGCAGAAAGTGACTATTGGTTCTAAAATGGTTGCAGAAAGTGTCTATTGGTTCTAAATGGTTGCAAAAGGTGTCTATTGTTTCTAAATGGTTGAAAAAGTGTCTTTTGGTTCTAAAAGGTTGCAAAAAGTGTCTATTGGGTCTAAATGGTTGCAGAAAGTGTCTATTGTGCCTAAATGGTTGCAACAAGTGTCTATTGGGTCTAAAATGGTTGCAGAAAGTGTCTATTGGGTCTAAAATGCTTGCTGAAAGAGTGTCTATTGGTTCTAAAATGCTTGCTGAAAGAGTGTCTCTATTGGTTCTAAAATGCTTGCTGAAAGAGTGTGTCTATTGGCTCTAAAATGCTTGCAGAAGGTGTCTATTGGTTCTAAAATGCTTGCAGAAGGTGTCTCTATTGGTTCTAAAATGTTTGCAAAAAGTGTCTGTATTGGTTCTAAAATGCTTGCAAAAAGTGTCTCTATTGGTTCTAAAATGCTTGCACAAAGTGTGTCTATTGGTTCTAAAATGCTTGCAAAAAGTGTCTCTATAGGTTCTAAAATGTTGCCTGGCCTGAGTGACTGAGCTGCCTGGCCTGAGTGACTGAGCTGCCTGGCCTGAGTGACTGAGCTGCCAGCCCAAGAATCCATTTGGCCCACAATGTCCATACTAGCCCTCTGGAAACCAGTCCCTTTGACCCACAACACACATACTAGCGCTCCAGAAAGCCCCGCCACCCAGTGAAGCTGGGACCCAACTGGTCCCACTTAGTCTAGTATAAATATATGTATATATATATATATATATATATATATATATATATATATATATATATACATATATATACACACACACACACACATACATTTATTTATATGTATATGTATATGTGTGTGTATATGTGTGTGTGTGTGTGTGTGTGTATATGTATATATATATATATATATATATATATATATATATATATATATATATATATATATATATATATATATATATATATATAATACACATACTCAAACGACAAACAATAGTAGTGCAATAATAATAATAGTCTATTGTAGTTCAGAGCTTATTTGAGGTTGTAGTGTTTAACAGCCTGATGACTGTAGGGAAGAAGCTTTTCCTGAACTTGGATGTTACAGTTTTCAGGCTCATGTACCTTCTTCCCGATGGCAGTGGTGCTATGAGTGTGTGGCCAGGATGGTGTGGGTCTCTGATGATGCTGGCTGCCTTTTTGAGGTAGCGACTCCGATAAATCTCTTCGATGGTGGGTAGGTCAGAGCCGGTGATGGACTGGGCAGTGTTCACAACTTTTTGCAGTCTTTTCCACTCCTGGACGTTCAGGTTGCCGAACCAGTCCATGATGCAACCAGTCAAAATACTCTCTACCGTGCACCTGTAGAGGTTCAAGATAATCCTCTTTGACATACCGAATCTCCTTAATCTTCTCAGGAAATAGAGGCATTGATGTGGTTTATTTATCATTGCATCAGTGTGCTGGGTCCAGGAAGGATCTTTGGAAATATCCACCCCTGTTTTTGACTCTCTCCACCATCATCCCATTGATGTAAACAGGATTATGGATCCTTATCCTTCCTCTTCCAAAGTCCACAATCAGTTCATTGGTTTTACTGACAGCAGGTTATTGTGCAGGCACCATTTGGTCAATCGGTCGATATCACTTCTATACTCTGACTCATCGCCATCTGTAATTCGTCCAACAACGGTGGTGTCATCGGCGAACTTGAAGATGGAGATCACACTGTGTCCGGCTATAGAGTCAGTACTATGTCCAGCAATGAGTATAGAGTGAGTACAATGTCCGGCTATGAGTATAGGGTGAGTACTATGTCCGGCTATGAGTATGGGGTGAGTACTATGTCCGGCTATGAGTATAGGGTGAGTACAATGTCCGGCTATGAGTATGGGGTGAGTACTATGTCCAGCAATGAGTATAGAGTGGGTACTATGTCCGGCTATGAGTATGGGGTGAGTACTGGAAGTGCTGGAAGTATCTGCAGGAATTTTGTTGCATCGGTACACAGCCAGCGGGACCGTATTTTTTTGTTAAAAATAGATCTTGTGAACCCCTGTCTCTGGATTCATCCGTTTGAAGTGAGTGCAATGTATAGCACATTTAGCTTTATTGACAGTGAAATGAACTTTAGTCATAGTATGACATAGTATCACAAATCGATGAAAACATCCACTCCTGATTAGGGACACTTCTCTGTGGATTGTCATCTTGTTGTGGTGGAGAAGCTTGAGTGGCCTTGAGATCCTGAGAGTGATGCCATCTGGAGCGATGCTCCTGGTAGGGCCACCCATGGCGGTAAGGTCGAGAGGGAGGACCACGGCAAAGAGCAATCCAACCACGACCTCAACGGTGGAACAGGCAGAGGACGACGGCTGACCTTAGTGGAGCGTCACAACGGCTGGGAAGGCGGAAGAAGGCTGCAGCAGAAAAAGGTCTCCGGTCGTCTTGGACTCCATGCCACTGGATCCTGACCCAGATCTGTCAAGGACCGTGTGGTGGCTGTCTGTGCACCACTCCCCATGTTAAACAAAGTCACGCACGGGCGTCCTCCAACCCTGGAGACACCCATGGTCAGCCATGACCGAGGGAGAATTTATACTGAGTAATTCACTCAACAGCCAACACATCTTTGAGATGTTGGTGAAAACCGATGCACCCAGAGGAGTCCTAAGTGGCACAGGAAGAACATGCAATCTCCCCAGAGTCAGCTTTGGAGGTTATGGGCCTGTCCCACTTAGGCGATTTTTTGGGCGATGTCATTTTCAACATGTTGAAAATGTATTGGCGACAGTGGTGACAATTTTTGCAGTCGTAGGTTGTCGTAGATTGTCCACAGGCGTCGTAGGTGAATTCCATTAAAACTAGTCCCTGGCAGTCACCTAAAGAGTCGCGTAAGTGGGACAGGACCTTTAGAATTGAACTGGAGTCACTAGCAACGAGGCACTGCATTAACTGCAGTGACAATGGACAGCCTTTAGACATTGCAAACATATCAAGTTACATTGAGTCTGTCACCTTTAAAAGTAATTCAAACAGCAAGTATACTTACTTAAAATAAAAAACTCTATTGTGTTACTGCATTGTGAAGAAATTAGATTTTCTGCTTTGCATGTGTACCCAGTATGTTCAGTTGTCTTTATCGTCACGTGAAATACTGCTGGCCCTGGTTTTGTTGCAGAGATTGCTGTAAGGCGTGAGTGGTTCCGATACAGTGTGTAAGTGATGGGAAGAGTTCCTGTGCTTGCAGTGCAGTGCAGTGTCACATTTTCTCCTAGGTGCGCCTTGGTGCGGTTCAACAGAGGAGAGAGTAGTGGTGTCGAAACGGGAACTATAATGAGAAGAATGATGTTGAAGATGTTGCTCTATTGCGAAAATAAGATAAACGCAAACATCTCATCCAATCCCCATTAAAATTCAAGGATAATTTTTTCATTATTGTATGCTAATAGCAAAAACTTGAGATTATAAAATCATAAATTTATTTGCCATAGGAGCAGAGGTTGGCCATTTGGCTCACCTACTCCATCATTTGATCTATTTTTTTTAGAGATAGAGGACGGAAACAAGCCCTTCGGCCCACTGGGTCCTCTCCGACCAGTGATCTCCGCACATTAACACTAACCTACACCCACTAGGGACATTTTTCTTTACATTTACCAAGCCAATTAACCTACAAACCTGTACGTCTTTGGAGTGTGGGAGGAGGTCGAAAATATCAAAGAAAACCCACGCAGGTCACGGGGAGAACATACAAACTCCTTACAGACAGCGCCCGTAGTCGGGATCGAACCCGGGTCTACGGCGCTGCATTCGCTGCAAGGCAGCAACTCTACCCCTGCGCCACCGTGACCGCCCCTCTTTCCCTCTCAACCCCATTCTCCGGCCTTCTCCCCATAACCCTTGACACCCGTACTAATCAAGTATTTGTCAATTTCCACCTAGCGAAGAACCCAATGACTTGGCTTCCACGGCCGTCTGTGACAATGCGTTGCACAGATTCACCACCCCACGCTCAACTGGCCATCCCACAAATTGCTCTTGCCGCCCAGGGGTTTTGGGATGGAACAAAGGCAGTCAACCTGTCTGAGAATAAAATATCATCTGAGTTCAACCTTGGCACTGATACAACACCGACCAGCTTTGCCACTTTCATTCTAATCGACTCAAGTAAACTTTTGAAAGCTATTAATCAGGGATGATAATAGGAATGGGGATTATCAGTAGCTAGCTCAATATCGGATGACTTCAGCGCAAAGGCATGTCTCCAACTCACCTGAAAAATTGTTGATTATGTTCATCAGGGTGCTCAGTATAAAAATAAGACACGAAAAACAAAGACCAAGGGACCAATATCACACTCCAAATACACATCAACGAAGAAGCTCTGGACAATGTAGAACAATTCTGATACCTCTTAATTTTCTGAAAGCAGAAAATTAAGCTAATTCTTACCATCTCAATCCACTCTGGAAGAACAGATTGCTAACCCGCAGTACAAAGATGTCTGAGTATCAATATCCTTTGAAGGTGTGAAATCCTGGACATGTACTCTCCAGTGTGAAAATTTGGCATTCCTGCCTTTCAGGAAAGTTGTTGTTAGAATACATCTCTAGCCTTGCAATGCTTCCATTGCATGAACAATCCTACCTATGTCTCATTATCTCCACAAATATGCTTTAATCTGCTGCTTAAATCTTTTTATATTTGTCCTATTTAATGAAATCTACTCATAAATCAGTTGAGGAACAATTTATATACGCATAACCAACTTTTGAACTTTAATCTGTGACTGGCATCAATGTGTTAGTGTCTAGTGATTGTTTCTCTGGTGTTTTCCATTGTTGACAGTTCATATCTTAATCCTAATCCGATGCTTTAACTGGTATTGTCTGATGTCTGACCGCTGTCCGTTATTGTTTCAGTTGGCTGCTTCCTGGGGGCAGGTGATCCAACTCATTTCAGTTCAGTTTATTGTCATGTGCACCGAGGTACAGTGAAAAGCGTTTGTTGCGTGCAATGCGGGCAGTAGAACGACAATACACGATTACAATCGAGCCATTCACAGCGTATAGCTACATGATAAGGGAACAAGCAGCAGGCACTTGTTCATTTACAAAGTGTAGGACAGACTCTACATCTTTGAAAATATGAGACTAGTCTTAGCAGAAAAACCAGAGCAATTTTCGATGACATGGACACCATTCATTGATTCATTACAAGGATGGTACAACACAATTTTGGAATTAAATCGAATTACGGGTTGGGTGATGGGTGGGAAGAGATAAGAAGCAGGTATATCATCACTTTTTGTTTTTCTTTCTGTTTTTGTCTTTTTATTTCTTTACGTTTTTCTTATTTCTTTGACTGCACTCTTTGGCTACACCAATTTGGTAGTCTAGGGTTCTATTCTTGCACACTCACTTTCTCTCTCTCTTGCTTTTTCTCCTTTCTTCTTTCTCATCTTTAGCTAAAAATTAAAATTGAAGCTGTACAATAAATGTATTATGTCATATGCCGCGGTTTATACTTTTGTACACTGCTTCTAATAAAAAAAAAATATTAAAAATAAAAATACAATGTGTAAGAGTAATGGCATTTTGCGCAGTTAGTGAGTGGAAAGTGTTTGTGGTGTTTTGGTCGTGGCCTGGATGAGGTCGGGGAAAAGGCCAGACGCCAGGCAGGTTCAGAAGTCGTATATTCAATCATGGCAGACACACAGAACTCCCGCGAGCAGCCCTCGGGAAATCCCATGGTCAGACAATCGTCCCTGTCCCTCAAGAGCCGAGGGGGATGACCCAAGGAGTAGCCTAACCCCCCGGGATTACCACAGGGTCCTATCCGATTTTGGGCACATGGCCCTCATTTGACTGCAAGAGCCTCAAGATCTTCAGCCAATTTATTAATCTATTTTAAGAACCCATGCATCACATTTTGTGTTTTTTTTAAATGCCCAAGGAGATCATATGTATAGATGAGGGGAAATGATTGCAACAATGAGTAGGAAATGATTGCAGAATTCTGTTTCAATGTGGATTTCATAATAGAGAGAAATGCTGCAATATCTTCTTCATGCTGCTAAGTTAAATAACGAGAAATCTTACCCATTACGGTAAAGTTGATTCCTTCACTGTATTTGGATGTGTTTAGAATCTCATTTTCAGCTTTGCACTTGTACACGCCGCCATCTTTGGTACTATTTATGAGAATATTAAAAACCACAGGCTCTGTAGTACAGTTCTTGACAGAGTGGATGAATCTTTGGTTTAAGAATAATGAGTAAGTCACAGGAGAGCTCCCATTTGTTGAGTGGCATCGAATGGAGATGCGTTTTCCTATTTCGTACGTGGTTCTTGAAGTGACAAGATTTACTTTTGGCTGTGAGACTGGAACTGAAACCAAAGGAACAGGTAAACTTTGAAAATAGTACAAAATCTAGCTATAATTTAGGGGTTCAAATAAAGTCAAGTGGCTAAGTCAGTCTGAACACTGGCGTCAAGTTAGCAGCTACCTGACTAATTACTTGTTGGTTCAAGTCGCGATTAAGCATGAAATCCAGCACAGTGCAGCACAACCAACCTTGCAATGTGCTCGTCCCAAACTCTGGGGATTGAGGTCTAATTTGATAGCACTGTTTCCCACGTGGCAAGCAACAGCCTGACGCAATTGTAATCACAGGATTACAGTTTATCTTGCAGGCAATGTGACAAATTCAACCTTCCCAATTCCTGATTATTCTCTGGCAGAACAAACTTGTCAGGCAGTGGCACAGGAGGGAACAGCCCTTGGAGTCCTCAGCATTGAGGCCAACAGTGATCGCAACTTCTACTGAAGTGTTGATGGCTGTTGGCTCGCTAGGAGCTCATCTACCCTTTGACAGGTCTTGTTTTTGGTCCTGCTAGGTGTCCACAGCCCCCTCCTCACCTGGCAAACCAGGTGGGGGAGACGGTTTAGTCGCCGATTATCTGACCATGGAGCAGGTAGCGCGGGATTACATGGTACCCGTGGCGGTGGGAACTCCCCCTGACCTGACATTTATGCTAGTCTATTAACCTATCAATGCACCTTGTAGATGTGTGTGGAAACTGGAGCAACTGTGGAAAGATCAGCAGTCTGAGGGAGAGCATGCAAACTCCAAGCAGACTGCAGCAGAAGCCGAGATTCTGCTCAAGGTCGCTGCACAGCAGAAGACTAGTCAAAACAATTTTGCGCTGAACTGCACCGCTAGCTCGTAGTTAGACATAACAGAGTCAGAGTTGAGAATATTTCCAGATTTGATTTCTGCCGTTCCTTAGGTTAGCCAATCTCAATCAGAGATTTTGTGGAGTCGGTGGAATCTCCCTCAATAGACCTAATCAATAAAACAAGGGATTCTACATTTCTCCCGTCACAGTGCAGGGACAGAAAATGCTGCAAGCGCTCAGCAGAGCCGACAACAATCGTGGAAACGGCAGTACAGTTAATATTTCTGTCTGAGACCCCCTCGTCAGACCCTCCTGTTTACAGCGACAGATTTTAAATGTTCACACTACACGTGGGCATTAGGTAGCAATGTTACAACATTTTGAGATTAAAAAAATCAAGTCTGCAATTTATCCCATCAGATAAAGCATAAAAAGAAGTTTAATTTGACACCTAATTCACTTTCATATCTTCAGTATTAAAAAAGTTATGGCCATTTTCATACTCAGAAATTAGCATCTTGTTCCCTATTGCTTTTCCGTTGACTTAACACAAAAGCTGTGATCAAGGACAGTCAAAAGCCCATAACATTCTTAAAAATTAAGAGAACTGAATGAAATTTTCAGTTATTATAGATTGAAGCATTCTGAAACAAATATGAAACAATCTTACTTGGATGACCTGAAATTAAAGCATATAATTAGTTTGTTACCTAAATATAGCTAATTACAAAATTCAATTACTAGATCTAAACATCTATCTATTTCTTAAGAAAAGGTTAACATTTAAAAAAAATCTAAGTGTCCAAATAACATTCACACAATAATTCACAATATAACATGATTTTAAAATCTCATTGTCATGAATTTATAGGCCAAATGGAAGGAATTTAGTGTTTAATTCCCGTAAATTAATGGCCATTTAAATCAACTTGCGAGTGCGTTTTTGTGGAACGCGATGGATTGGAGCGTTGCGGTTTGCGGTGAATTTAACCCCCATAACGGCAGGAAAAATAATGCCGGTTCGTATATTTTTTTAGTCACCTTTTCGCAACATGAAATTTTGATTAAAGGCTTCCCAAGATGCACGTTTTTATGTAAAAATAAACTGTGTACCTTATTTTGTGCCCTACGTAATATCCGTCCCGTTGTCGGCGTTCACGGCTTTAGAAGATGATTTTTAAATTACTCATGCTAATACATTATTCAGCCTAGTTTAGAAATAACTTCATAAAACAAATGTCGGAACGATTTCTTTTCAGCAACTAAATCCCTTGAGATTAATCGATTTGAATGGTCTGGAGAAAAACGGCACTTTAAACCCGCCCCCTCTCAAAGGCGCCAAAGTCACGCACACGGGGAGCGGCAGAATCTCTCCATTGAGACGGTAATATTGGAATATTATCTTATCTTATTCATTTCTTCAAACATATTTTTGTTCCAAAAAGTTCCGCTTAGGCGGTGGTCCATCTGATAACTAAATGAACATTCTGTTTAGTAATAAGAAACTCTCTGAACTCAGCCCTTCACTTAATACATTTAGTAACAAAGTCAGATTTAAAGACCTTTCAAAATAAACCATTAACACCTAAAAGCATGTAACAAGTGAAGCAGAATTTATATAAAAAAGGGAAATGCAATTATTTAAATACAATTTTTAGATTTAGGTGTTGCACAGCAGGCTTCTATGGGGATCATTTTGATAGGTTCTAGGTAAAATGTGAGTTGGAATATCTCATAGAAGCAAACATATAGATATATTATTATTATTAATTAATTATTAAATATGGAAGAAGGGTTTAGGGAGAAGGGGTGAGATTAAATAAGTTATTCTTCTTCTCACTCCTTTTCGAGCTTGTAAAAAAAGTGTTGGACATTTAAATTTTGCTTTATACTTTTCATTGCTTTACAAATATTGCCTGGAATGTCCAATTGTTTGACTATTTCGATTTTGTTGTTGTTATTTATTCCTATTTATGTCTTTACTTGTTCAGAACAAATAAACAAATAAATAAATAAATATTGATCTTACCTTTTACATTTATATTAATGTTCTGACTTCTTTCACTTCGATTTTTTACACCTGCAATGTTTTCTGCTCTACAGAAATACTCTCCACTGTCTGCAGTGTCAGCCGATGGAATAATATAGACTCCGGCAGTAGCATTTAAAATTGACCGATGCAAAGAGTTTTCTGGCATTCCTTTGTAAAATGTGTAAATTATTGGCCAAGATCCCCTCACCACAGCACATGTGAGTTGCAAACGATCACCTTGAGCCACAATACTATTAAAGGCTGTTGAACTGAGCCTTGGTTTGGAAACAGGTACTGTTTTAAAAGAAAAACAAATGAGATAATTAGATATGTCCTTTTATCAAACATTATCAGGGGAGGGGTCAGTTATTGAAATGATAGATTGATTGAAAGATTGAAAGATCCAGCATGGAAACAGGCCCTTCGGCCCTCCGAGCCCATGCCGACCATCGATCACACATTCCTTGTTATCCCACTTTCACATCCACTCTCTACAAACTAGGGGAAATTTCAGAGGCCAATTAACCTACAGTCTTACTTGTCTTTGGGATGTGGGAGGAAACCAGAGCACCCGGAGGAAACTGAGGCAGTCACTGGGAAAATGTACAAACTCCACACAGAGAGCACCCAAGGTCAGGATCGAACCCAGGTCTCTGGCACGGTGAGGCAGGAACTCCACCAGATACGCCACTGTGTCTCCAACTTGCTTCACTCCAGACACGGGTACACTCAGACTTTCCAGCCTATTGATATCAGATGCCAGCTCTACCACCTTGGCCTTTAAATTCTATGTCATCCCACCATAGAATTTATATGATAAAAAAATAAATAATTTTCTTCTGAATCTTCCGTGCATGTGACATGCTAGTTCCCAGAGGTGCCCAGATGTGCAATTGTACACCCGTAGTGCACATCTGAACTAAAATTCAATGAATTTTGATAACAGGTGTGAAAGGCTCCTCGTACAGAAGTAGGCCGCCACAAAACAGCCAAGTCCTGCTTTTGGCATTCCTTGCAGGGGATTATGTGGTCTAAGGAATCTGGCACATGAATGCTGGTTCAGGTAGGTGCCTTCCGCTTCCCCAAATCCACCCCTTCTCCTCAACAATGTCCTGACCTACTCTTTGATGTTTCAGGTCGAGACACTTTAAGGACCTGTCCCCCTTGGGCGGCCTAATCCGTGAGTTCTGGCCAGTTTGCCCTCGACTCATACTCGCAGCATGGTCGACACGAGGTCGTAGGAGGTCTTCGTAACTCTCCTTCATGCTCGAGAGTGGTCTTCACGTACTCGAGGCCTCAGTTAGTTTGCGGCGTATTTTTCAATATGTTAAAAAATGCCCGCAAGTAAAAAAAGGTCGCCATGGAAAAAATCGATACTATTTTTACTCGTAGGTTTAGTCGTAGCAGGTCGGCATGTTAGTCGTAGGTAATCGAGGGTAGTCAAAGGTAGTCGGAGATAGTCTTCATCATAGTCGAAGGGAGATCGAAGGAGGTCGTCTTCACTCTCCTCTATTCGGTGTCCAATTTTCCCGAAGTTAGTCGTAGCTAGTCGAAGCTGGACTTCAACATAGTCGAATGAGGTCCCTACATGTCATTTTTTCAAACTTTTCTAAACTTGCCAATTAGGTCACCCAAGTGGGACCGCCCCCTAAGAGTATACAGTATGGAAACAGGCCCTTCGGCCCAACTCTTCAGACATCAATCTGAAGAAGGGTCTCGACCAGAAACGTCACCCACTCCTTCTCTCCAGAGATGCTGCCTGTCCCGCTGAGTTACTCCAGCATTTTGTGTCTATCTTAGTTCCTTCCTACACTGATCTTTGATGTTCTGAGTTCCCCCAACATCTCACTATAGGACACCTTCCACATCATGCTTCTTCCTAACTGCAAGATTGGTGTAAATGGAGTGATGCTTCAAATTGTAATGTCCACAAACTCTCAGTCTTGTTTATAGTAGTAATGGGTCCTGGCATCAAATATGTATTTGCCCACTGGTCACCTTGCACCTTTTACTTGTCTTTCCAAGCGCCACAGTACTTCTAAGCCAAAACAATTACCAGCAAAAGGAAAGCTTTTTATACAAAGCTATGTTCCTATAATATCATTTAGATATTAATTAAAAAAAAGCACAATATACTGAAGGCTCCGTCCCTGGATGTATGTCAGTAAAAAGTAGAAAGTAATCTACAGATTTCTAGAAATCTAGCACAAGTAAGTAAATAACTGGAGTGATTCCTCAATCTTTTGCTGCCCCACTGTTGTATCTTTGACAGGGGTCTCAGGGAGCAGGAGAAACCTTGAGGAAATGCATCCTCACCGTCTGTAAGCCTAAGTTTTACTGCACATTTTAATTCCTTACTCCAAGAAACATTGCCTAGTTTTCAGCTGTCCAGCGGAGTTAGTCTTACCTGCCACAGTCACCTGTTTTTCAAGAATTTTCAATGTCTCTTTCCACTTTGCGTGGCAAGTGTATTGTCCCGTATCATCAGCAGTTGCTTTTTTAGAAATCTTAGCTTCGTCAGTAACGTTTTTGGCTATCAGAGTTATACCTTTCGTGATTGTTAATTCAGCTTTTGTATAGGATGGAATTAATGATGACATCTGAACTGTGCACCTAATGGTAAAGTCATCGCCTTCAAATATTCTAGATTGCGGTTCAATCGTAAAGAGATGACTAGAAAATGGACCTGAAATGAGAAATAGTTGATCACAATATGAAGCGAACAGTTGATTTTTTTATTTCATTTTTTCTTGTTGGATCATTCTAAATTCCAAAATGGGTGCTCATGCAGACAACAAGGCCGTGCTGGGTCTGGAGAGGGTCCAGAGGAGGTTTACAAGAATGATTCCAGGATTGAGCGGGTTAGCATGTGATGAGCGTTTGACAGCACTGGGCCTCAACTCGCTGGAGTTTAGAAGGTTGAGGGGGGACCTCATTGAAACTTACAGAATAATGAAAGGCATAGATAGAGTGGATGTGGGAAAGATATTTCCACTGGTGGGAGAGTCTAGGACCAGAGGTCACAGCCTCAGAATTAAAGGGCGGTCTTTTCAAAAGGAGGTTTTAGAGGAACTTCTTTAGTCAGAGGGTAGCTAATCTGTGGAACACATTGCCACAGAGGACTGTGGAGGCCAGGTCAGTGGATATTTTTAAGGCAGAGATAGACACATTCTTGATTAGAACGGGTGTCAAGGGTTATGGGGATTAGGAGGCAGAGATCAACCATGATTGAATGGCAGCATGGACTCGATGGGCTGAATGGCCTAATTCTACTATAACTTGTGAACTTGTGCAAGTGCGCTGCACACAATACTGTAGCTTGATCTCATCAAGACCCTGCCTAACAAGACATCTTTGCCCCTGTATTTAAAACCTATTGCAGCAAAGGACAACATAATTTCATAGATATGACAGAAACATATAACATTTATGAGAGGCATAGATTGTCACCTTGTCGTGGTGGAGAAGCTTGCGTGGACCTGGGAATCTGAGAGCAATGCCGTCTGGAGCTATGCTCCTGGTAGGGCCACCCATGGCGGTAAGGTCGAGGGGAAGTCTGTGACAAAGAGAGATCCAACCAACGGTGGAACAGGCGGAGGACGATGGCTGACCTTAGTGGAGCGTCACAACGGCTGGGAAGGCCGATGAAGGCTGCAGCAGAAAAGGGTCTCCGGTCGTCTTTGACTCCATGCCACTGGATCCTGACCCAGATCTGTCAAGGACCATGGGGTGGTTGTCTGTGCACCAGTCTCCCCACATTAAACAAAGTCACGCACAGGCGTCCTCCATATAGGGAATAGCACCCTGGAGACACCCATGGTCAGCCACGACCGAAGGAGGCCTAAGATAGGGTAGACAGTTGAGACTCGAAACGTAACCTATTCCTATCCTCCATAGATGCTGCTTCACCTGCTGAGTTTCGCCAGCATTTTTGACTTGATTATTTTTAATCCAAATTCTGGGATTTACTTGATCTGGCAATTTAATAACTCCACCGCTACACATACCTCAAACCTTGTTGCACGACATTGTGACAATATCTATAATTTGCAGGTATGTGATTGTGCCGGTTAACCTACCTTGCACAGTTATGCGGACGGGTTCACTGTAGTTTGAAATTGTCGACAAGCTTTTTCCTTTGACCTTACAGCTATAGACTTGATCTGTTGTTTCCTTAACTTTAAGCGTGTGTGTTACAAACTTTGTATCGGTTCCTTTTTGTCCCGCAGGGGAAGGTTTTCCATTTTTATATTTGTAGAACGTAAACTCAAGAGGAGGAATTTCTTCAGCAGCATCACAGCGCAACTCAATTTCATTTCCCACTATCACCTTCATTGGTTGTATGGTAAGTCGAGGCCTTTGTATTTGTCCTAAAGTAAAAAGCATCGGATTTTATAGTTTTGGTACAAAAGTACAGATAAAGGTATAAACTTTATGGTTTTGTCACCATTTCGCTGAAGCAAATAGTTAAGAATTTGACATTTGGCAAGAGCTTCCAACCACAAATTCACCACATGGTTGGGGCAACTTGCACTGTTTGCTAATGGCATATATTTTGCACCTCAAAGATCTTTCTGCTGCTTCTCTAGTTAATAGATGTTACTCTATGGGACTGCCTACATCCTTTTTGCAAACCATAACCAATGCGTTTTTCTGCACCTGGTTCCTGTTCAGCTTGTGGTATTCACAGTTTATCATCTCTCCTTGTACAATTCTGCTTTGATAATTCTTGCATCAGTGAACAATGCTTCCCCCCCCCGGATTCATTTGCAGTTGGGTCACTTTGGCATGATAAACTGCGAATATCTAATTTGCTTGGCAGCACCACGTTGCACCATAGCGATTGATTCTCTTCCCAGCAGAGCGATGCAGTAACCATTTGCATTGGAACCAAACACAACCGATATTAGAACAGGTGAACAAAAGTCGGGATCAAGAGGTAATCTTGAAGGAGCATATTAAGTCGGTCAAGGAATTCAGAGGCGAGAACCTAAACAACTGAAGGCGTGCCGTCAATAGTGGAGATGGAGGCGTAGAAACTGAAATGGTGTTGAGTGCCAATTAGTTAATGGTTTCAACAGTAGCTGAGACATGGCAAGGGTGGTTTAAGGTCTCTTCGGTAGTAAGACTAGTTAATGGTGTCAATATGTGGTCAGAAATATGACCAAGGTTGTTAATTACCTGGCTCTTCTGGTCTCAGCCAGCAAGTGTGAGGTGGTCAATGCTGAGCAAGTTTGTGAGAGGAACCAAAACCAGTGGATGGAACCTTTCAGAACATCGCGAAGCAATGAAATACTTTTTTAAAACTTATCTGGTACAATATGATATGATGCGATGCCATAGAACTTTATTTGTCCTGAGAGGTTAAATTTGTCTGCCACCAGTCAGATAAACACAACAAGATACATGAAACATGAAATTAAAGTGACAAGTGGAAAGTCAAGGATTTTGGATGTGCGAAGATTGAGGGGGGGGGGGGGGTGGGGAGGAAGGCAGTCTACCCCATGACAGAAGGGGGAGGATTAATGGAGGAAATACAGCCAGGGAGTTGTGTACACCAAGCTTTCTCAAACAGCAATGTGATTAAAGGATAAATATTACTTGGGCCACCGGAGGATAACTTGCCCTTCTCCAAAACAGGGTCTCACTCTGGCCATGGAGGAGGCCCAGGACAGAAAGGTCGGATTCGGAATGGGAGGGGGAGTTGAAGTGCTGAGCCACCGGGAGATCAGGTTAGGTATTGCGAACTGAGTGGAGGTGTTAGGCGCAGCGATCGGCAAGTCTGCGGTTGGCCAGGTGAGGCTTCATCCGAGGACCCGAGCAGTCTTTCCAGGTGAGGCAAAGGTTCACCTGCACCTCCGCCAACCTCATCTATTGCGTTCGCTGTTCCAGATGTCAACTGCTCTACATCGGTGAGACCATGCGCAGGCTTGGCGATCGCTTCGCCCAACACCTCCGCTCAGTTCGCAATAACCAACCTGATCTCCCGGTGGCCCAGCACTTGAACTCCCCCTCCCATTCCAAATACGAGCTTTGTCCTGGGCCTCCTCCATGGCCAGAGTGAGTCCCAGCACAAATTGGAGGAGCAGCACCTCATATTTCGCTTGGATAGTTTACACCCCAGCGGTATGAACATTGACTTCTCCAATTTCAGGTCGTCCTTGCTTTCTCTCTCCCTGCCCTCCCAGCTCTCCCACAGCCTACTGTCTCCGCCTCTTCCTTTCTTCTTCCCGCCCCCCCACCCCCACATCAGTCTGAAGAAGGGTCTTGACCCGAAACATCATCTACTCCTTCGCTCCATAGATGCTACCTCACCCGCTGAGTTTCTCCAGCATTTCTGTCTACCACAGATAATCGTAATCACCATAATGGTGTTCAAGGGATTTTCTGAAATGAACATTTCTGGAGCTACAGCAGTGACTAGGTTGCATGAATGCTTCATCACCTAGTCCAAACAAACAAGTGCACATGCTGGTTCATATCAACGATAGACACAAAGTGCTGGGATAAGTCACCGGAGAAAAAGGATGGGTGACGCTTCAGGTCGGGACCCTCCTTCAGACTGGTGGGAGTGGGGGGGGGGGGGGCTTTTAAGAAGAAAGGAAGAGGCGGAGACAGGAAGGAGCTCCTCACCTGTCTCACTGCTCCTCCTCTGTGATTCCTACTACTCTCCAACTCTCATCACCATGTTTTTGAGACTGAAGAAGGGTCCCGACCCGAAACGTCACCTATCCTTTTTCTCCGGAGATGCTGCCTGACCCGCTGAGTTACTCTAGCACTTTGTGTCTGTCTTTAGGCTTCATTGGTTGTTTATTTTTCATGCCTCATGTGGCGACGTAATATGTTTCATGTTTCACATTACCTGTAACATCCATGTATATACTTTCGCTCGTAGCTGTTTGATCTCCCAGTTTCACGACACAGACGTAGTATCCAGTATGTGTTGCTCGAGCAGATTGTATTGTAAAAGAGTATTTTGGCTCAGGAGCCATGGAGGTATTCAGCAGGAAGTTTTTTTGTGATCCTTTATAGAAACGGTATGTAATTAGATTTGGGAGACCAGGCCTTGCCACGATACTAACTGAACATGTCAGAGTAATGGAGCTTCCCACTTGTGCTGATGCCTCGGGGTCAGATTCTATCTGTATCTTGTGTATCATCACATCTGTGAGAACAAAAAACAGAAAATTAGTTTTGATTCTACATAATGTGCACGGTGGCGCAGAGGGTAGAGCCGCTGCCTCACAGCGCAGAGACCCGGGGTCGATCGTGACCGCGGCGGCCGTCTGCGTGGAGTTTGTACGTTCCCCCATGTGACCGCGTGGGTTTCCTCCGGGTGCTCCGGTTTCCTCCCACATCCCAAAGACGTGCGGGTTTGTAGGTTAATTGTAACCTCTGTAAATTTCCCCTAGTGTGTAGGGAGTGGATGAGAAAGTGGGATAACCTGGAACTAGTGTGAAAGGGTGATCATTATTTATATGTATTCAGGCATCGACTGCAATTTAATTGTAGATATGCGATCTACTGAGATAGTATTAAGGCAAAATGTAAGAATGACAAAAGAGAGGGAAAGATAATTTTCAGGTGAATTCCCACATTCTCAAAGACACAGGAGTGGGGGACGTAATGTGAACCTTAGACTGACTTAGTACTGATTGTGGATGATCAGCCATGATCACATTGAATGGGGTGGGAGATTGCAACTTCATGTGGTCCGCCTTGTTTCAACGAATGCAATCAACCTGGCGTACACAATCAAATAAGATCAAATAGAACAAGTTGTCCTACAACTTTAGGCTCTGCACGCCATACGCAAGAAGAAGAAGAAGATCACATTGAATGGCGGTGTTGGCTCGAGGGGCTGAATGGCCTACTCCTGCACCTATTGTCTATTGTCTATTGAGATTAATGGGAATGTTGGGGAGCAGGGCCGGCCTTAAGCCAATTGGACCAATTGCTCCCAATTGTGCCCCGCGCCTAAAGGGGCCCCACACTAGAGTAATCTACTCTCTGCTCGTCAAGTGCACACAACACATTGCAATATATAGGTAACACAATTTGCTGGGGAAATTATTAACGTGGATCGATGCATCGATACCTATGATGTGGACAGTGGGGATGGATTTCCCATCGCCTACCGGGCGGTGTGGGCCCTCTGTCGGCCGGCTGCGCGCCGTGGCCATACTCCCGGCTAGCTGCAGGTAACTAACCCGGGCGTCCGGGAGAGCGGAGGTTTGCAATGGGATGGATTTGCCGGTATCTACGGGGCGGCGGGTGCCTTTTGCCGGGCGACTCGGTGGCACAGCGGTAGAAGCGAATGCAGCGGCGGAGACCCGGGTTCGATCCCGACTACGGGTGCTGTCTGTACGGGTTTTGTACATTCTCCCCGTTACCTCAGTTATGTTGCAATGTTTTGAGTACAGACACCACATCTATATGTGGAAAACACCACTCAACTTTCAATACATGTCTGGATTTGGATTTACCAGCTTCTGGACAAATGGAAAAACTATATTGGGTTATAAACTATATTGCGAGCTCTCGTGGGGAACGTTGGAGAGAATCAACTTGGGAGAGAAACCAAGTTGTTACATCCGTGGTTTTATAGCAAGCCTTCCACTCAAAAAGGTCTGCAGTAATCAAAGTCAAGTCAAAGTCAAAGTCAAAAGAGTTTATTGTCTTTCTTTGCATAGCACAACAGAACATAGTAGGCATTGACTACAGTTATATACATAAATACACCCATTAATTAATAAATTAATAAAGTGCAAATAACAGATGGAGGGGTATTAATGTTCAGAGTTTTGTCCGAGCCAAGTTTAATAGCCTGATGGCTGTGGGGAAGTAGCTATTCCTGAACCGGGTTGTTGCAGTTCTCAGGCTCCTGTACCTTCTACCTGAAGGTAGCAGGGAGATGAGTGTGTGGCCAGGGTGGTGTGGGTCCTTGATGATGCTGCCAGCCTTTTTGAGGCAGCGACTGTGGTATATCCCCTCGATGGAAGGAAGGTCAGAGCCAATGATGGACTGGGCAGTGTTTACTACTTTTTGTAGTCTTTTCCTCTCCAGGGCGCTCAAGTTGCCGAACCAAGCCACGATGCAACCAGTCAGCAAGCTCTCTACTGTGCACCTGTAGAAGTTAGAGAGAGTCCTCCTTGACAGACCGACTCTCCGTAATCTTCTCAGGAAGTAGAGACGCCAATGGGCTTTCTTAATAATTGCATCTGTGTTCTCGGACCAGGAAATCAAAGCCCAAAAGGGTAGGATGGGGCTGAAGTCCAAAATGTAATGCCTGGACTGGTTTCACGCCAATGGCTATTGGTTTTCCAGGATCTAGTTTATTTAATTACTCTTTTTTTTCATTTCACAGTCACTAAAACAAGTTGTATTGTAACTATGTACTTTTCAGAGGCGTTCTACTCATTTTGTTTGTTACTTGTAGGCTTACATGTATGCAATTTTATATTAAAATGTAGCTTAGATCTATCTGTGGAATTCTCTGCCTCAGGAGGCAGGTTCTCTGGATGCTTTCAAGAGAGAGCTAGATAGGGCTCTTAAAGATAGTGGAGTCAGGGGATATGGGGAGAAGGCAGGAACGGGATACTGATTGGGGATGATCAGCCGTGATCACATTGAATGGCGGTGCTGGCTCGAAGGGCCGAATGGCCTACTCCTGCACCTATTGTCTATTGTCTATTGTTTGGTCCATTAACTCGCAGGCATTTTTTAAGCGCACATTTTGATTACTTTCCATTCTTCCATAGAGATATAAAGTCTATAATAGACTTTATTTGTATTTCTATGATTCTACAGGTCTTGGCTGGGAACCTGGGGCTCACCAAAACTGTTCCCAATTGGTCCCCGCACCTCCTAACGCCGGCCCTGTTGGGTAGACAACTGACAGAAAGTTTCAAACGAAAGTCCTCACTAAATCAGAGGGATTGTGGCATGAGCAATCCCCAGAAGGTGTCAGGAGTTTGATCTGCCGACAGAAATGAGTGACCGGATCAGTCACCAAAGTAATATATCGTCAGTGATTAATTATCGAAGCCGCCAAGGTTGACAACTTGTACTCATATCCTAGTGAGAGGTAGCGAGAGAGAGGTAGAGAGAGAGGTAGAAAGAGAGGTAGAGAGAGAGATAGAGATAGAGATAGAGATAGAGAGAGAGAGTGTGAGTGAGTGTGAGTATTGAAGGCTTTAACATCAATCAACGTCTGCATTAAATTATTGCAATCTCTCAAATGAAGGTGGATCATCAGAATAAGTCAGTTGTCATCTATTAAATTCCTGGGCTCCACCATTGTACAATGGTTCTTCATTCAAACACGTGTCGGCTGGATTTTTGGATAGATAACACTGTAAAAAGCTTTTTGGCTTAATTAATCTATATTTAATTTATGTCAAAGATTTACATGGCACATTGCTAGTTGATGCAAAAATATATTCAAATAGATTTTTAAAAATAGCAATGTTTTCCATAAAGTGTTCAAATTTCCACAGTTCTCTTTAGGTACAAAAAAAGCCAGATCTGGGCTTTGTGTGAATTGCCTGCAGTTTGTCATCTCTCCCCACTTTAGTTTACATTGATTTTCTGTCAATGTGATCATTTCTCCAATGTTGTAATGAATCTGTTGATCTAATGGATCGGAGCGTGTAGGAAGGAACTGCAGATGCTGGTTTAACACAAAGATAGGCCCAAAAAGTTGGAGTAACTCAACAGGACAGGCAGCATCTCTGGAGAGAAGGAATGGGTGATGTTTCGGGTCTGTCTCGCTGAGTTACTCCAGCTACTTGTGTCTATTTAATCAATGGATCGGAGTAACAATTTTAGGTAGTGGGATCCACGAGAAGTTTCCTTCTGCCACCCTCATTGATTGAAAGTGGAGTTTAAACACTTCCCTATCAACGCCACAATTTCTGAAGTTAAGCAGTTTTTTTGTTTGTCTCACATGGAGAGATTTAAGAATTAATTGAAAACAGTTCTTACCTGTTTGGAAATGCCCAATCCCACCTGAAATAACGAAAAGATAATATTGTTCAGACAATTCAGATGTGTGTTCACGTCAGTTCAAAATGCAGGGAATAGCGACAATTAATCATGCCTTATAGAGTCTTTGAGAGTGTGCGAGGAAGCCATTTAGTCTATTATGTCTACGTTGGTTGAAAAAGTCCATAACAGTCAATTTTCAGCACAAAGTCCGGACCTTCAAAGTCACTGCTCTTCAAGCATGTATCCATACTGTTTAAATGTGACAAGCATTTGCACCACGATCTTGCCTTAAACCAGTGTATTCCACTTCCCTACCACCCGCCAGTTGAAAAAATGATTCTATGTCTTGCTACCTCCCTTCTGACAATTCCATTTGTGTCCGTGGATTTTGTCTCTCTGTCAAAGGACATAGGATCCACCTTTAGTGAGTTTACTGAACTTCTCGTGTTTTGTGAGAATAGCAGAACTAAGTACTATGATATGAGAAGACATGAGTTAATATTTTCAGTTCAAAGTTATTTGCAGAATTTTATTTATTTCGAGGGATTTATTTGTCTAATATAATTCAGAACTATTGACTTTTAACTAAATCTTTCGCTCAGTTAAAAGTCCATGTTCAGAATGATATAACACAACGTTGTGTATATCCTGTATCTGTTGTATAATTACAGGAACCATGTTGTTTTACTCAATGTCGAACATGGAAAAGGAAATTTTTTTATATTTTCCCACTGTATTAAGATATTCTAAATATCTTCTGCAATAGGATTTGTAATATTATGTGCAGTCCACGGAGTAAATTTCACATGTTCAACTTTTTGAAACAATAAAATAGTGTTTAACTTACATAGCAGCTGGGTGAAAAACAGGATGGTGGTTTTCGACATGTTCTTCGCAGAGCTTTGAAAGAGGAAATGTTTTTCAAGCTACCAAGAGTTTGTCGCAGGGTTCAAAATTAGATTGATAAATGTGCCTTTAAGGAAGCAAAGTAGATTATCAAACAAAACAGGAATATACCATATCTGTCCAGCTGAAGGGATTCTTAGAATTAGAAGAACAAGCACAGTTTCCACTTGGCTAACTTAAGGTTAAATAAAGCTGAGGAAGACCCGTGATGGTATAAAAATACTGTTATTCACCAGGGACTAGTTCAAATCTCGTTGCTCAGAGAAAAAAAAAAATCTGTATATCTATTGCCTTTTTTGACATCTCTTTTTAAGAGCCCCCAGTTGAAGTATTTGTAAAATACACTCAACAGCCACTTTGCAAACAGCAGACTCCCCGAGCAGCAATGTGGTATAGAATAGATAAGCCCTTTAAGAAATGCTAATTGAGAGACACGTGTTAACCAGGAAAATAATTCCTCCATGACACAAAATGCTGGTGTAACTCAGCGGGACAGGCAGCATCTCTGGAGAGAAGGAATGGGTGATGTTTTGGGTCGAGACCCTTATAACAATAGACAATAAACAACAGGTGCAGGAGTCTGCCCTTCGAGCCAGCACCGCCATTCACTGTGATCATGGCAAATCATCCACAATCAGTACCCCGTTCCTGCCTTCTCCCATATCCCTTGACTCCACTATCTTTAAGAGCTCTATCAACTCTCTTGAAAGCATCCAAAGAATTGGCCTCCACTGCCTTCTGAGGCAGAGAATTCCACAGATTCAAAACTCTCTGGGTGAAAAAGCTTTTCCTCATCTCTGTTCTAAATGGCTTACCCCTTATTCTTAAACTGTTGCCCCTGATTCTGGACTCCACCAACTTCGGGAACGTGTTTCCTGCCTCTAGCATGTCCAAACACCTTAATAATCTTATATGTTTCAATAAGATCCGCTCTCATCCTTCTAAATTCCAGTTTATACAAGCCCAGTCGCTCCATTCTTTCAACATTTTACAGTCCCGCCATCCCGGGAATTAACTCGTGAACCAATGCAGCACTCCCTCAATAGCACGAATGTCCTTCCTCAAATTTGGAGACCAAAACTGCACACAATACTCCAGGTGTGGTCTCACTAGGGCTCTGTACAACTGCAGAAGGACATATTTGCTTCTATACTCAACGCCTCTTGTTATGAAAGTCAACATGCCATTCGCTTTCTTCACTGCCTGATGTACCTGCATGCTTACTTTCAGATGAACAAGGACACCAGATCCCGTTGTACTTCCCCTTTTCCCAATTTGACACCATTCAGATAATAATCTGCCTTCCTGTTCTTGCTACCAAAGTGGATAACCTCACATTTATCTGCATTAAACTGCATCTGCCATGTATCTGCTCACTCACCCAACCTGTCCAAGTCACCCTGCATCCTCATAGCATCCTCTTCACGGTTCACACTGCCACCCAGCTTTGCGTCATCTGCAAATTTGCTAATGTTAGTTTTAATCCCTTCATCTAAATCATTAATGTATATTGTAAATAGCTGCGGTCCCAGCACCGAGCCTTGCGGTACCCCACTAGTCACTGCCTGCCATTCTGAAAGGGACCTGTTAATCTCTACTCTTTGTTTCCTGTCTGCCAACCAATTTACTATCCATGTCAGTACCCTACCCCCAATATCATGTGCTCTAATTTTGGCCACTAATCTCCTGTGTGGGACCTTACCAAAGGCTTTCTGAAAGCCCAGGTACACTACATCCACTAGCTCTCCCTTGTCCATTTTCCTAGTTACATCCTCAAAAAATTCCTGAAGATTAGTCAAGCGTGATTTCCCCTTCGTAAATCCATGCTGACTTGGATCGGTCCAGTTACTGCTATCGAAATGTGCCGTTATTTCATCTTTTATAATTGACTCCAGCATCTTCCCCACCACCGATGTCAGACTAACTGGTCTCTAATTCCCTGTTTTCTCTCTCCCTCCTTTCTTAAAAGTTGGGATAACATTAGCTACCCTCCAATCCACAGGAGCTGATCCTGAATCTATAGAACAATGGAAAATGATCACCAGCCCTTCTTCAGACTCGACCCAAAACGTCACCCATTCCTTCTCTCCAGGGATGCTGCCTGTCCCGCTGAGTTACTCCAGCATTTTGTGTCTATTTTCAGTGTAAACCAACATCTGTAGTTCATTCCGACACATTGACAATTCCTCTTGTTTCCTCAGGATTTGTTTCCGCATCCCTCACCTCTCCTTTCTTGCTTTCCCCGCCCTACTACAGTAGGTCTGAAGAGGGGTCTTGACCTGAAAGGTCGTCTGACCATTCGCTGAACCGATGACGCCTGATCCGCTGAGATTTGCTCAAGATTCCAGCATCTGCAGTTCCTTGTGTCTCCAGAATAATTCATCTGCTGGTGCAGAAAACATCTTCACTCGATCTGGTTTAGTGGCATGGGTTCAGCCGAACTCACCATGGGAACTACACTCGCCCCCCTATGCCCAGGACCTATACACCAGGAGGTGCAGATCCTGAGCCAGCAAGATAATGAAGGACCCCTACCACCCCAGCAACGGACTGTTCCAGTTGCTACGGCCAGGCAAGCGCTTCCGCTGTCACTCTGTGAAACCTGGGAGGATGAGACGGACTTTCTTCCCACAGGCCATCAGGACTGTAAACTCTGATCTCACCGGGGCGTAATTACTGTTGTGTCTTTGTTTTAAATTGAAATACTGGCTCTGTTCTGTTGTTCTGTTGTTTTGCACAATCCCGCAGGCATGGCCACTTTCATTTCACTGCACATCTTGTATGTGTATGTGACAAATAAAGTTGACTTGACTTGACACAGCTCTGGAGTATTGACCGAGGTTGTTTTGTGTTTCAGTCCCTGGTAAATGGGACATGGATGAGCTGGGCCAAAGGGCCTTTATTAGTCTGCTGCGTGACTCTACGATTCAAAAGCAGAAATGCCATTCACTGACACGCCTGGCAACTGAGGCAAAAATAAAATGCAAATGTTCTCTTAATCTGTCCCAAGGTCATGTGGCAATGCTTCCCTTCAAGAGATGGGAAATGAAACCAGCTCTGTGTATTTAAATTGAAGCATATGTTCCATGCAGATAGAAACAGCTAGTTCCATAAAAGCCATTAACTGTGTAATTGCTGCCGTAATGTTTCATTTTCAGCGCAAATAGTGAAAGTAGCAGAAAAAGGTTGAGATTGCAAACTATAAAACTGAACTGCTATTACTCTCAAAGCTGTCAACTGAATCTAGATTTTGTTTTGGGCCCCTATGTGGGACCTTGAATGTACGTTAACACAGCTGTGTTTGATTCAGCCATCAGGGGGCAGCACAGTGGTGCAACAGTAGAGCTGCTGCATCACAACGCCGGAGACCCGGGTTCAATCCTGGCCTCGGGTGCTGTCTGTGCGGAGCTTGCACGTTCTCTCTGCGACCTCGTGTGTTTATTCCGTTTGCTCTGGGGTTGGAGTGGAATGCATTATCGCCATGTGTGACAAGGCACAGTGAGATTCTTTGCTTGTACACCCAATGTATACAAATAGCGGCCACCTACGGCATTGACAAAGCTACAAAGATTGCCAGCTCTTCTTTTGTTCTCCCCCCCCCCCCCCCCCCTCAGCGGTTCCCCCATGCTGGGTCCCCATTGTCCTTTGTTCTCCCTCCCCATTGTCCTTCCCCACCCCCCGCGGGCCCAGTAGACAATGGCGTCGGGAGCTCGCAGCTCGCAGGTTGGTGACCTGTTTTTCCGGGTCTCCTGCAACAACAGCTTCGTCCGCTGGACTGGAGGGCGGGCAGCTTCGACCGGCCCGGGGCTGCAGAGTTTGAACCGGCCCGTTCGCGGAGTTCGGATTCAGCCGCGGGACTTGCTTACCATCACCCGGCAGGGTCACAACATCGGAGGCCTGGATCGCCTCAGCGCAGAGGGAGAGCAAGGAGGGAAGAGACAAGGACTTTGGGACTTTTGCCTTCCATCACAGTGAGGAGGTGCCTGGTGGACTCACTGTGGTGGATGTTGAACTGTGTTGAGTGTGTGTTTTGTTATTTTATTCTATGTCATGACTGCTAGGTTAAACCATTTTGTTGTACTGTAAATGAATTTAATCTAATCTAATCTCGTGATTTTCTCGTACAGTCCAAAGATGTGCACATTTGTAGCACGCGCTGCTGGTGTGTAGGGAGTGGATGCCAAAGTGGGAGAGCACAGACCAAGTTTGAGCAGGTGATTGATAGTCAAAGTCAATATTATTCGTCGCATGCACCCGAAGGTGCAGTGAAATGAATTTGCCAGCAGCGATACAATTAAAAACAACACACAATACACAGTAAGATTTAAAACAAACATCCACCACAGCGTTCTTCACTGTGGTGGAAGGCACAAAGTTCAAGATCAAGATCAAGAGAGAGATCAAGAGAGTTTTATTGTCATGTGTCCTTGATAGGACAATGAAATTCTTACTTTGCTTTAGCACAACAGAACATAGTAGGCACGAATACTGAACTGATTAGTGTGTCCATATACCATTGTATAAATATATACACACATGAATAAATAAACTAATAAAGTGCAAATAAACAGATTATTGGCTATTAATGTTCAGAGTTTTGACCGAGCCGAGTTTAATAGCCCGATGTCTGTGGGGAAGTAGCTATTCCTGAACCTGGTCGTTGCAGTCTTCAGGCTCCTGTATCTTCTACCTGAAGGTAGTGGGGAGATAAGTGTATGGTCCGAATGGTGTGGGTCCTTGGTGATGCTGCCAGTCGAGGCAGCGACTGTGATAGATCCCCTCAATGGACGAGAGGTCAGAGCCGATGATGGACTGGGCAGTGTTTACCACTTTTTGTAGTCTTTTCCGCTCCAGGGCGCTCAAGTAAGTTCGGTCAGTCCTCCTCCTTTGTTCATGCTGCCACGGGTGGCCCGTTGTACAGGCCCTCTCATCGGGATGATTGAAACTCCGACGTCGGGACGGTCGAACACTCCGCCTGGACTCAGGAGACCAGAGGCCTGTTTCCATGGTGTCTCTTTCAGTGAATCATTCAATCAGACAGGGTTTAGGCGCCACTATGAGGACTGAAGATGTGATAGTTAACTTATGGTAGAAGTAACCCACAAGTGTGAACCGCAGGGACGAGTGTAAACCCAACCACAACGTGTCAAGAATGTAAATTTAATCCTGTTAAATTATCTTAAATTTAAAAACTGCTAAATTGGCAGAGGTGGTAGGTTGGGGTTTGACGGGTTTTACTAGACTGTTGTAAAAATCCACCTGCTTCACTTGCATCCTTTGGCAGAACATCTGGGGTCTTTATCCACTCTTCATCATTAAACCACAAGACTGTCCAAAAAAGTTGATTTTCATGGATTATGGAAAATATACGATTATGTTGACGTGCCATAATCGTATATTTAAGCAGCAGGTGTACGAGATTCCAAAAATATTCTAGGGGTATTTTGCTTGTTTGGCATTAAAAATCTATTGGCAAATTTAATGCCAGTAATGAACAATATAAGCTAATGGGAAGCAAGAATGTCATCTGTTAAGAGGTGAAGCAGAATATCATTTCAATCCTTTATGGGCCTGTCCCACTTACGCGATTTTTTTCAGCGACCTGCCGGCACCAGTCCTAGTCGCAGCAGGTTGCCGATTTTTTTCGGGTGCCGGCAGTCGCCGAAAAAGTTGGGTAAGTGGGACAGGCCCATTAGTTTAGGTTAGTTTAGAGATACAGCGCGGAAGCAGGCCCTTCGGCCTACCGAGTCCGCACCGACCAGCGATCCCCACACATTAACACTACCCCACACACACACACACACCAGGGACAACTTTACAATTACACCAAGCCAATTAATCTACAAACCTGTATGTCTTTGCAGTGTGGGAGGAAACCGAAGATCTTGGGGAAAGTCCACGGGGAGAACGTACAAACTCCGTAGAGACAGCACCTGTAGTCAGGATCGGACCCGAGTCGCTGGCGCAGTGAGGCATTAGCTCTACTGAGCGCTACCATGCCACCCTTGATCTGTTCTTGTCTGGTGAAAGAGCTAGAGGTGATGTTGAGACGTGAGAACCCTCCAGTGTACACTCCACATGAAGCAACGTTACAGTAAAGTCTGGCAGGAAGCAATGGCAATGAAACCGAGAGCAGAAATGATGGAAGTTTGGGTTTTGCATCTTTGCGAAAAACCTGCAGTTCTGTCATTGCGCTGACTGGCGCATTTGTGGGCAAAAGTTCTCAGGCTTGTTACAATTTTTTGTTTCCACTCCAGAAAATCTGTTTAATTCTGTGTCAGAGGCAGTAATGATACTAAGTTAAAACTTACCTTTAGCAGTGCTGCAGTTCTGCTGCTGGCTGTGTGCCCGACTTTGGCGCCTTAGGGGGGGGGCGGGGCGGGGTTAAAATGCGTTTTTTCCCTTGCCATCCGGAGTAATATTTTGACGGAGTGCGATCTATTTCTGGAGATTCGTTCCGACTTTTTTTTAATAGCCTGCAGTAAAATAAAAATTAGCTCTTAATGCCGACAACGGGGACGGATTTTTATGCAGGGGACAGGTAAGTGAAAGCTGTTTATTTTTACATATACACTTGCTTGTTTAGGTGACTTTAATCAGTATTTCATGTTGCGAAACGGTGATTTATTCCCCATACAAACCGGCAGTGTTTTTCCTGCCGACTTGAGGTTTAAATTCACCGCAACCGCAACGTTCCAATCCATCGCGTTCCATAAAATCCCACTCGCAAGCTGTTTAAAATGCCCATTAATTTACAGGCATTAAACATTAAATTCCTTTAATTTGGCCTATAAATTAATGACAATTAGATTAAAAAATCATGTTATTTTGTGAATTCTTGTGTAAATGTTATTTGGACACTTAGGCTTTAAAAAAAAGTTAATATTTTCTTAAGAAATGGATAGATGTTTAGATCTAGTAATTGAATTTTGTAATTAGCTACAATTGGGTAACTAACTAATTATATGCTTTAATTTCAGGTCATCCAAGTAAGATTGTTTCATATTAGTTTCAGAATGCTTCAATCTATAATAACTGAAATTTTTTTTCAGTTCTCTTAATTTTTAAGAAAGTTATGGACTTTTGACTGTCCTCGATCACAACTTTTGTGTTAAGTCAATGGAAAGGCAATGGGGAACAAGATGCTAATTTCCGAGTATGAAAATGGCCATAACTTTTTTAATACGGAAGATATGAAAGTGAATTAGGTGTCAAATTAAACTTCCTTGTATGCTTTATCTGATGGGATAAATTGCAGACTTGATTTTTTAAATCTCAAAATTTTGTAACATTGCTAATTTGTGTAGGAAGAAACTGCTGATATTGGTGTAGACCGAAGTTAGGGCCAAACTGCTGGAGTAACTCAGCGGGACAGGCAGCGTCTCTGGAGAGAGTGAATGGGTGACGTTTCGGGTCGAGACCCTTCTCAGACAATGATACTAATTTACCTGGGATTGTGAGTATGTAGGAGGACGTAAAGGCACATCAAAGTAAAATGATGTTGAGTGGGTAGATTATTACTTGGAAAATGTGAACTCATTACACGCTGAATTGAGTTGAATCATTAACTTTGGTGCCCACTATAGAACAGCAGAGTTTTTGGTAAATGGTGAGAGATTACATGGTTTTGATGTTCATAGGGCACTTAAACATGAGTCACTGAAGGCCAACAAGAAACAATTAGGAAGGCAGATAGTCTGAAGGCAAATGGTCTGAGAATTTGCATCGAATTGTACAAAATTGGCTAAATGCAGAGACGATGCCTCAGCTGAGGAGTGACGGACCAGAGGAATACGGGCTGAAAAGCTGAAGTTGAGGGGAAGCTGGCCAGGAATATAAAGAAGGACAGTAAAAGCTTCTTTAGATATGTTAAGGGAAAAAGAGTAGCAAAATCAGATGTGGGCCCCTTGAAGGCAGACACGGGTGAAATTATTGAGGGGAACAAGGAAATGGCAGAGGAGTTGAACAGGTACTTTGGACCTGTCTTCACTAAGGAAGACACAAACAATCTCCCAGAAGTACTGGAAGAGAGAATATCAAAGGGGGTAGAGGAACTGAAATAAATTATCATTAGGCGAGAAATAGTATTGGGTAGGCTAATGGTACTGAAGGATGATAAATCCCCTGGGCCTGATGGTCTGCATCCCATGGTCCTCAGGGAGGCGGCTCTAGAAATAGTGGACGCACTGGTGATCATTTTCCAATGTTCAATAGATTCAGGATCAGTTCCTGTGGATTGGAGGATAGCTAATGTTATCCCACTTTTCATGAAAGGAGCGAGAGAGAAAACGGGGAATTACAGACCAGTTAGCCTGACTTCGGTGGTGGGAAAGATGCTGGATTCAATCATTAAAGAGGTAATAATGGGGCATTTGGATAGCAGTAAAAGGATTAGTCCAAGTCAGCATGGATTTATGAAAGGAAAATCATGCTTGACTAATCTTCTGGAATTTTTTGAGGATGAGACAAGCAAAATGGATGAAGGAAAGCCAGTGGATGTAGTGTATCTAGACTTGCAGAAAGCCTTTGATAGGGTCTGCATGGGAGACTGGTGACTAAAATTAGAGCACATGGTATTGGGGGTAGGGTGTTGACGTGGATAGAAAATTGGTTGGCAGACAGGAAGCAAAGAGTAGGAGTGAATAGACCCTTTTCAGAATGGCAGGCAGTGGCGAGTGGAGTGCCGCAAGGCTCGGTGTTGGGGCCGCAACTGTTTACCATATATTAATGATTTGGAAAAGGGAATTAGGAACAACACTAGCAAGTTTGCAGATGACACAAAGCTGGGTGGCAGTGTGAACTGTGAAGAGGATGTTAGGAGGTTGCAGGGTGACCTGGACAGGTTGAATGTGGGCAGATGCGTGGCAGATGCAGTATAATATAGATAAATGTGAGGTTATCCACTTTGGTGGCAAAAACAAGGGGGCAGATTATTATCTCAATGGGGTTAGGTTAGGTAAGGGGGCGGTACAGCAAGACCTGGGTTTCTTTGTACACTGGTCACTGAAAGTTGGCGTACAGGTACAGCAGGCAGTGAAGAAAGCTAATGGAATGTTGGCCTTCATAACAAGAGGATTACAGTATAGGAGTAAAGAGGTTCTTCTACAGTTGTATATGGCTCTGGTGAGACCACATCTGGAGTATTGTGTACAGTTTTGGTCTCCTAATTTGAGGAAGGACATCCTTGTGATTGAGGCAGTGCAGCGTAGGTTCACGAGATTGATCCCTGGGATGGCGGGACTGTCATCTGAGGAAACATTGAAAAGACTAGGCTTGTATTCACTGGAGTTTAGAAGGTTGAGGGGGGATCTTATAGAAACATATAAAATTCTAAAAGGACTGAACAATCTGGAGGAAAAATATTCCCAATGTTGGGCGAGTCCAGAACCAGGGGCCACAGTCTTAGAATAAAGGGGAGAAGTCTTAAGAATGAGGTGAGAAAAACCTTTTTCACCCAGAGAGTTGTGAATTTGTAGAATTCCCTTCCACAGAGGGCAGTGGAGGCCGAATCACTGGATGGATTTAAGAGAGAGTTAGATAGAGCTCTAGGGGCTGGTGGAATCAATGCATATGGGGAGAAGGCAGGCAAGGGTTATTGATTGGGGACAATCAGCCATGATCTCAATGAATAACGGTTCTGGCTTGAAGGGCCGAATGACCTCCTCCTGAGGTGTTTGCTGTTTCTATGTCTATGGGACACATTTTGAGATTAAGGTTTAAACCCACTTGGATTGGGATGAGAAAATTCCTTCCCACATTGAAATTCTCCTCGCTGGACAATTGTGGAAACTCAGTCATTGTATTCATTCAGAATAGAGATTGATAGACACAAAATGCTGGACAGGCAGCATCTCTGGAGAGGAAGAATGGCTGACGTTTCGGGTCGAGGCACTTCTTCAGACGTATGGGTATTATGGGGAAATTCAAGGGACAACGTGCAAAAAATGGCCCTGCATTAGAATATCAGCCACGATCCCAATCCTGATGAGTTATAGCAAAGGGCTGAAGTATCAGATTGTCTCCTTTTCCTATTTCTTATGTGTGTGTTGTTCTCCAAACTGTGTCACAAACTGTGGAGTCATGTGTGCTTCTCCATTCATCCACAAGGTGGAGCACTCAGCATCCTGGAGAAATCAAACACATTTTAATGAAAATCTGCTCAACCTTTTTAAAATGTGTTTATTCTTTTGCTAAAATTCATTGCCCATCTCTAACTGCTCTTGAGAAAACAGTGGTGAGCTCTACTGTCTTAAACAATTGCATTCCTTCAATATAAGGTACTCTCTCAGTTTAGTTTAGTTTAGAGATCCAGCGCGGAAACAGGCCTTTCGGCCCACTGAGTTTGCACCGATCAACGATCCCCGCACAGTAACACACACTTATACCAATCCAATTCACCTACAAACTTGTACTTCTTTGGAATGTGGAAGGAAACTGGAGACTTATGACTCTATCTCGGGGAAAACCCACGCAGTCACGGGGAGAACGTACAAACTCCATACAGACAGCACCCCCAGTTGGGATCGAACCCTGGTTTCTGTTGCTGCAAGCGCTGTAAGGCAGCAACTTTACTGCTGTGCCACCATGCCACCCTATGTTCTGTGATTTAGAGCTAGTGGTACAGAACAGTGACTTATTTCCAAGTCAACTCAGTATGCGACTTGGAGGGGAACCTGTGTCCTATGGTGATCCTTATGTGTCTCATTGGAGAAACAGTGTGTGGTTCGGGATGTGCTGTGGCAGGCAAAGCCCTGGGGGACCGGAGAGAAGCTAATGTTGTTTCTTTGTTTAAGGGAAGAAGAGACAACAAGAGAATTTTAGGTTGGTGAGCCTTACGTCAGTGGTAGGGAAACTATTGGAGAGGATTCTTCAGGATAGGATTTACTCTGATTTGGAAGGGAATGGGCTGTTTAGGAACAGTTAGCAAGGCTTTGCTGGTTGGGCATGTCTTACAAACTTGATCAAGATTTTTGAGGCGGTGACAAAGATGATTTCTAACAGGAAGGTGGTGGATTTTGTCTGCATCGATTTTCATAAGACATTTGATAAGGTCCCTTATGGTGGACTGATCCAGAAGATTAAGATGCATAAGATTCAAGGTGACTTGGTTGTTTGGATTGAGAACTGGCTTATTCATAGAAACAAAGGGCGGCACGGTGGCGCAGTGGTAGAGTTGCTGCCTTACAGTGCTGGAGCCTTGGGTTCGATCCCGGCCACGGGTGCTGTCTGTACGGAGTTTGTATGTTTTCCCTGTAAGTTTCCTCCCACACGCCAAGGACGCACAGGCTTGTATGTTCATTGGCTCGGTTTAAATATAAATTGTCCCCAGTGTGTGTAGGACGGTGTTAATGTGTGGGGATCGCTGGTCGGTGCGGACTCGGTGGGCTGAAGGGCCTGTTTCCGCGCTCTAAACTAAACTAAACTAAATTAAACTAACGGATTATGGTGGGAAGGCCTTATTCTGGTTTGAGGTCTGAGATCAGTGGTTCCGCAAAGTTCTGTGTTCTGTTGTTTGTGATATTATATATAGATATATATAGATATAGTATATGAAAAATGCTGGAGGAACTCGGCGGGTGAGGCAGCATCTATGGAGAGAAGGAATAGGTGGCGTTTCAGGTTGAGACCCTTCAGACTGACTTCGGGGGGGGGGGGGGGGGCGGAGAGGGTGTGCTGGAAAAATAAAGGAAGTAGGAGGAGACAGTAGGACTGTGGGAGAAAACTATTTCATGTCATAAGATCATGTGATAGTAATAGAATTAAGCTATTCGGCCCATCAAGTCTACTCCGCCATTCAATCATGACTGATCTATCTCTCCCTCCATAACCTCGGACATCCGTACTAATCAAAAATCTATCTATCTTTGCCTTGAAAATATCCACTGACTTGGCCTCCACAGCCTTCTGTGGCAAATAATTCCACAGATTCACCACCCTCTGACTAAATACATTTCTCCTTCCCGAAAACATGTTCTTTAATTCTGAGGCTATGACCTCTAGTCCTGGACTCTCCCACTGGAGGAAACATCCTCTCCACATCCATTCTATCCAAGCCTTTCACTATTCTGTACATTTCAAAGAGGTCCCCCCTCATTCTTCTAAACTCCAGCGAGTACAGGCCCAGTGCCAACAAATGCTAATAATAGGTTAACTTACTCATTCCTGGGATCATTCTTGTAAATGTAATTCTCTAGCTTGGTGACATGGTTGACTGAAAGGAAAATTGGACCGAGCATGCACCTGATAACCAGTTACTACCTTATCTGTCTTTTTCCGCCTAGCACCAAAAGGCAAAATGACCCCAACAAATGTTAAGTTTCACTCAAGTGACCGGACTAATTTTGTTCTCCCAGTTAAGTGTCATTCAAAGTGAGTGCAGATGAGAAGTTAAACAAGTTGTTGTGAAGTGAATAAAGGTCTGAAGAAGGGTCTCGACCCAAAACGTTGTCTATTCCTTCTCTCCATAGATGCTGCCCCACCCGCTGAGTTCCTCCAGCACTTTTGTCTACCTTCAGTTTTTCAAACATGTGCAGTTCTTTCTTAAATGTTAAGTAAAGTGATTTCTTTTTTTTAAAGAATCGTTTTAATTATTGGAGTTATTTATATTTTTTAATCCCTGCAGGTTTTGCCTTGTCCTAGTAGCTGTCCTAATGCAATGTAAGTTGTCTGTAGAGCGCAACGCCTATTCCTTCTCTCCATATCTTCAAGGCTTTCTGATACGGTGGATTTGTGAGTTTGTTACGAAATTATGCTGAGGTGGTAAAGAATGGAATTTATTAAGTTATTTTCTTCTATTTTAACCTCTTTAGATGGAGAGATTTTCTTTTTTGTGAATTTAAACGTAGTTTATATTGAAACAGGATTTAAAATTGATACAGAAATAGTAGACTGGTGACATAAATCTATATCAAGCACCTTTTAAAGTCATGAGGAATAGGCGTAGAATTAGGCCATTCAGCCCATCAAGTCTACTCCGCCATTCAATCATGGCTGATCTATCTCTCCCTCCTAACCACATTCTCCTGCCTTCACTCCACAACCTCTGACACCTGTATTAATCAAGAATCTATCTGTCTCTGATATTTTCTGCTTATAACAGAAACGCTCCTTGTGAATTAAGCTCATGCAGGGAATGTTCTTTTACAATTTGTATCAGTAACAATTCCGTAAGTAAGACGCCTTATGGGCCTGTCCCACTTAGGCGATTTTTTTCAGCGACTGCCTGTGACTGTCATAGTCGTAGCAGGTCGCCGACTGTCGCCAAAAAGTTTTGAACATTTCAAAATCCAGTGGCGACAAGAAAAACGCTACGATTCTTTTGGTGACAGGAGACTTATACAAGCGACACCCCGGCGACCATGTGGCGACAGCCTAGTCACCAGTAGTCGCCTAAAAAATCGCCTATGTGGGACAGGGGCATAACTTCAACACTGAGCAGTCTTTGTATTCTCTGTACTCCCTTGAGAAGTTTTGCCTGAGGAAGAGGAGGAAATTGCAGAACTCAATGTGCGGAGAGGGAGAAGTGCTTAGTTTCTCTGGAGATTTAGTTGAGGATGGTAGGATTGCATTTACCTCCTAATCCTAGACTTGTAACCACATTGATGTGTGGAGGGATCTTGGGATCCAAGCCCATAACTCCCCGAAAGTGGCAACACGATTAGATAGTGGCCTTTGTAGGTCTTCCCTGAGATCTTTGGTTTCCTCCCACACTCCAAAAACGTTCAGGTATGTAGGTAAATTGGCTTGGTTTAAGTGTAAATTGTCCCTAATGTGTAGAGAATAGTGTGAATGTGCGGGGATCGCTGGTGGGTACGGATTTGGCGGGCTGAAGAGCCTGTTTCTGCTCTGTATCTCTAAACTAAAACTAAGCAGGAAGTGGGTTTTCCTACAGGCGATAAGATGTTCCAAAGGGCGCAGTGATTTGAAGCCCTGCTCGTCTGAAGGTCATGTGTGGAGTGGGTGGGACCACGTTTGGGTGGGTCCATGTTTGAGAGTAGAGACGATGAGGTTTGCAAACGTGGAGAAATAATGGCGAACGCATCAGTATCCAAGGAGACGGGGCCAAAACCTGGTCCATTAATTCTTGTTTTCTTTATCATAATCTTTCTCCAGTGTGGAGCACAGATGGGATTTTTCTCCCCGTTTCAGACGGGTGCTCTCAGGATGCTCTGGGAACGTTGCCCTCTATTTAGATGCTATTGTAGATCGTATCACTTCAAAGACCATTTGGTGTGGAGCAGGTGTCAGAGGTTGTGGGGAGAAGGCAGGAGAATGGGGTTAGGAGGGAGAGATAGATCAGCCATGATTGAGTGGCGGAGTAGACTTGATGGACCGAACGGCCTAATACTACACCAATTCCTTATGACATTGTGAGGTGGTCGCACAGACATGAAAAACACTTTTTCCTTAATACTGAAATTACCATGAGCTTTCCACTTCAGAAAACAGTAGAATGCAGTCAATGCGAGCATATTTCCGAAGATCTTTCCCAGTTCCAGCACACTGATGCACACTGATACAAAGAAGGCACATCAGCGCCTCTACTTCCTGAGAAGATTACGGAGAGTCGGTATGTCAAGGTGGACTCTCTCGAACATCTTTCCTCTTTCTTTAAAATCTTTTTATTTGTTTATTTTTCAAAAACAAAAACAAAACGACAAAAAAAAAATAATAATAAACATAACAATGATATTGATACATAGGGATCAGGATTACATTAATAACAGGTATAACCTAAATATGAGTCCTGTGTCAAAATACATAGTTTATAACCAGAAAAACTACTAAATCGATTAAGTAGTTCTACTATTGCCGGAATAGATTTCTATGGGTTAGAGATGAATAATAACAGATCATCTCTTTCGAGAGATAGCTTATGTGTCTTATCCCACTGCAATACCAAAATATTAGTAAAGGACTTAATAATAATAAATAAAGGACTTAAAGGACAGCCCTAGGTCTAGTACCCACCGAAAGAGCCTGAAAAAAGGGATCTCTGATTATTGGTAATTACAGATAACTTGAGGTATATGATATATCAACTTGATCCAAGAGACAAATTTGCACCAATCTTAAATTTTTCAAGTGTATTGAACAAGTATCCCACATACTACTCTATCAAATGCCTTCTCAGCAACGTGAAATTACACATTCTGGGAGTTTTATTTGACGCTGTATATACAATATTCATTCATCTCCTAACGTTAAAGTATGAGTAACGATTTTTAATAAAACCTGTCTGATCTTCAGAAATAATTTGCGGCAAAATATTTTCCAATCTCATAGCTAATATTTTGGAAAGAATTTTGGAATCTACATTTAACAGTGATATAGGTCTATATGATGTCACTTCAGTAGGGTCTTTATCTTTTTTAAGAATTAAAGAATAGATGCTTCATAAAAGGATTGTGGTAATAGCCAGGGAGACAGTAAACTTGAGAAATACTTTAAAAATTCCACTGTATGCTATATGTATTTCCGTGATGTGTTCACCTAACAACAGAGACTCGGTATGTGGTAAAGTTTCTTTAAAAACTCATGCACTATATTGGAATCAACAGGAAATTCTGATCGGTATAGGGAGGTATAAAATTCCTGAAAGAATTTATTAATTTCATCATGGTCTACAGTCAATGTACCATCCCGTTTACTCACTTTAATAATCTGACGTTTGGCTGACGCAGCTTTCAACTGATTGGTGAATAATTTGCCAGATTTATCACCATGTATATAAAATTGACTTTTGGTTTTAAGTAGCTGATTCTCAATCGGTGATACTAATAACAAATCATGTCTCAATTGAAGTTCAACTCTATTCTTATAGATCTCTAGACTAGGAGCTTTTGAATATTTTTTATCAATTTATTTAATTTCGTCAGCCAATATACGTATTTCATTTTGAGTTTGTTTTTTTAATCCCGTGGAGTATGAAATAATTTGTCCATGAATATCTATCTATCTATATACTTTCAAAACTGTGTGTGTGTGTATGTTTGTGTGTTTATGTCTGTCAGATTTGGCCTTTGATTTCATGGTTCGCCAAAACCACACACTCAAACTCCGAGAAATTTTCCATTTTGCTAGACATTACACTTTTACATTCACTAATCCACTCCTCATTACATTTAGACATTTTAACGTACACATTTTTTAATAGAATCCTTCCCGCCCCCCTCCCCCCACCCCACACTCATTCAATTTTGTGGCCTCACTGCTGGCCAGCCACCATAACGGCTGCTGCAGCCCGGTCTCCTCCAAAAACGCCGCCATTTTAAACATTTCGCTGGTGCTTCTCGCTGCTGCCGCCCAGGCTTATTTTGCTGCCGATTTTACCTCCACTCCCCCCCACTCCCCCCTCCCCCAGGGCCGGCTCTCTCACCCTGGCTAAAGCCAAAGATCCGCCTCTTCCACCGCTGCTTTTCGCCGTGCTCCGAAATACAGCGGGGGAACAGCCGATCTTTGCCTTCAGCCAGCGTGACAGAGCCGCGCGGCCTGTCAGCCAGATGGAAGGCAGGGACAACTTCCAATCCAGCAGCAGATGGATTAATTCCACATGAGTTAAGTTCGGTAACAACCACCCCCCCCCCCCCCGCTCCCCCCTCCCCTCCCCCCTCCCCTCCTCCTCCCTCCCACCCCCTCCACCCCCCCCCTCCCCCTCCCCCCTGCCCCCCCCCCCACCCCACCCCCCCGTCCCCCTCCCCCCCCACCCCCCCCCGCCCCCCCCCCCCCCCCACCCCCAACCACCCCCCCCCCCCCCCCCCCCCCCCTCCCCCTCCCCCCCCCCCACCCCCCCCCCCCCCCCCCCCCCACTCCCCCCACACTTATAGAATTTTTTGAGGATGTATCTAGTAGAGTGGATAAGGGGAAACCAGTGCGGATGTGTTTATATCTGGACTTTCAGAAGCTTTCGACAAGGTCCCACATAAGAGATTAAGTATACAAACTTAAAGCACACGGTATTGGGGGTTCAGTAAATTGATGTGGATAGAGAACTGGTTGGCAAACAGGAAGCAAAGAGTAGGAGGTAAACGGGTCCTTTTCAGAATGGCAGGCAGTGACCAGTGGGGTACCGCAAGGCTCAGTGCTGGGACCCCAGCTATTTACAAAATATATTAATGATTTGAACGAAGGAATTGAATGCAACATCTCCAAGTTTGCGGATGACACAAAGCTGGGGGGCAGTGTTAGCTGTGAGGAGGATGCTATGAGGCTGCAAGGTGACTGGATAGGCTGGGTGAATGGCAAATGCATGGCAGATGGCAGAATTAAGTGGATAAATGGAGGTTATCCACTTTGGGTGCAAAACCAGGAAAGTAGACTATTACAGTGTCCTGTGCAGGGGGTGTGCCTGTATCGATCTCCTGTGCTCAATCCCGCTCAACTTGGGCGACGATGATCATCTGAACATGGGGGGGGCAATACCAGTTAGGGTGTAGAGGCACGCGGACTGGCGTTTGTCTTTTATGCAATCCCGTGAAAAGCGTGCAGGTGTCGTTTGAGGGCTTGGTCAACCAGTTTGGTGTGGAGGGAGCCGGCTCCAGCATAGAGCAATGCGTATTCAGCTGTGAGAAGCACCGGGCTAGGGAAGTTTGCACGGATGGTAGGTGGAGTAGGAGTGAATAGAACCATTTCAGAATGGCACAGTGGCGAGTGAGTTGCCGCCTTGGATCTGGAGTTGTTTGGGGCCGCAACCAGTTTACCCATATATTCATGAATTGGAAAGGAATTAGGAACAAAACACTAGCAAGTTTGCGTATGATACAAAGGCTGGTGGCAGTGTGAACTGTGAAGAGGAAGTTAGGAGGTTGCAGTGTGACCACTGACAGGTTGATTATGGGAGAATGCTTGGCAGATGCAGTAATTATAGAGAGGTTATCCACTTTTGGTGGCAAAAACAAGGGGGCAAGAATTTTATCTCAATGGTTAGGTTAGGTAAGGGGTCGTAACGAGCATAGACCAGGGTTTCTTTGTACACTGGTCCACTGAAAGTTGGGCGTACAGGTACAGCAGGCATGAAGAAGCTAATGAATGTTAGCCTTCATAACAAAGGATTCACAGTAAAGGGTTAAAGAGGTTCTTACTACGATGGTATATGGCTCTGGTGAGACCACATCTGGAGTATTGTGTACAGTTTTGCGGTCTCCTAATTTGAGGAAGGACATCCTTGTGATTGGGCTGCTGCGTAGGTTCACGAGATTGAACCCTGGGATGGCGGGACTGTCATCAAGGAAACATTGAAAAAGACTAGGCTTGTGAATTCACTGAATACTTAGAAGGTTGAGGGGGGATCTTTATAGAAACATTTAAATCTAAAAGGACTGAAAACAATCTGGAGGAAAAATATTCCCCAATGTTTGGGCGAGTCCAGAACCAGGGGCCACAGACTTAGAATAAAGTGAGGTCATTTTAAGAATGAGGTGAGAAGGCAAAAACTTTTTCACCCAGAGAGTTAGTGAATTTTGTAGAATTCCCCTGCCACAGAGGGCAGTGGAGGCCCAAATCACAGGATGGATTTAAGAAGAGTTAGATAAGCACTAGGGGCTGGTGGAAATCAAGGATATGGGAGAAGCAGGCAAGGCTATTGATTGGGGACAATCAGCCATGATCACAATGATAACAGTCTGGCTTGAAGGGCCGAATGACCCTCCTCCTGATTGTGTTTGTCTATGTTTCTATGTCATATGGGACACATTTTGAGATTAAGTTTATACCCATTGGAGGGGATGAGAAAATTCTTCCCACATTGAAATTTCTCCTCGCAGGACAATTGTGAGAATAATCAGTAATTGTATTCATTCAGAATAGAGATTGATAGACACAATTCTGGGCAGGCAGCATCTCTGGAGGAGGAAGAATGGCTGACGTTTACGGTCGAGGCCACTTCTTTCAGAGTAATGGGTATTATGGGGAAATTCAGGGTAAACGTGAAAAAAAATGGCCCTGCATTAGAATATCAGCCCGGATCCCATCCTGGTTGAGTTATAGCAAAGGCTGAAGATCAGATGTTAATTTTCATATGTCCTATGGTGTGTGTTGTTATCATTACTGTGTCAGGATTAGCCTCTGCATCCCCTGGGTGTCATGTGTGCTTCTCCATTCATCCACAAGGTGGAGCACTCTGCTTCCTGGAGAAATCAAACACATTTTAATGAAAAATCTGCTCAACCTTTTTAAATATGTGTTCTATACTTTTGCTAAAATTCATTGCCATCTCTAACTGCTCTTGATGATAACGTGTGAGCTCTACTGTCTTAAACATTGATTCCTTCAATATAAGGTACTCTTCGGGTGGTTTAGTTTAGAGATCACGCGCGGAAACAGGCTTTCGGCCACGAGTCTGCACCCAGATCAACGATCCCCGCTACATCAATGCACACTTATTCAATCAATTAACTACAAACTTGTACTTCCTTTGGAATGTGGAAGGAAAACTGGAGACTTATGAATCTTATTCTCGGGGGAAAATCCACGCAGTCACGGGAGAACGTACCAAAACTCCAATACAGACAGCACCCCCAGTTGGGTTCGATACCTGGTTTCTGCGCTGCAAGTGCTGTATCGGCAGCAACTCTACTGCTCTGGCCACCGTGCGCCTAT
The DNA here is from genome assembly GCA_035221665.1 of Okamejei kenojei. Classification (NCBI taxonomy): domain Eukaryota; kingdom Metazoa; phylum Chordata; class Chondrichthyes; order Rajiformes; family Rajidae; genus Okamejei; species Okamejei kenojei. The sequence continues at coordinate 5,555,024 of CM069153.1, forward strand.
GTTCTGTGAATTTGAGCTTGTGGTACAGAAACAGTGATTTATTTTCCAAGTCAACTCAGGTATGCGACTTGTGGGGAAACCTGTGTCTTATGGTGTATCCTGATGTGTCTCATTGGAGAAAACAGTGTGGGGTTCTGGATGTGCTGTTGGGGGCAAAGCCCTGGGGGACCGGGAGAGAAGCCACCATGTTGTTTCTTTGTTTAAGGGAAGAAGAGACAACAAGAGAATTTTAGGTTGGTGAGCCTTACGTCAGTGGTAGGGAAACTTTTGGAGAGGATTTATTCAGGATAGGATTTACTCTGATTGGAAAGGGGAATGGGAGTAGGAACCCAGTTAGCAAGGCTTTGCTGGTTGGGCATGTATTACAAACTTGATCAAGATTTTTGAGGCGGTGCAAAGATGATTCTACGGGTAAGGTGAGTGGGATTTTGTCTGCATTGATTTTCATATGACATTTGTTAATTGGTGGACTGATCCTAAGGTGGTGGTGCAGTGGGTAGAGTTGCTGCCTTACGTGCTGGAGCCTTGGGTTGACCTGGCCACGGGTGCTGTTGTACGGAGTTTGTATGTTTTCCCGGTAAGTTTCCTCCCACACGCTAAGGACGCACAGGCTTGTATGTTCATTGCTCGGTTTAAATATAAATTGTCCCCAGTGGTGTAGGACGGTGTAATGTGCGGGGATCGTGGTCGGTGCGGACTCTGGTGCGGTGGAGGGCCTGTTTCCGCGCATGTTAACTAAACTAAACTTAAACTAAATTAAACAACGGATCTTTGGTGGGAAGGCCTTTTTCTGGTTTGAGGTAGGAAGAGCTAGTGGTTCCGCAAAGTTTGTGTTGGTTTGTTTGGATATTTATTTTATTGATATAGATATATTGATATTAGTAGATGAAAATGCTGGAGGAACGCGTGGGGTCGGAGGCAGCATCTATGGCAGAGAAGGGAATAGGCGGCGTTTCAGGTGGGGACCCTTCAGGCTGACTTCGGGGGGGGGGGGGGGGGCCGGAGAAGGGGGGATGGAAAAATAAAGGATGTAGGAGGAGACAGTAGGACTGTGGAGAGAAAATATTTCAGGTCATCATGTAGATGATCATATGTAATAGATTAAGTATTTTAATTTGAATTAAGCTATTTTTTCGGACCATTCATAGGTTACTCCCGCCATTCAATCATGGACTGATCTATCTCTTCCTCATAACCTCGGACATCCGTACTAATCAAAATCTATCTATCTTTGCCTTAGAAATATCCACTGACTTGGCCTCCACAGCCTTCTGTGGCAAATTATTCCACAGATTCACCACCCTCTGACTAAATACATTTCTCCTCATCTCCTTCCTGAAAACATGTTCTTTAATTCTGAGGCTATGACCTCTAGTCCTGGACTCTCCCACTGGAGGAAACATCCTCTCCACATCCATTCTATCCAAGCCTTTCACTATTCTGTACGTTTCAAAGAGGTCCCCCCTCATTCTTCTAAATTCCAGCGAGTACAGGCCCAGCGCCAACAAAAGCTAATAATAGGTTAACCTACTCATTCCTGGGATCATTCTTGTAAATGTAATTCTCTAGCTTGGTGACATGGTTGACTGAAAGGAAAATTGGACCGAGCATGCACCTGATAACCAGTTACTACCTTATCTGTCTTTTTCCGCCTAGCACCAAAAGGCAAAATGACCCCAACAAATGTTAAGTTTCACTCAAGTGACCGGACTAATTTTGTTCTCCCAGTTAAGTGTCATTCAAAGTGAGTGCAGATGAGAAGTTAAACAAGTTGTTGTGAAGTGAATAAAGGTCTGAAGAAGGGTCTCGACCCAAAACGTTGTCTATTCCTTCTCTCCATAGATGCTGCCCCACCCGCTGAGTTCCTCCAGCACTTTTGTCTACCTTCAGTTTTTCAAACATGTGCAGTTCTTTTCTTAATGTTAAGTAAAGTGATTTCTTTTTTTTTTTAAAGAATCGTTTTAATTATTGGAGTTATTTATATTTTTTAATCCCTGCAGGTTTTGCCTTGTCCTAGTAGCTGTCCTAATGCAATGTAAGTTGTCTGTAGAGCGCAACGCCTATTCCTTCTCTCCATATCTTCAAGGCTTTCTGATACGGTGGATTTGTGAGTTTGTTACGAAATTATGCTGAGGTGGTAAAGAATGGAATTTATTAAGTTATTTTCTTCTATTTTAACCTCTTTAGATGGAGAGATTTTCTTTTTTGTGAATTTAAACGTAGTTTATATTGAAACAGGATTTAAAATTGATACAGAAATAGTAGACTGGTGACATAAATCTATATCAAGCACCTTTTAAAGTCATAAGGAATAGGCGTAGAATTAGGCCATTCAGCCCATCAAGTCTACTCCGCCATTCAATCATGGCTGATCTATCTCTCCCTCCTAACCACATTCTCCTGCCTTCACCCCACAACCTCTGACACCTGTATTAATCAAGAATCTATCTGTCTCTGATATTTTCTGCTTATAACAGAAACGCTCCTTGTGAATTAAGCTCATGCAGGGAATGTTCTTTTACAATTTGTATCAGTAACAATTCCGTAAGTAAGACGCCTTATGGGCCTGTCCCACTTAGGCGATTTTTTTCAGCGACTGCCTGTGACTGTCATAGTCGTAGCAGGTCGCCGACTGTCGCCAAAAAAGTTTTGAACATTTCAAAATCCAGTGGCGACAAGAAAAAACGCTACGATTCTTTTGGTGACAGGAGACTTATACAAGCGACACCCGGCGACCATGTGGCGACAGCCTAGTCACCAGTAGTCGCCTAAAAAAATCGCCTATGTGGGGACAGGGGCATAACTTCAACACTGAGCAGTCTTTGTATTCTCTGTACTCCCTTGAGAAGTTTTGCCTGAGGAAGAGGAGGAAATTGCAGAACTCAATGTGCGGAGAGGAGAAGTGCTTAGTTTCTCTGGAGATTTAGTTGAGGATGGTAGGATTGCATTTACCTCCTAATCCTAGACTTGTAACCACATTGATGTGTGGAGGGATCTTGGGATCCAAGCCCATAACTCCCCGAAAGTGGCAACACGATTAGATAGTGGCCTTTGTAGGTCTTCCCTGAGATCTTTGGTTTCCTCCCACACTCCAAAAACGTTCAGGTATGTAGGTAAATTGGCTTGGTTTAAGTGTAAATTGTCCCTAATGTGTAGAGAATAGTGTGAATGTGCGGGGGATCGCTGGTGGGTACGGATTTGGCGGGCTGAAGAGCCTGTTTCTGCTCTGTGTCTCTAAACCAAAACTAAGCAGGAAGTGGGTTTTCCTACAGGCGATAAGATTTTCCAAAGGGCGCAGCGATTTGAAGCCCTGCTCGTCTGAAGGTCATGTGTGTGGAGTGGGTGGGACCACGTTTTGGGTGGGTCCATGTTTGAGAGTAGAGACGATGAGGTTTGCAAACGTGGAGAAATAATGGCGAACGCATCAGTATCCAAGGAGACGGGGCCAAAACCTGGTCCATTAATTCTTGTTTTCTTTATCATAATCTTTCTCCAGTGCGGAGCACAGATGGGATTTTTCTCCCAGTTTCAGACGGGTGCACTCAGGATGCTCTGGGAACGTTGCCCTCTATTTAGATGCTATTGTAGATCGTATCACTTCAAAGACCATTTGGCGTGGAGCAGGTGTCAGAGGTTGTGGGGAGAAGGCAGGAGAATGGGGTTAGGAGGGAGAGATAGATCAGCCATGATTGAGTGGCGGAGTAGACTTGATGGGCCGAACGGCCCAATACTACACCAATTCCTTATGACCTTATGACATTGTGAGGTGGTCGCACAGACATGAAAAACACTTTTTCCTTAATACTGAAATTACCATGAGCTTTCCACTTCAGAAAACAGTAGAATGCAGTCAATGCGAGCATATTTCCGAAGATCTTTCCCAGTTCCAGCACACTGATGCACACTGACACAAAGAAGGCACATCAGCGCCTCTACTTCCTGAGAAGATTACGGAGAGTCGGTATGTCAAGGAGGACTCTCTCGAACATCTTTCCTCTTTCTTTAAAATCTTTTTATTTGTTTATTTTTCAAAAACAAAAACAAAACGACAAAAAAAAAAAAATAATAAACATAACAATGATATTGATACATAGGGATCAGGATTACATTAATAACAGGTATAACCTAAATATGAGTCCTGTGTCAAAATACATAGTTTATAACCAGAAAAACTACTAAATCGATTAAGTAGTTCTACTATTGCCGGAATAGATTTCTATGGGTTAGAGATGAATAATAACAGATCATCTCTTTCGAGAGATAGCTTATGTGTCTTATTCCCACTGCAATACCAAAAATATTAGTAAAGGACTTAATAATAATAATAAAGGACTTAAAGGACAGCCCTGTCTAGTACCCGAAAGAGCCTGAAAAAAGGGATCTCTGATTATTGGTAATTACAGAAACTTGAGGTATATGATATATCAACTTGATCCAAGAGATAAATTTTGCACCAATCTTAAATTTTTCAAGTGTATTGAACAAGTATTCCCATACTACTCTATCAAATGCCTTCTCAGCAACGTGAAATTACACATTCTGGAGTTTTATTTGACGCTGTATATACGATATTCATTCATCTCCTAACGTTAAAGTATGAGTAACGATTTTTAATAAAACCTGTCTGATCTTCAGAAATAATTTGCGGTAAAATATTTTCCAATCTCATAGCTAATATTTTGGAAAGAATTTTGGAATCTACATTTAACAGTGATATAGGTTTATATGATGTCACTTCAGTAGGGTCTTTATCGTTTTTAAGAATTAAAGAATAGATGCTTCATAAAAGGATTGTGGTAATCTATACATTAAAAAGGCTTCTATAAAAACCTTCCATAGCCAGGGAGACAGTAAACTTGAGAAATACTTTAAAAATTCCACTGTATGCTATATGTATTTCCGTGATGTGTTCATCTAACAACAGACTCGGTATGTGGTAAAGTTTATTTAAAAACTCACGCACTATATTGGAATCAACAGGAAATTCTGATCGGTATAGGGAGGTATAAAATTCCTGAAAGAATTTATTAATTTCATCATGGTCTACAGTCAATGTACCATCCCGTTTACTCACTTTAATAATCTGACGTTTGGCTGACGCAGCCTTCAACTGATTGGTGAATAATTTGCCAGATTTATCACCATGTATATAAAATTGACTTTTGGTTTTAAGTAGCTGATTCTCAATCGGTGATACTAATAACAAATCATGTCTCAATTGAAGTTCAACTCTATTCTTATAGAGCTCTAGACTAGGAGCTTTTGAATATTTTTTATCAATTTATTTAATTTCGTCAGCCAATATACGTATTTCATTTTGAGTTTGTTTTTTTAATCCCGTGGAGTATGAAATAATTTGTCCATGAATATCTATCTATCTATATACTTTTAAAACTGTGTGTGTGTGTGTGTATGTTTGTGTGTTTATGTCTGTCAGATTTGGCCTTTGATTTCATGGTTCGCCAAAACCACACACTCAAACTCCGAGAAATTTTCCATTTTGCTAGACATTACACTTTTACATTCACTAATCCACTCCTCATTACATTTAGACATTTTAACGTACACATTTTTTAATAGAATCCTTCCCGCCCCCCCCCCCCCCCCCCACACTCACTCATTTTGTGGCCTCCTGCTGGCCAGCCACCATAACGGCTGCTGCAGCCCGGTCTCCTCCAAAAACGCCGCCATTTAAAACATTTGGCTTGTGAGTTTCGCTGCTGCCGCCAGGCTTATTTCGCTGCCGATTTTACTTCCTCCACTCCCCCCTCCCCCCAGGGCCGGCTCTCTCACCCTGGCTAAAGCCAAAGATCGCCTCTTCCACCGCTGCTTTTCGCCGTGCTCCGAAATACAGCGGGGGAACAGCCGATCTTTGCCTTCAGCCAGCGTGACAGAGCCGCGCGGCCTGTCAGCCAGATGGAAGGCAGGGACAACTTCCAATCCAGCAGCAGAGTGGCTCCATTAATGGATTAATTCCACAGTGAGTTAAGTTCGGTAACCCCCCCCCCCCCCCCGCTCCCTCCCCCCCTCCCCCTCCCCTCCCTCCCCCTCCACCCCCCCCCTCCCCCTCCCCCCCCCCCTCCACCCCCCCCCCCCCCCCGACTCCCCCACACTTATAGAATTTTTTGAGGACGTAACTAGCAGAGTGGATAAGGGGGAACCAGTGGATGTGTTATATCTGGACTTTCAGAAGGCTTTCGACAAGGTCCCACATAAGAGATTAGTATACAAACTTAAAGCACACGGTATTGGGGGTTCAGTATTGATGTGGATAGAGAACTGGCTGGCAAACAGGAAGCAAAGAGTAGCAGTAAACGGGTCCTGTTCAGAATGGCAGGCAGTGGCCAGTGGGGTACCGCAAGGTTCAGTGCTGGGACCCCAGCTATTTACAATATATATTAATGATTTGGACGAAGGAATTGAATGCAACATCTCCAAGTTTGCGGATGACACGAAGCTGGGGGGCAGTGTTAGCTGTGAAGAGGATGCTAGGAGGCTGCAAGGTGACTTGGAGTGGCTGGGTGAGTGGGCAAATGCATGGCAGATGCAGTATAATGTGGATAAATGTGAGGTTATCCACTTTGGTGGCAAAAACAGGAAAGTAGACTATTATCTGAATGGTGGCCGATTAGGAAAAGGGGAGATGCAACGAGACCTGGGTGTCATGGTACACCAGTTATTGAAAGTAGGCATGCAGGTGCAGCAGGCAGTGAAGAAAGCGAATGGTATGTTAGCATTCATAGCAAAAGGATTTGAGTATAGGAGCAGGGAGGTTCTACTGCAGTTGTCCAGGGTCTAGGTCTTCTTCTTCGAGTCCGTTGCAATCTCGGATGTCGTTCTGCCAGTATCTGGCGCAGGTCACAGCTGGTCGGGTCGGTTCAGCCAGGTCCTGGGGGCTGCACTGGGGGGGGGGGGGGGGGGGCGTCGTCACACTCCAGTAGGTGGGACATTGTCAGTACTGCTCCACAGTTGCATGTGTCTTCTGCCTGGTAGTTCCATGCTTTCATAAGTGCTTTGCACCTCCCCTGCTCCACTCGTAATCTGTTGAGAGTCTTCCAGGTTGGCCATGGGAGGTCGTGCCCGCTGGCGAGGCATTCAGTCGGAGTGATTCCTCTCTCCATCCAGTCGTGGGCTCGTGTGTTGAGCTGGTTCCATTCATCTTCCAGATGTTGGTCCTTGCTGTTTCTTTGGTTGTCTGGAGAGTGGGACTGTCTGCAAGAAACTGGCTCTGGATTTCAGTCGGGGTGGACTGTGTGTCCGTGAGGGGGTGCATGGTATCGATCTCCTGTGCTCTCCTCTCGTCTTGGGTGACGATGGATCACTGATATGGGGGGTGGCAATACCAGCTAGGGCGGAGGCATGGGATGGCGTTGTCTTTTGCATTCCTTGATAATGCGGCAGGGGCTGTGTCAACCAGTTTGGTGTGGTGGGATGAGCACGCGTATTCAGCCTAGGGCAGTTGCACGGATGGTTGGTGGATGCGCCCCACTTTGAGTTTCCAGTTTGTGCAGGATGTTGTTGCGAGTGTTGACTTTGGTGCTGAAAGAGAGCGTCCTGTCGAGTGTGCGAGGTCGGGGTGGAAGGAGAGTTTGTGGCCATCCCATGAGATGCTGAGTTGTTTTCCTGCATCTCGATTTTTAAGGTGGAAGCTGCATAGTTGGATTTTTGATGGGTTGGGTTTCAGATGGTTGTTATGTAGTAGGTTGTCATCTCTTGGAAGGCGCTTTCCAGGACAGACTCGATCTTCTGGAAGTTCTCCTGTTGGGTGGTGATGCAGAGGTCATCAGCATTGATGAAGTGGCAGCATTGTGGGGGAGGTGGTTGGTCGTTGGTGTAGATGTTGAAGAGGAGGGGGTCTAGGTGAGACCACACCTGGAGTATTGCGCACAGTTTTGGTCTCCAAATCTGAGGAAAGACATTCTTGCCATAGAGGGCGTACAGAGAAGGTTCACAGACTGATTCCTGTAATGTCAGGACTTTCATATGAAGAAAGACTGGATAGACTTGGCTTGTACTCGCTAGAATTTAGAAGATTGAGGGGGGATCTTATAGAAACTTACAAAATTCTTAAGGGTTTGGACAGGCTAGATGCAGGAAGATTGTTCCCGATGTTGGGGAAGTCCAGGACAAGGGGTCACAGTTTAAGGATAAGGGGGAAATCCTTTAGGACCGAGATGAGAAAAACATTTTTCACACAGAGAGTGGTGAATCTCTGGAATTCTCTGCCACAGAAGGTAGTTGAGGCCAGTTCATTGGCTATATTTAAGAGGGAGTTAGAAGTGGCCCTTGTGGCTAAAGGGATCAGGGGGTATGGAGAGAAGGCAGGTACGGGATACTGAGTTGGATGATCAGCCATGATCATATTGAATGGCGGTGCAGGCTCGAAGGGCCGAATGGCCTACTCCTGCACCTATTTTCTATGTTTCTATGTCTAGCTGGATAGAGCATGGCGGGGCGCAACTGTTTCTTAAACAACTCGGACATTTCATTATGGAAAGACTTTCTCAATCCCATAAGCTCATGGCTTTAATCACAAACAAACCGAAACTTGCATCCTTCATATTCAACCATGCCCAACTTTTCTGCTGCTCGGAGGATATTCTAGCCTTCATCTGCAAAAAATGAAACCGAACGATCAAATGTCTTGGTTTATCTTGGAGACCAGATTTCTTCCCGATCCTGTGAGCGTTATGTTGAAAGTCTCCCTTATCATTTTAGAGGCATATTTTATAACATTATCCCCTTCTTGACCTTCAGGCAAACCAACAATTCGCAAATTCAGTCGACGGCTTCTGTTTTCCAGATCCATGTTTTTAATCTTGCATTGCTCGAGTGCCCGAGTATTTTCATTCATTTTCCATTCCAGTTTTTCAATCTTCAAATCTCTTTCCTGGCTCAAGTTTCACAAATTATCAATTTGTTCCTTCTGTTCACGAGATTCATCTTGTAACATAATCAGCTTTTCTTGAACTTCTTTCAATTTGCTCAAAATTCCTTTCATCATTTCTTCGAAACTGCAGAATCTTGTTTTCTTTTCTCCGTTCATTTTCGATATTGCTTCTATGATACCAGAATCAGAAGCTGCGCCTTCCCCACGCTCCTTCCTTGGAGAAGCTCTTTTTCCTCTTGTCTCCATCCTTTACACGATTGAAGCGTATAAAAGTGTTATCAACACTTTAAGAAAGATTAGACCGTGCCTTGAAATCAAGTAATAACAAATAACATTGACAGAGTGGTAAGCAAGAAGTTAAAAGTTGAGGGAGCAAACAAAGTTACAACCTTCACAGCATGCTGCCACTAGGAGAGTTCCTCTCAAACTTCTACAGGTGCACAGTAGAGAGCATACTGACTGGCTGCATCGTGGCCTGGTACGGCAACTTGAACATCGAGGAGTGGAAAAGACTGCGGAAAGTTGTGACCATTCCGACTCTGACCTCCCCACCATCGAAGGGATCTGTCACAGTCGCTGCCTCAAAACGGCTGCCAACATCATCAAAGACCCACACCATCCTGGTCACACACCCATCTCAAAGTTGCCATCGGGAAGAAGGTACTAAAGCCTGAAATCTGTAACATCCAGGTTCAGGAACAGCTACTTCCCCACAACCATTAGGCTATTAAACACAACATCAAATAAGCTCTGAACAAAAACAGTCTTATTATTATTATTATTATTATTATTATTGCACTATATCTGTTTATATGTGTATATATGGCCTATGGTCTATTGGCACACTGAACTTTTATCTTCCGTTTTGCATTATGTTCACATGTTGTGCTGGAGCAAGTAAGAATGTCATTGTCCTATCTGGGACACATGACAATAAAACTCTCTTGACTTGAGTCTTGACTTGACGTTGTTCCATCCCCCAAAGTTATAAAAATAGAATTACATTTGAAAAATAAATTCTCATAAAGTACCTCAAGGTCTGAATACGTCCAGGATCTATATTGTTTAATGTTTGTATAATACTGGAATGAAGGGATAAGGAAAGTAGCACTGAGGTAAACGGTTCATGGTGATGTTATTGTTAGCGAGCAGTTGGATGGGGCCTGTACCCGGTTCTAGTTCTTGCGTTCTTGTGTTGTCTTGCTTGGTTAGTCGGGGCGAATGGTGCAGGCACCGAGGAGCAGTGCGGTGATTAAAGTCCTGACCGATGTCACTGTAACTTGAGTTGAGCCTGTTTAAATAGAGCAGAGTAGATGGCAACTTACATTTAATATTAGATTAACAAAAGGCATGCAGTATTGTCAGAGACCCACACCACCCTGGCCACACACCCAACTCACCTTGCCATCGGGAAGAAGGTACAGGAGCCTGAAAACTGTAACGTCCATGTTCAGGAACAGCTTCTTCCCTACAGCCATCAGGCTATTTAAACACTATAACCTCCAGTAAGCTCTGAGCTACAATAGACTATTATTGTTATTATTGCACTATTGAGGGCCTGTCCCACTTGGTGAATTTTTGGGCGACTGCCGGCATCATTGACGGACGTATCAGGTCACCGAAAATATGATGACGTATGATGGGCGGTGTTTTTTCAAGTGTCGCAACATTTTTTTTGTCGCCGCTGGATTTTGAATTGTTCAAAACCTTTTGGTGACACTGATATGACGCCGGCAGTCGGCGGAAAAATCGCCAAGTGTGACAGGCCTTTTGTTGTTTGTTTGTCTTTTATGTGTACGTACGTGTGTGTGTGTGTGAGTGTGTATACACACACATACTGAACCCTTTTCTTCTCATTTATTATATTGTTTACAGTGTACTATCTTTACATATTCTGTTGTGCTGCTGCAAGTAAGAATGTCATTGTTCTATCTGGGACACACGACAATAAAACACTCTCGACTTGGCTCTCTTGACTCTTGAGTGTTTAATAAATAACTAAATAAAATACAGATTTTTTTTTTAAGCAATTCAAATATATGCAGTGAACCCAAAATTAGCTGGAAGACAGAAAGGTTTTCATTTCCATGGTACATTCCTGTCCCTTTTAGAACATCCCATGCATTTTATGAACTGCAGCTACTGTCCTAACATGGGAAACGTGGCCTCCAATTAATGCACAGTAATCCACCATAACAACGGATTTTTCATTGTGTTCGTTAATCTGTTTCAGGACTGTTTTAGAATCATAGAGTCATAGAGGGATATCGTGTGGAAACAAGCCCTTCGGCCCAACTCGCCCACACCGGCCAACAATGCCCCAGCTACACTAGTCTCGCTTGCCTGCGCTTGGTCCATATCCCTCCAAACCTGTCCTATCCATGTACATGCCCAACTGTTTCTTAAACAATGGGATAGTCTCAGCCTCAACTACCTCCTCTGCAGCTTGTTCCATATACCCACCACCCTCTGTGTGAAAAAGTTACCTCTCGGATTCCTATTAAATCTTTCCCCCTTCACCTTGAACCTGTCCTCGGATCCTCTACTCTGGGTAAAAGACTCTGTGCATCTACATGATCTATAAGATCACCCCTCATCCTCCTACGCTCCATAGAATAGAGACCCAGCCTACTTAACCTCTCCCTATAGCTCACATCCTCTAGTCCTGGCAACATCTTCATAAATCTTTTCTGAACCATTTCAAGCTTGACAATATCTTTCCTATAACATGGTGCGCAGAACTGAACACAATATTCTAAATGCTGTCTCATCAACGTCTTATACAACTGCAACATGACCTCCCAACTTCTATACTCAATACTCTGACTGATTAAGTCCCAAGTGCCAAAAGCAGTCACAGAGTTGTATACCATAGAAACAGGCCCTTCAATGCAACCAGTTTATGCTGACCATCATACTTATCTCAGTGGGACAGGCAGCATCTCTGGAGAGAAGGAATGGGTGACGTTTCGGGTCGAGACTTATCTATATCGCTCTTGTCTGCATTAATCCCATATCCCTCTGTGCCTTGCTCCTTCAAGTATCTGTCCAGATGTGTCCCAAACTCCTCCAACACAATGTCTTATAACAGTCCTGATGCACTTCTTAAATGTTGTTGCTGTCCATGCCTCTACCACCTCCCGTGGAGGCTCATTCAATTACCAACTACTCTTTCTGTTAAAAAAAAATTACCCTTTAGATTCCCACGTTAATCGAGAGATAAATGAATGCACACCCTTCCTGTACAAACATAAAACATAGAAAACTTAGGCCATTCGGCCCTTTGAGCCAGCACCGCCATTCAATATGATCATGGCTGGTCATCTATAATCAGTACCCTGTTCCTGCTTTTTTTCCCATATCCCTTGATTCCATTAGCCTTAAGAGCAAAATCTAAAAATCTTGAAAACATCCAGTGAATTGGCCTCCACTGCCTTCTGCAGCAGAGAATACCACAGATTCACAACTTACTGGGTGAAAATGTTTTTCTTCATCACTTATTCTTAAACTGTGGCCACCTGGTTCTAGATTTCCCCAACATGGGGAACATTTTTCCTGCTATTCTGAGGGTCTCCAATGAGGTGGATGGTGGGTCAAGACTGCTCTCTAGCTGGTGATGGGGTGGTTCAGTTGCCTGATAACAGCTGGGAAGAAACTGTTCCTGCATCTGAAGGCGTGTGTTTTCACACATCTGAATCTCCTGTCAAATCTAAAATTGAGTCATTCTTCTACAAAAGCATGGACTAGTAGAACAAAAGAATGGCTCGGTGCCAAGTCTGAATGACTTTGTAAATTATATGGAACACAATATGATGGACAGATTGTCTTTTCAATAAAGACATTAAGATGGAATCCTGCAGTAATAACATGTGCTTCTTTCAAGGTCATAAAGAAGCCAAGATTGAAAAAATTCCTGACGCTCCAGAGATAAGTAATAACTTGTTATTGGATGAGCTGGATTTGGACCCAGATTTTCCTATATTCTGAAAGGCTGCAGAATCTTTCAGTCATGCCATATTCAGACTTGGTAGGAATGTTTTACTGATAAGAAAAATGTATAATTGTACTAACTTTCCTCTGTTCTGTGAGTGGAGCCCGAGAAGCACTGAGCAACGTTTGTGCTCATTGTAATCTTGCCACTCCCGTCTGACGAATCAATTAAAGATTGCCATGGTTTACCTTTAACAGATTTTGTTGCTATCTGCTTTTTTAAGAAACGAACTTTGACACTTGCCTGATGAGAGAGGGGAGAAGGGAAGTGTCTAGGGGTGAGACTCATCCTTGATAATGCTAGTGGTCTTGCCAAGGCAGCACGAGGTATAGATGGAGTCAATGGAAGGGAGTTCAATTTATATGATGGTCTGGGCTGCGACCACAAATGATCGCATTACTGAAGGCACTTCAGATATAAATGTATATGACACAATGCGGAATATATGACGTGATAAACTGACTGGACTCTGCATTGGTGTGTTTAACTCCTCCTGATATTCCGTAATGTGGTTCAATTGTGAATACACAATGTGAAAAAGTTATAGCAGTATTCTATCAGAATATTGCCCAGTTCTGTTGAACTATCAGGTTAATATTGATAATAGAATCATAGCTTGATATGAATCTTGCATTAAATGACTCCAGCACACAGCATGTCCATGTGTTGTGCCGATAGACATCTCTATGATCAGTCATAACAGAGGTGAACCTCATGCATTTACGAAATTACTAGACCAAGTGGGACCTGTTGGGTCCCGTCCGCTCAATGTGTGGTTGCAGTGGGGGGGGCGGGGGCTGTGGCGTAACACAAACACCAATCACCTACCACACACACACACACATTAACCACCCCCCCTTGATATATTAATATTAATCATTGGCTTCTTTTACCCCATCCCCGCCCTATCCACTGACACATAGCCCCCAACTTGCAGGCGCGTCTAGAGAGGCAGGGGGGGTAGAGGGGGTGGGGTAGAGTGAGAGGGCAGAGAGAGAGGGGGCAGAGACAGAGAGAGAGGAGCAGAGACAGAGGGGCAGGGGGTAGAGAGGGGGGGGAAGAGGTAGAGGGGGGGGGAGAGAGAGAGGGGGGAGAGAGAGAAGGGGAGGGAGAGAAGAGAGAGGGGGGGGAAGAGAAGGTGGAGGGGAGGGGAGAGGAGGGGGAGGAAGAGAGAGGGGGGAGGGAGAGAGGGGGGGGGGAGAGAGAGGGGAGGGAGGAGAGCGGGGGGAAGAGAGAGGGGGGGAGGGTGGGAGGAGAGAGGGGTGGAGGGGAGGGTGGAGGGGAGGGGGAGGAGAGGGGGCAGAGAGAAAGAGGGGCAGGAAGAGAGAGAGAGGGGGGGGGAAAGGGGTTAAGACAGGGGAAAAGGATGGTGAAGGGGGAGGAGAGGGGGGATGGGTAAAGGGGGGGGGAAAGGGAGGGGGAAGAGGTGGGGAGGGGGGAAGAGGAGGAGGAGGGGGAGAGGAGGAAGGGAGCGGGCAGGGGCGCGACTCCCCCAACATCGAGGGATGTATATACTGCATACAACACACACACACACACACACACACACACACACACACACACACACACACACACACACACACACACACACACACACACACACAATGAACATGGGCCTTACCTGCCACAATCACCTGCTTTTTAATAGATTTCAATGTCTGATTCCACATCGCGATACATGAGTATTTGTCTGTATCCTTTGAGCTTGCCACTTTAGAAAATTTTATTTCAAGACTATAATTTCTCTTAATTGCAGTTACACCCTTCAAGATGATTAGTTCAGGTTTCATCTGCGATGTAATTAATGGTGACATCCTGACTCTGCAAGTGATGGTCAGTTTATCCCCTTCGTGAATCCCATTTTTCGGTTCAATTGTGAATACATGACGTGAAAATGGATCTGAAATGATAAGTCAGACAAAATGCATAAATGGTTCAATATTTTCGATTAACACCAAGTCTTAAGATAGACACAGAATGCTGGAGTAACTCAGCGGGACAAACAGCATCTCTGGAGAGAGTGAATGGGCGACTCTTACTCTTCCTGTGTTTGTAATTGTCTTGTTTGATCATTCTGAACCCCGTTCTGTCCAAGGGCCCACGTGGTAGGCTGGCACAGAAGGTCAAGGCACAAGAGAACCAAGGAGAGCTGGCAAATTAGATCCAAAATTGACTTGGTGATGTGAGGCCGAGGCTAGTGGTGGAAGGATGCTTTTCTCACAAGTTCACAAGTTATAGTAGTAGAATTAGACCATTCAATCATGGCTGATCTCTGCCTCCTAATCCCATTTTCCTGCCTTCTCCCCATAACCCTTGACACCCGTTCTAATCAGGAATATGTCTATCTCTACTTTAAAAATATCCACTGACTTGGCCTCCACAGCCCCCTGTGGCAATGAGTTCCACAGATTAACTACCCTCTGACTAAAGAAGTTCCTCCTCACCTCCTTTCTAAATAAGTGCCCTTTAATTACGAGACTCTGACCTCTGGTCCTAGACGCTTCCACCAGTGGAAACATCCTCTCCACATCCACTCTGGCTGTGGCCAGTAGTGTACCACAAGGTTCAATGCCAGAACCCTTGTCCTTTGTGATATATTAAACAACTTTGATGGGAATGTAGAGCAATGTTTGCCAATGACACGAACATTGGTGAGGTGTGGATAGCAAAGAAGATCGTCAAAGGCCACAGCAAGATAGAAAAGATACAGATGGAAAGTTGGGAAGAGCTTTTTCAGTTGGAGTTTATTCCCGATAAGGAGTCTGTCTGAAGAAGGGTCTCGACCCGAAACGTCACCCATTCCTTCTCTCCGGAGATGCTGCCTGACCCGCTGAGTTACTCCAGCATTTTGTGTCCATCTTCGGTTTAAACCAGATCTGCAGTTCCTTCCTGCACACTCAGTTTATTGGACCTGTCTTGGCCTTCAACTGATTAGTAAGGGTGTCAAAGGTTATGGGGAGAAGACAAGAGAATGGGGTTGAGAGGGAAAAATAGATCAACCATGATTGAATGGTGGAGTAGACTTGATGGGCTGAATGGCCTAATTCTGATATTATGTCTTCTGGTCTCGCTCGACCATTTAGAAATCAACCACAAGGGGGCACATGTAGACCAGGTTTACTTTCCTAAAGAGAGTTAAGTGAACGGGATAGGCTTTCATGTCAAGCCTGTAGTGTTGTAGTCATTCTTACTCATGATGAGTGTTTCTTTTTAAAGATTAATAATTGAGTTTAATTTTCATGGCAGCTATGGGAAGACCTGAACTCAAATGTCAATGCCAGCGCCCCCTGGGGCCAGGAGTAGAAGCTGGCGAGGTGTGCCTGTGCTTTGTTACTGGTAACACGTGACCTTCTAGAAGTTTCTGTTAGTTGTTGGAAATAATCTCTTCTTACAAGATGTCGGACATGTATTCATTGTGCTAGTCACAACAGGGTCTTACAGAAGACGTTACCCCATACCTTGTGGTTATATCTCTAATTTATCATTTCATTGGGGTGGGAGATTGCAACCTTCACGTGGTCCGCCCTGTTTCGACGAATGCAATCAACCCGGCGTGCACAATCAGATAAGATCAAATAGAACAAGTTGTCCCACAACTTTAGGCTGTGCATGCCATACGCAAGGAGAAGAAGAAGGTCATTTCATTGTCGATTAGCTTACCTTGCACAGTTATGCCGACTACTTCACTGCAGTCTGAGGACGTCTCCAAGCTTCTCCCTTGGATTTTACAGCTGTAGGCTTGATCTGTTGCTTCTGTTACTTTAAGTGTGTGCGTTACAGAATTTATACTGGTCACAGTTTCATCGCCCACGGGGGAAGGTTTTCCATTTTTATATTTGTAGAATATAAATTCAAGAGGAGGAATTTCTTCAACGGCTTCACAGCGCAGCTCAATTTGATTTCCCATTATCACCTCCAGTGGGTGTATGGTAATTCGAGGCGTTTGTAATTTTCCTAAAGTAAAAATCACAAAAAAAAAATATTTTTTTTAATATGGCTTTTGAAACTAGTTCAATATTGAGTTTACAGTTTCTTCTCACTCAAAGCACATCCGATTGGGTGCCAATTGTGGGCGGCCCGGTGGCGCAGTGGTAGAGTTGCTGCCTCACAGCGCTTGCAGCCCCGGAGACCCGGGTTCGATCCTGACCACGGGTGCTGTCTGTACGGAGTTTGTATCTGTATCTGTACCTTGACGTGCAATCACCATCACTGGTTGTCGCATAGGTTAGGAGGGTCATGTGCAAAGTCGTAATTAGATATTAAAGTGGGCCTGAGAAGTCAGCGTCTTAATATCGGTTGTTTTCAGCTTGGTCTTGAAGGTCTTGACGTCGGGTGCAGAGCGAATGTCATGGTGGAGATGATTCCCCTTCTTCTTTCGTGTTGCGTGCACAGCCTAAAGTTGTAGGACTACTTGTTCTATTTGATCTTCCGTTTGTGCACGTCGAGTTGATTGCATTAGTCGAACCAGGGCGGACCACGTGAAGGTTGCAATCTCCCACCCCATGGAGATGATTCCATTCGTGGATTGTCTTTGGGTACAGTGAATACCTATAACACTTTATTTGTAGGGATGATGTTGTATTTGCAAACCCCCCATTGCCTGGTCTTTGGTTGACTGGATGAATTTGTTGATCAAAGATGACTCTTGATGTTGCGTGGAATAAACCCGTGCGTTTCTTTACAGATGGACGTTAGATGTATATTGGTCCTACGGTCTTGAGGAGTTCCCACTCAAGATCTGCAAGGATTTTTAGTGATACTGGACTCCCTGCTGTAACCACCAACGGTAAACCTTGCAGCTCTATTTTGAATTCTTTCTAACTTGTCCCCATCTATTTTTGTGTTGTGGATCCCAGACTGTGGAGCAATGCTCAAGTTTGGGTCTTGTAAGCTTTTGTTGCAATAATAAATATTTATCTTCTGCATTTCCAGCACTCTGTTAGCCTTGGTGGTTGGTTGGTTGACCATTTCAAATCACTGCTAAGTTCCACTCCCAGGTCGGGATGATGTTTCACCTCTTCCAGGGTGGAGTGCCCCATCTTGTACTTCATGGTAACCGGGTTCCTCCTGTGGGTGACTCTCATACTGAAGCACTTAGAAGAATTGGAAGATATCTGCCAATCTCATTTGACTAAAGCATCAAGGTCTTGTTGGAGTCTCTCCGAATCCTCCATTGTATTCAACTGTAGAAAACACAATCATCTGCAAAGAGTCTAACCTTTGGGTGGACCTTCAAAGGCAGATCATTGATATGTGCCAAAAAATACAGTTTGACAGTGTGCCAAAACTGTCGGTGGCAGTTTGTAAGGAAAGACTCAATCCACTTCAATGCGCTGTTTCTATTTCCCATGTGGCGAAGTTTCCTCAAAAGACGTTGGCGGGGCAAGGAATCGAACGCCTTACTGAAGTCCATGATAATCAGATCCGCCTGGCCTTTATCATTCAAAATCTTTGCATGGTCGTCAACAAGAGCAGATAATTGAGTGTCACAGGAACGTCCCTTGCGGAAACAGTGTTGCATGTCGACCACGATGTGGTATTGGTCAATATGATTCATGATATGATGATGCAGGATATGTTCCAAACTCTTGTATGGAATTGATGATAACAAAACTGGTCTATAGTTTCCAGTGTTACTTCTATCGCCTTTCTTGTAAAACTGAGTTACGTTAGCCTCATGCCAAGCATCCGGTACACAGCCAGAATTAAATGTTTAAGAAAGAACTGCAGATGCTGGAAAAATCGAAGGTAGACAAAAATGCTGGAGAAACTCAGCGGGTGAGGCAGCATCTATGGAGCGAAGGAATAGGTGACGTTTCGGGTCAAGACCTGGAAGCATCTATGGAGCGAAGGAATAGGTGACGTTTCGGATCGAGACCCTTCTTCAGACTTCTTCAGACTTTCTTCAGACTTCCTTCGCTCCATAGATGCTGCCTCACCCGCTGAGTTTCTCCTGCATTTTTGTCTACCTAGCCAGAATTAAATGATTTCTGAAAAATCTTAGTTACCACTGGAGCAATCGAGGAGGCACATTCTTTCAGGATCTTCGCAGGAATGATTCTTTCAGGATCTTCGCCGAAGCTTTATTTGGATTCACATCGTGCAATAGATTCTCAACACCCTGCTTGCTGATAACATAGTTTGGCATGTCAGGAATTTCAGAGTCAGGCATATCAGGGAAATTATTTGTGCCTTCGTTGGTAAAAACTGAACAAAATTGGCCGTTGAACACGTTGAATTGGCCTGGTTTTAGCGCAGCAAACTTTGGTTCCATCAGATGAAGACAATGTTGAGACACCAAACACCTCTTGCTGTTTCGACTGTTGTTGTTGGTGTTGTTTCTCTCCAAACTCCCGCCGATGATATGATGGATATACTCCTTCTTGGCTTTCTTAATTTTCCTGTCTGTGTGTCTGAGATGCCGTTTGAAAATGTCCCAGGCTGCTGAACAGCCGTTTCTTGGCTTTTCTATACAGGCACTTATTTTTTACAAATGTCTCTCTTGATGGAAATATTTATCCAGGGTAATATCCATTTGGAAGAAGTCATTTTGGAAGGTAAAAACTTGTCCATAGCATTCTGTACAACTTGGTTAGATTCAGTCACTAGCTCATTGACCGTCTTTGAGTCAGCGTAGTCAGAAGTCACTTCTCTGTGGATTGTCACCTTGTCTGTGGATTGTCACCTTGTCGTGGTGGAGAAGCTTGTGTGGTCCTGAGATCCTGAGAGCGATGCCGTCTGGAGCTATGCTCCTGGTGGGGCCACCCCTGGCGGTAAGATCGACGGGGAGGTCCCTGACAAAGAGCGATCCAACCAAGACCTCAACGGTGGAACAGGCGGACTTTAGTGATGGCTGACCTTAGTGGAGCGTCACAACGGCTGGGAAGGCGGATGAAGACTGCAGCAGAAAAGGGTCTCCGGTCGTCTTGGACTCCATTCCTCTGGATCCTGACTCCGATCTGTCAAGGACCATGGGGTGGCTGTCTGTGCACCAGCCTCCCCACGTTAAACAGGCGTCCTCCATGAGAGGACAGTCATACTCATGACCACCGATGATGATGATGAGTCAGAAGTCAACCTCTGGAGCCTGTCCCCGATGTCATCACACTTTGCTTTCTTGTAGACAGAAAATTTATGCTTGGCTGGCCGGACTACCTCAGATTTCACCGATACGTTCACAATCACTGCCTCGTGGTCGCTGATACCAGGAATTACCTCTGTGCTCTCCACAAAAGATGGTGAATTTGTGAAACACAAATCAAGGATGTTGTTAAGTCTAGTCGGCTCTTTCACTTGTTGCTATGTTGTGATTGAGGGCAATTTCCAACATTGTTTACTAGGTCCAGAGCATGAAATTTTCTCAGTCCACGTCAGGAAGATTGAAATCTCCCAAGAGCCGCACTGAAGCTTGAGGTGGGATTTTGCTCAGGGCACAATTAAGCTGCTTCACATAGTCAACGTTAGTAGATTGTCAGCGATAGAAAATTCCCACGTACATAGGAGTCATCCCTTGCTTACGAACGCTGACCACATGCTTTAACTATCTGTCATAAGGTCGGTTTCTTAATTTGCAATGAGATTTTCTTTGACTGTGATGGAAACTCCCCCATGTCTATCACCGCCACCTCTGTCCTTCCTGAACTCTTGGTAATTTGGTGGGAAAATTTCCACCAGAGGCAATGTTGCTGTTCAGCCATGATTCTGTCCCTGTTGTTACAGCAGGACTTTCCATGTCAAGCAACACATGGGACTGATCGCGCTTCGCTTTAACACTCTGGCAGTTTATATTCACAATATTGATGGGCTTGCATTTAGATTTCTGTTTGTGTTTTCTTCCTTGACTAACACTGCTACATTTGGGGCTGGAAGTGGGATGGCGAATGCTTCTTGGCTCCAAGTTGTCAAGGTCTAAAGACCCAACACTAGAGTCAGTTTGATGCAGCCAACAGATCAAATGGATTTGACATTTCAAAACTATCCATAAAGTAAAAAATAGATGAGGTGAAATTTGGGAGGCCACATGTAATACATATCCAACTGTGGGAGACATGAATTTACAAAACTACAAACACTTCACCGCATTTGAATACATTGTTTTTGAGACCATACCTTGGTCCTCACACTCAAAGGCTTGTTGCTTCCACTTCATCACCTTCCTACATACACCACATGGGTACTTGGGGGGGGTGTATGTGCCAGGAATGGTGTTGATATTCCCGGATAACAGTATGTACATTCTCCCCGTGACTGGGTGGGGTTCCCCACACTCCAAAGACGTACAGGTTTGTAGGTTAATCGGCTTGGTGTATGTGTAAATTGTGCCGAGTGTGTGTCGGATAGTGTTAATGTGCGGGGATCACTGGTCAGTGCGGACGCAGTGGGCCGAAGGGCCTGTTTCCGTGCTGTATCTCTAAACTAAGCTAAAACTCCTCAGCATCCATTTTACATCACATTACATTCAACGCTACTATATGTCTACATTTGGATCACTCTAGGCTATACGTAGGTTTCTTGCCAGTACTGTGATCGATTCAGTGACCCTCTGTCTGGATTAGCGATGCTGTTAATATTATTTGAACTGGAACCAGACAACAGATACCAGTGTAGGAAGGAACTGCAGGTGCTGGTTTAAACCAAAAATAGCCACAAAGTACTGGTTTAACTCAGCGGGTCAGGCAGCATCTCTGGAGAAAATGAGTAGGTGACGTTTCGGGTCGAGATCCTTCTTCAGACTGAGAGTCGGGGGAAAGGGAAACGAGCGATATAGACGATGCAGAGAGATATAAAACAAATGAATGAAAGATATGCAAAAAAGTAACTGATCATAAAGTGTGTCAGGTGAACATGAGTACAGGCATATTCCTTGCATGTATACATACTTGGCAAATAAAATGTATTTATTCAATTCAATTCAATTCAATTCAATGAGACTCAACAAGACGACTTTGAAGCTGGTACGACTTGGGTGGGGGAGCGATGGAGAGAGAGGGAATACCAGGGTTACTTGAAGTTAGAGAAATCAACAGTCACACCACTGGGGTGTAAGCTGCCCAAGCGAAATATGAGGTGCTGTTCCTCCAATTTGCGTTTGGCCTCACTCTGACAATGGACGAGAGCTAGGACAGAAAGGTCAGTGTGGGAATGGGAAGAAGAAAGTGTTTGGCAACCGGGAAAGCAGGTAGGTCCAGGTGGACTGAGCAAAGGCGATTAGCGAAACGATCGGCCAGTGTAGGTTTGGCCTCGCCGATGTATAAGTGTTTAAAAGTTTGGATCAAGAGGCGGACGTTAAAGAGCATAATAAAGTGGTGAGGGAGGGCGAAGAATTCCTGAGTGTCAGACGGAGACAACTAATAACCTTCCATCAATAGTGGTGTAATAATATTGGAGAAATATGAGAGGCCAGAAAGGTGACAGTTGGAACTTAGGATATAAGTTATAGAATAAGTAATATTTAGAGTTAAGGGATAGTTTGCAATAAATTACCATCAGGGCGGACCTGGGTGGGGAGAGAGATACGGCAGATCACAGTTTGGGTTTAAAGCAGAGAACATGTTTAGTTTAGTTTAGTTTAGTTTAGAGATACAGCGCGGGAACAGGCGGTTCGGCCCACCGAGTCCGTGCCGACCGGTGATCCCCGCATATTAACACCTATCCTACACCCACTAGGGACAATTTTTACATGTACCAAGCCAATTTACCTACATACCTGCACATCTTTGGAGTGTGGGAGGAAACCGAAGATCTTGGAGAAAACCCACGCAGTCACTGGGAGAACGTACAAACTCCGTACAGACAGCGCCGGTAGTCGGGATCGAACCCGTGTACGCGGTTATGCAAGCGCTGTGAGGCAGCAACTCTACCGCTGGCTGGGCCAGCTTGCCGCCACAAAGTATGGCAATTTGAAACGTGTTATGTCATAACCTTCCATAATGTCACGGCTTATCAAGATTATATTATTTGCAGTGTTTGTTTCTATGTTGATTTATTTATGGTATTTGGTTGGGTTTTCAACTCCGAGCGATTTTAGGCAGAGCTCAGCATGGTGATCCTCAGAAGGTTCTGCCTAATAACTGTGCAGGTTGCCCACCTGTTTTCAGCCGAGGATAGACACAACATGCTGGAGTAATTCAGCGGGACAGGCAGCATCTCTGGAGGGAAGGATTGGGTGATGTCTGAAGAATGGTCTCGATCCGAAGAGTCACCCATTCTTTCTCTCCAGAGATGCTGCCGGTCCCGCTGAGTTACTCCAGCATTTGTGTCTATCTTCGGTTAAAACCAGCGTCTGCAGTTCCTTCCTACATCTTTCTCAGCTTATTTTGTCCACAATCCAAAGATCTTATCCTCGACGATCCCAATCATTCAACTTTCCCTTATGTTTGAAATCAAAAATATTTTTAAAACAGAGTTTTGCAGATGTTCTGTTCTGTGCGCTTCAAACTGGTAATCTCCTCCTGAATGCATTCAGACCAAATGGAGGAGGAACTATCTCTAGTACTCTTACTACTGTTAGCTACTTTGTATGGAGTTTGCAAACGCAACATCCAGGTTCAGGACCAGATTCTACCCGACAGCCATTCAGCTATTAAACACCACAACCTCAAACAAGCTCAAACTACATAGACTATTATTGTTTTGTGTGTACATATGTGTGCACGTGTATATATGTGTATATATATATATATATATATATATATATATATATATATATATATATACACACGCACATATATGTGTGTGTGTCGAGGGATTCTATATATATATATATGTGTGTGTGTGTGTGTGTGTGTGTGCATTTGTGAGTATATGTATATATATATATATGTTGTATACAGTACATACATCCCTCAATGTTGGGGGAGTCCAGAACCAGGGTCACAGTTTAAGAATAAGGGGTAGGCCATTTAGGACTGAGATGAGGAAAAGATTTTTCACCCAAAGAGTTGTGAATCTCAGAACTCTCTGCTACATAAGATAGTGGAGGCCAATTCACTGGATGTTTTCAAGAGAGAGTTAGATTTAGCTCTTAGAGCTAACGGAATCAAGGGATATTGGGAAAAGGCTGGAACGGGGTACTGATTTTGGATGATCAGCCATGATCATATTGAATGGCGGTGCTGGCTTGAAGGGCCGAATGGCCTATTCCTGCACCTATTTTCTACGTTTCTATAAACTTTTTTTCCTCTCGTTTATTATATTGTTTAGATAATAGATAATAGACAATAGGTGCAGGAGTAGGCCATTCGGCCCCTCGAGCCAACACCGCCATTCAATGTGATCATGGCTGATCATCCCCAATCACTACCCCGGTCCTGCCTTCTCCCCATATCCCCTGACTCCCCTTACAGTGTACTATGCATACATATTCTCTTGTGCTGCAACAAGTAAGAATTGAATTGTTCGCTCTGGGACACATGACAATAAAACACTCTTGACTCTTGACTAAATCCTGTTCTTTTCTTCAACCTTCGTGTTTTGTGCACAATATGTTTTGTGCTTCACATTACCTGCAACGTCTAGGTGTAAGACTTCACTCTTGCCTGCTTTATCTCCCACTTTCACGACACAAGAGTAGTATCCAGTGTGTGATGCTCGAGCAGACTCGATGGTCACCTGGGAACTTTGCTGCGAAGACACGGTGCTATTCAGCAGGACGTCTTTGTCTGGCCCTTTGTAAAAGAGGTACGAAATCTGACTCGTCAGGGATGAGGTGGCCACGATATTCACGGAACAAGTCAGGGTGATGCGGCTTCCCACTTCAGCTGATGTCTCGGGGGCGAATTTAATTTGTACATTGTTTATAATCACACCTGCGGTCGGAGAAGGAACAGAAATTAGATTTTGTTCTTAATAAAAGAAAAAACATCCCGTATATATGCAGCCACAAGAAAATGAGAATGTAAGAGCGAGAGGCAGGAGGAAGCCATTTGGTTTCTAGTGCCACCTGCACTGGCTTAGTTAGATAAAGTGGGCGGCTCTGCAGACAGTGAAAAATGGTTGTGAAAAATTGCAGCAGGATCTTGATCGATCGGCCAGGTGGGCTGAGGAATGGCTGATGGAATTTAATGCAGACAAATGTGCGGTGTTGCATTTTGGCAAGTGTAACATGGGCAGGACCTACACAGTGAATGGCAGGGCTCTGGGGAGTGTTGTAGAGCAGAGGGATCTAGGAGTGCAGGTGCATGGTTCCTTGAAGGTCGAGTCGCAGGTAGATAGGGCAGTCAAAAAGGCATTTGGCACATTGGCATTCATCAGCCAGAGTACTGAGTAGTCGGGAGGTCATGTTGCAGTTGTATAAGGCGTTGGCGAGGCTGCATTTAGAGTATTGTGTTCAGTTCTGGGCAGCATGTTGTAGGAAAGATGTCGTCAAGCTGGAAAGGGTACAGAGAAGATTTACAAGGATGTTGCCAGGACTAGAGAATGTGGAGAGCTATAGGGAGAGGTTGAGTAGGCTGGGTCTCTATTCCTTGGAGTGCAGGAGGATGAGGAGTAACCTTATGGAAGTGTATAAAATCATGAGAGGAATAGATCGGGTAGAATGCCTCATGCTAACTGGAATACACCTGGGAGACAAAGTTCCTCATGTCCACAACTTGAATCAGATAAGACTACTGAGTCAATGTGGTCAGTACCACATTCGACTAATGTTTGGACCTTTTGAAAATAAGAGTGATAATTAGTCCTAAAATCAGTTAATTTGCCAACATTAATATAGTTATGCCAAAAAACTACAAATGCTGAAAATATGACTAACAACATTAAACACTAAAGTCAAAGATAGCTATAAAAAGCTGGAGTGACTCAACAGGTGGCAGCATCTTTGGAGAGAAGGAATGGGTGGCGTTTCGGGTCGAGACCCTGCTTCAGATTAGTCAGGGGAAAGGGAAACGAGAGGTATATCATTTTATATTCTATAATGGTCGGCATGGACATCACAGTCTGTTCCTGTGATGTATAACTCTACGACTATTTCTGGCTTTTGAATAATTTTAGAAGAATTACATTTGATATTTTCTTACCTTGCTGGTGGTCTGTTTTGAGGCCATCTAATTTACAGACTTCAGCTGAAAAATGAAAAGACAATGTAGTTCAGGTAATTAACTTCTGTATTTAATTCTGTTGAATGATGCGTATAACGATACGATGATAACTACAATGATTAATCAAGCAATTAAAGCCAGCTATTGAGATGAAAAGAATAAGGAGCTAATATTGTGTGGGAAAGAACTGCAGATGCTGGTTGAAACCGAAGGTAGACACATAAAACAGGAGTAACTCAGAGGGACAGGCAGCGTCTCTGGAGAGAAGGAATGGGTGATGTTTCGGGTCGAGACCCTTCTTCAGACTGGTTAGGGATTAGGGAAAGGAGAGATATAGATGGTGATGTGGAGTAATAAAGAACAATGAATGAAAGATATGCAAAAAAGTAATGATGATAAAGGAAACAGGCCATTGCTAGCTGTTTGTTTAGTGAAAACGAGAAGCTGGTGCGACTTGGGTGGGGGAGTTATAGAGCGAAAGGGAATGCCGGGGCTACCAGCAGTTAGAGAAATCAATATTCATACCACTGGGCTGTAAGCTGCCCAAGCGAAATATGAGATGCTGTTCCTCCAATTTGTGTTTAGCCTCTCCCTGACATTGGAGGAGACTGAGGACAGAAAGGTCTGTGTTAGAAGGGAATGAGAAGGTGAATTAAAATGCTTGGCAACTGGGAGATCAGGTAGGTTCAGGCGGACCGAACGAAGGTGCTCAGCGAAACGATCGCCCAGTCTACGGAACTAATATTCTCTGCAGCAGGCGCGGACACAGCAGGCATGTGTACAATATGCTAGCTCTACGGAGGAAATGCAAATGCTGGTTTAAACCAACAACAGACACAAAAGGCGGGAGTAACTCAGCGGGTCAGTCAGCATCTCTGGAGAAAAGGAATGGGTAGAAATGGTCTAACAAGGATGTATCATTAGTATGTGTAGAAAGGAATGCCAATACTGGTTTATACCAAGGAATGTCATTTGTAGATGATCGTTGTAGATTATGATAATCATTTGAAGATGATTTGAGGAGATTAACGCAATAGAAAGGAAGGACATTAGCTTAGAGGATGTGGAATCGATATGGGTAGAGCTGCGAAACACTAAGGGGCAGAAAACTCTAGTGGGAGTTGTGTACAGGCCACCTAACAGTAGTAGTGGAGTTGGGGATGGCATCAAACATGAAATTAGAAATGCGTGCAACAAGGGTAAAACAGTTATTAATGGGTGACTTCAATCTACATATAGATTGGGTGAATCAAATGGGCAGGGGTGCTGAGGAAGAGGATTTCTTGGAATGTATGCGGGATAGTTTTCTAAACCAACATGTAGAGGAACCAACGAGAGAGCAGGCTATTCTAGACTGGGTACTGAGTATTGAGGAAGGGTTAGTTAGCAGTCTTGTTGTGCGTGGCCCCTTGGGCAAGAGTGACCATAATATGGTTGAGTTCTTCATTAGGATGGAGAGTGACATTGTTAATTCAGAAACAAAGGTTCTGAACTTAAAGAAAGGTAACTTTGAGACGTGAATTGGCCAAGATAGACTGGCAAGTGATTCTTAAAGGGTTGATGGTGGATATGCAATGAAAGGCATTTAAAGACTGCATGGATGAACTACAACAATTGTTCATCCCAGTTTGGCAAAAGAATAAATCAGGGAAGGTAGTGCATCCGTGGATAACAAGGGAAATCAGGGATAGTATCAAAACTAAAGATGAAGCATACAAATTAGCCAGAAAAAGCAGCCTACCAGAGGACTGGGAGAAATTCAGTCCAGCAGAGGAGGACAAAGTGCTTAATTAGGAAAGGGAAAATAGATTATGAAAGAAAACTGGCACGGAACATAAAAACGGACTGCAAAAGTTTTTATAGTGAAGAGAAAAAGGTTAGTTAAAACAAATGTAGGTCCCTTGCAGTCAGAAACTGGTGAATTGATCATGGGGAACAAGGACATGGCAGACCAATTGAATAGCTACTTTGGTTCTGTCTTCACAAAGGAAGACATAAATAATCTGCCGGAAATAGCAGGGGACCGGGGGTCAAATGAGATGGAGGAAATGAGTGAAATCCAGGTTAGCCGGGAAGTGGTGTTAGGTAAATTGAATGGATTAAAGGCCGATAAATCCCCAGGGCCAGATGGGCTGCATCCCAGAGTACTTAAGGAAGTAGCCCCAGAAATAGTGGATGCATTAGTGATAATTTTTCAAAACTCTTTAGATTCTGGAGTAGTTCCTGAGGATTGGAGGGTAGCTAATGTAACCCCACTTTTTAAAAAGGGAGGGAGAGAGAAAACAGGGAATTACAGACCAAATAGTCTAACATCGGTAGTGGGGAAAATGCTAGAGTCAGTTATTAAAGATGGGATAGCAGCACATTTGGAAAGTGGTGAAATCATTGGACAAAGTTAGCATGGATTTATGAACGGTAAATCATGTCTGACGAATCTTATAGAATTTTTTGAGGATGTAACTAGTAGAGTGGATAAGGGAGAACCTGTGGATGTGTTATATCTGGACTTTCAGAAGGCTTTCGACAAGGTTCCACATAAGAGACTAGCATACAAACTTAAAGCACACGGTATTGGGGGTTCAGTATTGATGTGGATAGAGAACTGGCTGGCAGACAGGAAGCAAAGAGTAGGAGTAAACGGGTCATTTTCAGAATGGCAGGCAGTGACTAGTGGGGTACCGCAAGGCTCAGTGCTGGGACTCCAGCTATTTACAATATATATTAATGATCTGGATGAGGGAATTGAATGCAACATCTCCAAGTTTGCGGATGACACGAAGCTGGGGGGCAGTGTTAGCTGTGAGGAGGATGCTAGGAGGCTGCAAGGTGACTTGGATAGGTTGGGTGAGTGGGCAAATGCATGGCAGATGCAGTATAATGTGGATAAATGTGAGGTTATCCACTTTGGCGGACAAAAACAGGAGGGTAGAGTATTATCTGAATGGTGGTCGATTAGGAAAAGGGGAGATGCAACGAGACCTGGGTGTCATGGTACACCAGTCATTGAAAGTAGGCATGCAGGTGCAGCAGGCTGTGAAGAAAGCGAATGGTATGTTGGCATTCATAGCAAAAGGATTTGAGTACAAGAGCAGGGACGTTCTACTGCAGTTGTACAGGGTCTTGGTGAGGCCACACCTGGAGTATTGCGTACAGTTTTGGTCCCCTAATCTGAGGAAAGACATTCTTGCCATAGAGGGAGTGCCGAGAAGGTTCACCAGACTGATTCCTGGGATGGCAGGACTTCCATATGAAGAAAGACTGGATAGACTCGGCTTGTACTCACTGGAATTTAGGAGATTGAGGGAGGATCTTATAGAGGCTTACAAAATTCTTAAGGGGTTGTACAGGCTAGATGCAGGAAGATTGTTCCCGATGTTGGGGAACTCCAGAACAAGGGGTCACAGTTTAAGGATAAGGGGGAAGTCTTTTAGGACCGAGATGAGAAGATCTTTTTTCACACACAGAGTGGTGAGTCTGTGGAATTCTCTGCCACAGAAGGTAGTTGGGGCCAGTTCATTGGCTATATTTAAGAGGGAGTTAGATGTGGCCCTTGTGGCTAAAGGGATCAGGGGGTATGGAGAGAAGGCAGGTACAGGATACCGAGTTGGATGATCAGTCATGATCATATTGAATGGCGGTGCAGGCTCGAAGGGCCGAATGGCCTACTCCTGCACCTATTTTCTATGACTATGATTCTATGATTAAGGAAGTTAACAAAGGTATTATGTTGAGAGAAAAGGTAAATATTTTGCTAAGCAAACCAGAGACAATAGACAATAGGTGCAGGAGTAGGCCATTCGGCCCTTCGAGCCAGCACCGCCATTCAATGTGATCATGGCTGATCATCCGTAATCAGTACCTCGGTTCCTGCCTTCTCCCCATATCCCCTGACTCCGCTATCTTTGAGAGCCTTATCTAGCTCTCTTTCGAAAGTATCCAGAAAAACGGCCTCCACTGCCCTCTGAGGCAGAGAATTCCACAGAGTCACAATTCTTTGTGTGAAAAGTATTTTCTCATCTCCGTTCTAAATGGCTTACCACATTATTAAACTGTGATCCCTGGTTCTGGACACCCACAACATCGGGAACATGTTTCCTGCCTCTAGCATGTCCAAACCCTTAATAATCTTATATGTTTCAATCAGATCCCCTCTCATCCTCCTAAATTCCAGAGTATACAAGCCCAGCCGCTCCATTCTATCAACATATGACAGTCCCGCCATCCCGGGAATTAACCTTGTGAACCTACGCTGAACTCCCTCAATAGCAAGAATGTCCTTCATCAAATTTGGAGACCAAAACTGCACACAATACTCCAGGTGTGGTCTCACTAGGGCTCTGTACAACTGCAGAACGACCTCTTTGCTCCTATACTCAACTCCTCTTGTTATGATGGCCAACATGCTTTCTTCACTGCCTGCTATACCTGCATGCTTAATTTCAGTGACTGATGAACAAGGGCACCCAGATCCCGTTGTACTTCCCCTTTTCCCAACTTGACACCATTTAGATAATAATCTGCCTTCCTGTTCCAAAGTGAATAACCTCACATTTATCCATGTTAAACTGCATCTGCTATGCATCTGCCAACTCACCCAACCTGTCCAAGTCACCCTGCACCCTCCTCACAGTTCACACTGCCACCCAGCTTTGCGTCATCTGCAAATTCGCTAATGTTACTTTTAATCCCTTCATCTAAATCATTAATATATATTGCAAATAGCTGCGGTCCCAGCACCGAGCCTTGTGGATCCCCCAGTGGTCACTGCCTGCCATTCTGAAAGGGACCCGTTAATCCCTACTCTTTTTTTCCTGTCTGCCAACCCATTTTCTATCCATGTCAGCACTCTACCCCCAATACAATGTGCTCTAATTTTGCCAACTAATCTCCTATGTGGGACCTTATCAAATGTTTCCCGTCGAATAGCCTAAGTAAATTTCCAGCAACGGGGGGGATAAAAGACAAGATAAATCCAGGCTGACCCATTCTGAAAATAGTATTTAATACTGACATAAAAACGGACAATAAACTACTCAAAGAACAAAAGGAGGAGTTGAGAAAAACAAAACAACAAAAGATCGACAGACCGTTGCAGATTGCAACATTACTTATTTTCTGTTATAACCTGTAACTTATATATAACTTATTTTCCGTTCTTATCCATCAGATCAAATTAAGTTGGCTTGTGGGGTTAAAGAAACTACAGGAAGACACAAAAAGCTGGGATAACCCCACGGGACAGGCAGCATCCCCGGAAAGAAGGAATGGGTGACGGTTCGGGTCGAGACCCCTTCTTCAGACCACATAGTAAAGAAACCACGGTCACTTGAAAGATAGATTTCAAACACATAAGGCGATCGGCAAGAGAAAGAGCAAACCAGAACAGGAGATGTGAGCACCAGCATAAACACAAAAACAGTAGCGTGCACAACTCGAGTTCTGTTTAATTATTTACGCATTTTAGTTCAATTTAAAAAATGTAAAAAAAATTAATGAAAATTCGATTCTTTTATTGTTAACCCCATAAATAATCGCATTTTCATTATTATTTTTTAAACATTTTTACTGTCTTTTGAAACACATTTTAAAATAACGAAAACACATTTCATAAGATAAAGAATGTTTAACAGTTTCCAGGTATTTTTTTTATTAAACACATACTTTTGTGTTCAAAACAACACATGCGAGTTAGGCAAAGATACGGAGCCCAGTGATAGAACTTGGGCAGGTGAGCTTTGATTTTACTTCAGTGCTTTTCGCCCTTCTGATTTTTACCCGTTTAATAAGTTTAAACCCATCCCCAACACTATCAGTAAAACTGCCTTGCAGTTCACTTAATGTTAGGGGCCAATATACTGCTCTGATCAATGACCCTTTATCCTTACTATCACATATTAACCCAAACGAAATCAATAAGATGAGCAGATGAGCCAAAATCAATCTCCATCCACTGATCTTGTTCGGTACACGTGACAATAAAATCAATTCAACTAAATTATCTTACATCCTTTTCCCTTTAAATTATACTTCCAAGATGAGAAACATCCTGAGGATTCAATTCCCAGCATTTTTCACATCCAACCATGTCTCTAGCAAAGATAGACACAAAATGCTGGAGACGTCTCGATCAGATCATATCCATTATATCCATTTATTGCTTATCATCTACCTTTCAAAATAAGATTTATATGTTATAAGTTATAACAGAAAATAAGCTATATGTCAGATAAAAATGCTAGAGAAACTCAGCGGGCGAGGCAGCATCTATGTAGCGAAGGAATAGGTGACGTTTTGGGTTGAGACCCTTCTTCAATCTGACTGAAGACTGCAGATGCTGGATTCTTGAGCAAAACACTAAGTGCTGGATGAACTCAGCGGGTCAGCAGCATCCAGGGAGGGAATGGACTCATCAGCATCTTCTATATGGTCCTGACGGCAAACATTTCCCTCCTCCACTTGCTGCCTGACCCGCTGAGTTCCTCCAGCACTTTGACTTTTGCAGTATGTTCAATGAACTGCTTTCTAACTCTTTTCTAGTTCCTCACGCCTTCTGCAGATGTATTCTGTGCAGTACTTCCCACATTTACATTGTCAAAATACTAAAAGGTCAATTACAATAAACTTACATAGCACCAGCAGCAGCATTAAAACCATGGTGATAGCTCTCAACATTTTGACACGATGATATGTCATCCAGGAAGTGTGTTTTCCTGTTATGCTGAAAAAGAGACTTCACAGTACATATATACGCAAGGAACAAATCTTTATGTGAAAGAAGAAAAGTATCATATTTCTTCAAAGATGAAAAACTTGACTCACAAGCGTAAAAGTAGTTTGTTTCCAACCGCCGACACTCCCACACTCCAAAGACATACAGGTTTGTAGGTAAAATGTAAAAATTGGCCCTGGTTTGTTTCCGAAACGTAGATCTAGATGTAGTCAGCTGCTAGAGCATCACTCAGCACTGGACAGCACTGGACAATTTTATACTGGACAATTTTTACATTTATCAAGCCAATTAACCAACAAACCTGCACGTCTTTGGAGTGTGGGAGGAAACCGATCTCGGAGAAAACCCAGATATGGGGAGAAGGCAGGAACGGGGTACTGATTGTGTATGATCAGCCATGATCACATTGAATGCCGGTGCTGGCTCGAAGGGCCGAATAGCCTACTCCTGCACCTATTGTCTATCGTCTATTATGTGACCTCTGGCAGTATTTATTTAGTGAGGCCATAAGGAATAGGAGTACAATTAGGCCATTTGGCCCATCAAGTCTACTCTGCCATTCAATCATGGCTGATCTATCTCTCCCTCCTAACCCCATTCTCCTGCCTTCTCCCCATAACCTCTGACACCCAAACTAATCAAGAATCTATCTATCTTGGCCTTAAAAATATCAACTGATGATCTCCACTACCTTCTGTGGCAAAGAATTCCACAGATTCACCTAAAGAAATTTCTCCTCATCTCCTTCCTAAAAGAACGTATTTTAATTCTGAGGCTATGACCTATAGTGCTAGACTCTCCCACTAGTGGAAACATCCTCTCACATCCACTCTATCCAAGCCTTTCACTGTTCTGTATGTCGAACATGGGATTTAAATGCTTCAGCTCAAAAATAATAATTGAAGTAAGCGTATAATCTGCCAGGCACAACAAATATATAATCGTGCAGAGACTGGTATTATCTTCCAGTTCTTTATCCAGTAACTGCCATTTGCCCCCGTCTTGTGTAGCCATTAGCCATTTTGTATCTTGCTTTGAAGGGCGCCACGGTGGCGCAGCGGTAGAGTTGCTGCCTTACAGCGCTTGCAGCTCCAGAGACCCGGGTTCGATCCTGACTACGGGTGCTGTCTGTACGGAGTTTGTTCGTTCTCCCCGTGACCCGAGTGGGTTTTCTCCGGGTGCTCCGGTTTCCTCCCACACTCCAAAGACGTGCAGGATTGTAGGTTGATTGGCTTCAGCAAAATTGTAAATTGTCCCCAGTGTGTGTAGGATTGTGCTAGTGTGTGGGGGTCACTGGTTGGTGCGGACACGGTGGGCCAAAGGGCCTGTTTCCGCGCTGTATCTCTAAACTAAATGCGGACAGTTCAGCGAACCTCTGAGGCCTGTATTTCAGAACGGTCTTCAGTCTCGGGCAATTCCTTCCTTCTGAAGAGTGCGCACATGTTGTCTCCAGTGTGATGGTCGTACAACAGCTGCAGTAGGTACGGCCGTGAACATGTTCCATCAGTCTCCATCCCTGTACCGAGTCCTGGCGTAACGTGACAATCCACATAGATTTCCTTGCATTGAGTGAAAACTCTCAGCACAGCTTTGAAGGCTTTCTCTGAGTTCGCATTTGTTACAGAGATCTATCAGTACCCGGGTTAGTGTTGCCCGGATGAGTACAATTTGCTATAGTTATAGAGTCATAGAGTCAATGAGTGATACAGCTTGGAAACAGATCCTTCAAGGTGAAGGGGAAAAGATTTAATAGGAATCTGAGGGGTAACATTTTCACACAAAGGGTGGTGGGGGTATGGAACAAGCTGCCAGAGAAGTCCCAATTTTTAAGAAACAGACAGGTACATGGATAGGACAAGTTTGGAGGGATATGGACCAAGCACGGGCAGGTGGGACTAGTGTAGCTGGGACATGTAGGCCGGTGTGGGCAAGTTCCATTTCAACAAACCACACACTGAATAGCAACTTGAACAGACAGGTCGTGTCAGTGCTCTGTTGTGAATTTTCTGCGGCTTATTTAGTTTAGTTTAGTTTAGCGATACAGCGCAGAAACAGGCCTTTTAGCCCACCTAGTCCGCGCTGACCAGCGATCCCCGTTCATTAACACTATCCTACACTAGGGATTGTTGTATTCAAGGGCTAAATAACTCACAAACTACACTTGGTGTACAGAACCTGAAGTGTATTTATCTCAAACCAACATGGCTGCCGCTAAAGCCCTGCAGTTCCCCCCGGGACCCTCCCTGAGGAAACATTCATATTGAGGCAGAGCCCTCAGTGGTGACAGCAGGACACAACACTTTTCCCTCCTTGTAAATGAAGGTGATCATTTAAGTCCAGTTATCCACCCAAATATGTCCATATGCAATCAGTCCAAAATAACAGCTTGGTGAACATAACGTTTATGGCTTCACAACTGATAATCGTGCAGATACTGAGGTCTCTTCTTCTGCCGCTCAGAGTGTCGAGCGGGAATAGACTGCTCTGCTGTATGCTGACCACAATCACTGTCTTGACTGGATATTGGGAAAGGAAAAGTGTTGAATTCGCGTTCCATCTGGCGTCATCCTGGAGGAGGTACGCGTTCTCGCCGAATCTCCGTTTAATCTGTATCGGCTTGGAGAGTGCGCTTGCGAGCTCATGCTGTCTATTTGGGCGGCTGATTCGTGCCCAGTCGCCGACCTTGAACCGTGGCGCTCGTACTCTGCCTTTGGCATCACAGTACGCTTTCCCTTTTGCTTGTCTGTGTGCTATCATTTCCGCCCTCGCTTTTGTGTCTGGATTTGGGTGCGATGATGGTTGAAGATCATTCCGTTTTGTTCGCAGGTTTCGCCCTATCATCAGCTCTGCTGGCGTTTTCCCAGTCAACGGGTGTGGTGTGGATCTGTACACACAAACTACAAACTACACTTGGTGTACGGAACCCGAAGTGTATTTATTTCAAGCCAACATGGCTGCCGCTAAAGCCCTGCAGATCCCCCCCCCGGGACCCTCCATGAGGAAACATTCATTTTAAGACAGAGCCCCCTCGTGGTGACTCCAGGACACAACAGGGACAATTTTTTAAAACATTTATACCAAGCCAATTACCCTGTGAACCTGTTGGTCTTTGGATTGTAGGAGGAAACTAAAGTTCTCGGAGAAAACCCACGCGGTCACGGGGAGAGCGTACAAACTCCCTACAGTCAAGCACGGGTTATGATCCCGGGTCTCTGGCGCTGTAAGGCAGCAACTCTACCGCAGCGCCACCGTGCAGCTTATGTAATAAATATCCAAAATGTGATGCTGATTATTAAACAAATCTGTTACATATACTGGGTGTGATACAAGCTAATATGTTAAACAAGGACTTGCATTCCGAAGGCACTTTTCTTCATTTCCATTCAATTGAATACACTTTGTATTCTCCATAATCAGAGGATATAAAGTATATTAACAGGAAATCATTTGTAACATAGATTGCAAAAAAAAAATCCCTCAGAGAACACTTGTTTAATCAATGTAGTGATCATAAGAAAATGGGAGGATCTGGTGAAGGGTCTCGAAACGAAACGTCACCTATTCCTGGTCTCCACAGATGCTGCCTGACCCGCTGAGTTACTCCAGCATGTTGTGACTATCTTCGGTGTTAGCCAGCATCTGCACTTCCTCCTTACACACACGAACATGGGAGCAGGAGTCGGCTGTTCCCCAACAGTATTGAATGGTGGGGCAGGCTTAAAGGGGCCGAGTGGCCTCCTCTTGCTCCTACATTCTTCTAGTTCCTCCATTGCTTCACTCAAGCATTCTCTGAGGAAAATGTTTTTTGTGCCATCGATGCAACAGACCAATTGTTGACAGCTCAGTAGAGGTTTCTGAAACCATTTCCTGCCCCCACCACATATTGGCCGCTTACCCTGAGTTTAAACAAAGCATTTATTTTCCAGACTTCGGCTGTATATGAAAACAAGTATGAGTAAATGAAGCCAAAGTCTTTTATTTTGACTAAAAATAATATATGTGGTTTGCTGCCTACAGTCAATTTATAAGTGGCTTGATGTGAAAGTTGTCACCTTGTGTGCATTTGGTGAATGCATATTCAGTGTGAACTTCCTGTGAAGGCAAGCATTAGTTGACACCATTTGCAACAGAACATTTGCTAGTTTGGAAAGGCAGTTCTACTTTTTTGCAGAACAGCTTTTATCAGCCATGATCACATTGAATGGTGGTGCTGGCTTGAAGGGCCGAATGGCCTACTCTTGCACCTATTGTCTATTTTCTATCAGTCGGTCACCTGGACCACAACATTCAAGACATTTGCCATCTTCACAACCAAGGCCAGGTCCAGTTGTAGTAGTTGAGGCTGGGACTATCCCAACGTTCAGGAAACAGACAGGTACATGTGAAGGAAGGAACTGCAGATTCTGGTTTAAACCAAAGATAGACACAAAATGCTGGAGTGATGTCCCTGTCCCACTTTGGTGATTTTTTAGGCGACTAGGCTGTCGCCGGGGTGTCGCCTGTATGGTCGTGAGTCGTCTCCTCAGTCGCCCAAAGAATCGTAGTGTTTGTTTGGTTGCCGCTGGATTTTGAAATGTTCATAACTTTTCAGCAACTGTCAGACATATATGGGTATAATACTAAAAATACAGTTAATAAAATGTCTCTATATGCAGATGATGTACTACTATAGATTACAAATCCAGAAATTAGTATCCCTAATCTGTTAAATCTTATAACTCAATTTGGTTTATTTTCGGGATATAGAATTAACTGGAAGAAGAGTGAGATTATGCCAATAATGGAACCTAATGTATACATATTGCAACAATCACCTTTTAAAATAGTGAATGAAAAATTTAAATACTTAGGAATCTATGTGACCAAGAAATATACTTCTTTATTTAAATCAAATTTCGTGCCTTTACTTAATAAATTGCATAAGAATATTCAATACTGGAAAACGCTTCCTATTTCAATGCTCGGTAAAATTAATGCAATTAAAACGATTTTCCTTCCTCAACTTCTATACCTCTTCCAATCAATTCCAATATACCTACCTAAAAATTTCTTTTAAAAAATTGACTCTATTGTAACAAGTTTTATTTGGAATTATAAGAATCACAGAATAAGTAAAAAAACACTTATGTAAATCTAAGACGAACGGAGGATTAGTCTTACCAAATTTCTTATTTTATTTCTGAGCAGTCAATGTCAAAAACTTACATTTCTGGTTGGAAGATATGGATCAACAACCAGACTGGTTAAAGATGGAAAAGGAGGACTGTCTGCCATTTGAAATTGGTCCGATTCTCCTATCCCCTACAAAATTGAACAAAAAGATCTATAGTGAAAATCCAATAATACATAGCGGTATTCGAATTTGGAAACAAATAAAAAAAACATTAAAATTGGATAATTTATCACTTTTGCTCCCTATTGCAAATAACCCTTCATTTAAGCCTACAATATTGGATAAAGGCTTCACACAATGGAAAAACTATGGAATTAAAAAGATGGGACATCTTTATAGAAATGGTATGTTTCTCTCGTTTCTGGAGGTACAACAGAATTATGGATTACATTCAAATATTTTTTTTAGATATTTACAATTGAAAGATTATGTTAAATCACATACACAAGTATACAGAATTAGAGAGCCAGAGATTCTAGATGAATGTTTGAATAAACATCCCAACACAGTCAAATTAATATCATATATTTACAATATTCTGTTAGATAGTGAGAATCCGTCGACGGAATCACATAGACAAGCATGGGAAAATGAATTAGTTCAACCCATAACGAAAGATATTTGGGATGAAAGCCTACAAACATATACATCAATGTTCGTTAAACGCCAGACATTCTTTAACACAATTTAAAATATTATATAGATTGTATTATTCTAAAACAAAATTAAACAGAATTTTTCCTAATATCTCTCCTATCTGCGATAAATGTCAATATTCTGAGGCTAATTTAACCCGTACCTTTGTAAATTGCATAAAAATTAAAACATTTTGGGTGGATATTTTTAAAATTATTTCCGTAGTGGTTAATAGTCAACTGGATAACGATCCTAAATTAATAATATTGGGCATATCTGAACAATACCTAAAACTGACAATAAACCAAAGAAATTTCCTGGATTATAGTATAATAACTGGGAAAAAACTAATATTACAATTTTGGAAAAACCCTGCATCCCCTACAATTAAAATGTGGATTATGGAGATCTCGGAGACCTTAAATCTGGAAAAAATTAGATTTGTCTTAATCGACAAACCTGAATTATTTATTAGAATATGGTCCCCGTTCATAGATTATTTGAAGGGGTAGAATGGGCCGGCGCTGAGGCTCGACGGAAGCTTGAACCCAGGACTAGACGAATAGTTTTGTTTTCTGTACCTACGGACCTATCTCCTAAGTTGTATTATAAAATTTAAAAAAAAAAAAAACAACAAAAAAACTGTCAGCGACAGTTGGCTTGTCGTGGGTTTTATCGCCAGGATGACGTAGGTTGTTGCCGGTGCTGACTTTGGTGAATTCCATTGGTGACTACCTATGCCAACCTACTTCAACCGGCGACAGGTACCGGCAACTGAATTGTCTTCAGTTGTCTTCAGTTGTCACAGACAGGGTCGTACCTTGTCGTAGCTTGTTGCGGTGTGATCGTAGGTGGACGTTCCAATGGGTTGACAGTTGTCGGTAGCTTGCCGTCGCTTGACGTCAACTAGGTGGTAGGTTGTTGTAGACATTGTTGTAGGGGGGTCCAGTTGCCGTTTACTTGGCGACCTGCTATTACGATGACAGTCGCCGAAAAAAATCACCTAAGTGGGACTGGCCCATAACTCAGCGGGACAGGTGGCATCTTTGGAGAGAAGGAATGGATGACGTTTCGGGTCGAGACACTTTTTCTACAGATGAAAATCTTGCTTGCAGCAGCATCTGAGGCGCGTAGACTCAGACCCACACACAAAAATATAAACCACACCTAAATGACACAAAGATTGTACAAGATAAGCTAAAAGAAAAAAAAGACTGTATAAAATTCTGAACATTCGTGCAAAAACACAATTAGATAAAAATCAAGTCTGCAAGAGAGACTGCAGAGGATTTTGTTATGCTCTTTAGTACAGATGTGCACAAAATCTTGTACATATTACATCAGAAAGACACCTGGACCATTGAATATATCGATGGGTTAACAGATGACATGTTTCTCTGATTCCATATAAATGTAGAAAGGTAAACTACAATGTAACTGATATACACACATCCTTATATATAGAATGGGGTGGGGGGATTGCAACCTTCACGTGGTCCACCCTGTTTTGATGAATAAAATCAACCTGGCGTGCACGATCAAATAAGATCAAATAGAACAAGTTGTTCTACAACTTTAGGCTGTGCACGCCATACGCAAGAAGAAGATATATAGAATAAGTCCAAGGGCGTAGGAAGGAACTGCAGATGTTGGATTAAATTGAAGATAGACACAAAATGCTGGGGTAATTCAGCGGGATGGGTAGCATCTCTGGAGGGAAGGAATGGGTGACGTTTCGGGTCGAGACCCATTCACCCATTCCTTCTCTCCAGAGATGCTGCCTGTCCTGCTGATTTACCCCAGTATTTTTGCATCTATAAATCCAAGTGTTCCTAGTTTAGCTAAAACAAATGTTATAAGAATCCGAGCATCGTTACAATGTCATTAGCAGCATATGTTCATGTTCTCCACTCTGTTGAAAGATGGAGGTGATCTATTGACTGCGTTAGACAGCCCAGGGTAGAAATATCCTTCATCGGCTGGCGGAACTCAGTGAGTCAGGCAGCATCAGACTGAAGAAGAGTCATAGAGTGATACAGTGTGGAAACATTCCCTTCAGCCCAACTTGCCCACACCGGACAACATGTCCCAGCTACACTAGCCCCACCTGCCAGCATTAGGTCCATATCCATCCAAACCTGTCCTATCCATGTACCCGTCTAACTGTTTCTTGAATGTTGCGTTTGTCCCTGCCTCAACTACCTCCATACTCGTTCCATGAGGCCCACAGGAGCCGTTGGAAGAGGAGGAGGGGGAGGAGCGACACCCGACCGGTAAGGTTAAAAATCAAGCGCGGGGCTTGTTTTTTCAGAGGCCCACAGGAGCCGTTGGAAGAGGAGGAGGGGGAGGAGCGACACCCGACCGGTAAGGTTAAAATCAAGCGCGGGGATTGTTTTTACCTAAATCCATAACGTTCCATTTGGAGAAGTGGGTTTTTTTGAGGAAGCCGCTGATTGGTGGGAAGTGGACTAGGGAAAGCAGCTGATTTACAGTCAGATTCCAGCAGTTTGTTGTGTACTTTGTATTGTGTTGATATTGTATCCTGTGTAAGGGGGCAGTATGAAGGCAAGGGCAGTGTACTGTTCTGGATGTCAGATGTGGGAGGTCAGGGAATCTGATAGCCCTCCAGACATCCACATCTGCGCCAGGTGTGTTGAGATGGGGCTCCTAAAGGACTGTGTTAGGAACTTGGAGCAGCAGCTCGATGACCTCCGTCTGGTCAGGGAGAGTGAGGAGGTCATAGAGAGGAGCTACAGGGAGGTAGTCACTCCCAGACCACAGGAGGCAGACAAGTGGGTCACAGTTAGGAAGGGCAAGGGGCAGAGGCGGGGGCTAGAGAGTACCCCTGTGACCGTACACCTGGAAAATAGGTACTCGGGTTTGAGTACGATTGGAGGGGACAGTCTAGCTGGGGGCAGCAACAGCGGCCGGGCCTCCGGCACAGGGACCGGCCCTGATGCTCAGAAGGGTAGCAAAAAGAGGAGGGCAATTGTAATAGGGGACTCTATAGTTAGGGGGTCGGATAGGCGATTCTGTGGACGCAGTCGGGAGACCCGGATGGTAGTTTGCCTCCCTGGTGCCAGGGTCTCGCATGTGTCAGAACGTGTCCAAAAGATTCTGATAAGGGAGGGAGAGGAGCCTGATGTTGTGGTACACATAGGTACCAATGACATAGGCAGAAAAAGTGACGAGGTCCTGAAGGGAGAATTTAGGGAGTTGGGGGAAAGTTAAGGAGAAGGACCAAAAGGGTAACGATTTCAGGATTACTGCCTGTGCCGCGTGACAGTGAGAGTAGGAATGAAATGAGGTGGAGGATAAATGCGTGGCTGAGGGACTGGTGCAGTGGGCAGCGATTCAGGTTTCTTGATCACTGGGACCTCTTTTGGGGAAGGCATGATCTGTACACAAAGGACGGGTTGCACTTGAACCCGAGGGGGACCAATATCCTGGCAGGGAGATTTGCAAAGGCTACTGGGGAGACTTTAAACTAGAAAGGCTGGGGGGAGGGACTCGGGTAGTGGGGGCTAGGGGTCAGGGTGTGGGGCAAGAGGCAGAGAAGGGAAGCACTCGGACCCAAAATGTAGGCGAGAAAGATGAAAAAGATAATAGACAGAGAATAAGGGATGGTGGGTTTCTAAAATGTGTATATTTTAATGCTAGGAGCATTGTAAGTAAGGTGGATGAACTTAGAGCCTGGATTGACACCTGGAAATATGATGTTGTGGCAATCAGTGAAACATGGTTGCAGGAGGGCTGTGATTGGAAACTAAATATTCCAGGATTTCGTTGCTTCAGGTGTGATAGAATGGAGGGACCAGAGGGGGAGGTGTTGCATTGCTTGTCAGAGAAGATATTACAGCAGTGCTTTGGCAGGATAGATTAGAGGGCTCGTCTAGGGAGGCTATTTGGGTGGAACTGAGAAGTGGGAACGGTGTAGCAACACTTTTAGGGGTGTATTATAGACCGCCAAATGGGGAGCGAGAATTGGAAGAGCAAATATGTAAGGAAATAGCAGATATTAGTAGTAAGCACAAGGTAGTGATTGTGGGAGATTTCAATTTTCCAAAAATAGACTGGGAAACACATTCTGTAAATGGGCTGGATGGTTTGGAGTTTGTGAAATGTGTGCAGGATAGTTTTTTGCAGCAGTACATAGAGGTATCGACCAGAGAAGGGGCAGT
Organism: Okamejei kenojei; assembly: GCA_035221665.1. NCBI lineage: Eukaryota > Metazoa > Chordata > Chondrichthyes > Rajiformes > Rajidae > Okamejei > Okamejei kenojei. Next base: position 5,597,662 of record CM069153.1, read on the forward strand.
GCTGGACCTCCTGTTAGGAAATGAGGCAGGTCAGGTGACGGAGGTATGCGTTGGTGAGCACTTCGGGACCAGTGATCACAATACCATTAGTTTCAATATAATTATGGAGAGAGTCAGAACTGGACCTAGGGTGGAGATTTTTGATTGGAGAAAGGCTAACTTTGAGGGAATGCGTAAGGATTTTAAAGGAGTGAATTGGGACACTTTGTTTCATGGGAAGGATGTAGAAGAGAAATGGAGGACATTTAAAGGGGAAATTTTAAGAGTACAGAATCTTTATGTCCCTGTTAGGTTGAAAGGAAAGAGTAAAAATTGGAAAGAGCCATGGTTTTCAAGGGAAATAAGTCTCCAGGTCCTGACAGGATATTCCCTAGGACATTGAGGGAAGTTAGTGTAGAAATAGCAGGAGCTATGACAGAAATATTTCAAATGTCATTAGAAACGGGAATAGTGCCGGAGGATTGGCGTACTGCGCATGTTGTTCCATTGTTTAAAAAAGGTTCCAAGAATAAACCTAGCAATTATAGACCTATTAGTTTGACGTCAGTGGTGGGCAAATTAATGGAAAGGATACTTAGAGATAATATATATAAGCATCTGGATAAACAGGGTCTGATCAGGAACAGTCAACATGGATTTGTGCCTGCAAGGTCATGTTTGACAAACCTTCTTGAATTTTTTGAAGCGGTAACTAGGGAAATTGATGAGGGTAAAGCAGTGGATGTTGTCTATATGGATTTCAGTAAGGCCTTTGACAAGGTTCCCCATGGAAGGTTGGTTAAGAAGGTTCAATCTTTGGGTGTTAATGGCGGAGTAGCAAGATGGATTCAACAGTGGCTGAATGGGAGATGTCAGAGAGTAATGGTGGATGGCTGTTTGTCAGGTTGGAAGCCGGTGACCAGTGGGGTGCCTCAGGGATCTGTGTTGGGTCCACTGTTGTTTGTCATGTACATCAATGATCTGGATGATGGGGTGGAAAATTGGATAAGTAAGTATGCAGATGATACTAAGATAGGTGGTGTTGTGGATAATGAAGTAGATTTTCAAAGTCTACAGAGAGATTTGGGCCATTTGGAAAAGTGGGCTGAAAGATGGCAGATGGAGTTTAATGCTGTTAAGTGTGAAGTGCTACATCTTGGCAGGACAAATCAAAATAGGAAGTACATGGTAAATGGTAGGGAATTGAGGAATGCTGTGGAACAGAGGGATCTAGGAATAACTGTGCATAGTTCCCTGAAGGTGGAATCGCATGTAGATAGGGTGGTAAAGACAGCCTTTGGTGTGCTGGCCTTTATAAATCAGAGCATTGAGTATAGGAGTAGGGAAGTAATGTTAAAATTGTACAAGGCATTGGTAAGACCAATTCTGGAGTATGGTGTACAATTTTGGTCGCCTAGTTATAGGAAGGATGTCAACAAAATAGAGAGAGTACAGAGGAGATTTACTAGAATGTTGCCAGGGTTCCAGCAACTATGTTACAGAGAAAGGTTGAACAAGTTAGGTCTTTATTCTTTGGAGCGCAGAAGGTTAAGGGGGGACTTGATTGAGGTCTTTAAAATGATGAAAGGGATAGACAGAGTTGACGTGGATACGTTTTTCCCATTGAGGGTAGGGAAGATTCAAACAAGAGGGCATGACATGAGAATTAAGGGACAGAAGTTTAGGGGATAACGTGAGGGGGAACTTCTTTACTCAGAGGGTGGTGGCTGTGTGGAATGAGCTTCCAGCAGAAGTGGTGGAGGCAGGATCGATTTTAACATTTAAAAGTAAAGTGGATAGGTATATGGACGTGAAGGGAATGGAGGGGTATGGTCTGAGTGCAGGTAGATGGGACTAGGGGAAAACAAATGGTCGGCACGGACTGGAAGGGCCGAGAGGGCCTGTTTCCGTGCTGTAATTGTTATATGGTTATATGGTTGTTATATGGTTACTCCCACCACCCTTCACAACTGTGTGAAAATGTTACCCCTCAGATTCCTATTAAAACTTTTTCCCTTCACAAATCTATTCACCTACTCTGGGCAAGAGACTCTGTGAGTCTACCTGATCTATTCCTCTCATGATCTTATACACCTCTATAAGTTCACCCCTTATCCTCCTGCGCTCCAAGGAATAGGGACCCAGCCTACTCAACCTCTCCCTGTGCTCGGACCCTCTAATCCTGGCAGCATCCTCGTTAATCTTCTCTGCACCCTTTCCTGCTGGACAACATCTTCCCTATAACATGGTGCCCAGAACTGAACACAATACTCTAAGTGAGGCCTCACCAACGACTTATAGAGCTGTGACATGACCTCCCGACCCTAAATCCATTTCCCTCCACAAATGCTGCCTGACCGGCTGAGTTCCTCCAGCAGTCGGATGTTTTCCTCAGGATTCCAGCATCTGCAGTTCCTTGTGTGTCTCTTTTTTCTCATCCTTCAACACACACAGTATTGTTTTCTGGCTGAAATAACAAAGATGCCTTTGAGGATCATGCGTCTGATCTTAAGCAGCAGAAGATGCTGGAAATACCTGACTGGTCAGAATGGAGACAGAAACAGAATCAACACTTCAGGTTCTTGACCTATCATCTGATGAAACGTCGACTCTCTTTATCTCTCCACAGATGCTGACTAATTTGATGAGCGTTTCAGAAGGTGGACATAAAAAGCTGGAGTAACTCAGCGAGACAGGCAACATCTCTGGAGAGAAGGAATGGGTGACGTTTCGGGTCTTCAGACTGAATCGGGGAGGAGGAGATACAGAGATAAGGAAAAGTAAGGTGTGAAAACAAGACAAAGAGGATGTTGATCATGGACAATGTAGAATAGAGTGTTAAAGAAGGAACTGCAGATGCTGGAGAATCGAGGGTACACAAAAGGCTGGAGAAACTCAGCGGGTGCAGCAGGATCTAAGGAGCGAAGGAGATAGGCGACGTTTCGGGTCGAGACCCTTCTTCAGACTGGTCAGGGATCAGGGAAACGAGAGACACAGACGGTGATGTGGAGAGACAAAGAACAATGAATGAAAGATATGCAAAAAAATATTGATGATAAAGGGAACAAGCCATTGTAAGCTGTTTGTGGTGTGAAAATATAGAATAGACCATTGTTAGCTAGGAGAATGTAACAACAAACCAAACAGATAAAATGTAAACGAGGACAGTTAGACTAGTCGGAGAACTGGGAAGGGTGAGGGATGGAGAGAGAGGGAAAGCAAGTTAGAGAAGTCAATGTTCATACCGCTGGGGTGTAAGCTGCCCAAGCGAAATATGAGGTGCTGTTCCTCCAATCTGCACTGGGCCTCACTCTGACAATGGAGGAGGCAGAGGACAGAAAGGTCAGTGTGGGCTGTACACAAAATGCTGGTGAAACTCAGCGGGTGCGGCAGCATGCATGGTGCGAAGGAGATAGGTAACGTTCCGGGCCGAAACCCTTCTTCAGACTGATGGGGGGAGGCGGGGGGAAGAAAGGAAAAAGGAGGAGGAGGAGCCCGAGGGCTGAGGGAGAGGTGGGAAGGGGAGGAGACAGCAAGGGTCAACAGAATTGTGAGAATTCAATGTTCATGCCAAGAGGATGCAGACTCCCCAAGCGGAATATGAGGTGCTGCTCCTCCAATTTGCGGTGTTGCTCACTCTGGCCGTGAAGGAGACCCAGGACAGAGAGGTCGGATACGGAATGGGAGGGGGAGTTGTAGTTCTGAGCCATCGGGAGGTCAGGTTGGTTATTGCGGACCGAGCTGAGGTGTTCGGCGAAACGATCGCCAAGCCTCCGCTTGGTCTCACCGATATAGATTGTGGGAATGGGAGCGGGAGTTAAACGGCTTATATATGCAATCGTACAATGCTGCTCGGGAGTTTGCTGTTTGCAAAGTGGCTGTTGACAAATACTTCAACTGGGGAGCTTCTAAAAAGAGATGTCAAAAAGGCAATAGATAAACAGAAAGTAGACAAAAATGCTGGTGAAACTCAGAGGGTGAGGCAGCACCTGGGGGGCGAAGAAATAGATGACGTTTCGGGTCCATACCCTTCTTCAGACTGATGTCGGGGGGGAGTCAGTGGGCTTACTACAAACCCACTGACTCCCGTGGCTATCTGGACTACACTTCTTCCCACCCTGCTTCCGGTAAGGACTCTATCCCCTACTCCCAATTCCCCCGTCTATGCCGAATCTGCACCCAGGATGAGGCGTTCCAAACCAGGGCATCGGAGATGTCCTCATTCTTTAGGGGACGGGGGTTCCCCTCTTCGACTATAGATGAGGCTCTCACCAGGGTCTCCTCTATATCCCGTAGCTCCGCTCCCACTCCCCATTCCCCCTACACGTAACAAGGACAGGGTCCCCCTTGTCTTCACCTTCCATCCTACCAGCTGTCGCAAGCAACAGATAATCCTCGAGCACCATAACCGACTTCATCAGCTCCGGCTCCTTACCCCCCCGAGCCTCCGACCTCATCGTTTCCCAGCCCTGCACGGCCCGATTTTACCTTCTCCCCAAAATCCACAAACCCGACTGCCCTGGCAGACCCATTGTCTCTGCCTGTTCGTGCCCCACCGAACACATTTCCACATACCTTGACGCCATCCTATCCCCCTTTGTTAAATCCCTCCCCACCTATGTTCAAGACACCTCAGACACTCTCCGTCGGCTCCGTGCATTCCATTCTCCAGGCCCCCATCCTCTCATCTTTACCATGGACGTCCAGTCACTCTACACCTCCATCCCCCACCAGGACGGTCTCAAAGCCCTCCGGTTCTTCCTCGACCAGAGGAGCAACCCATACCCGTCCACTGACACCCTCCTCCGCCTAGCGGAGTTGGTCCTTACCCTCAATAACTTCTCTTTCGATTCCTCCCATTTCCTCCAAACACAAGGCGTAGCTATGGGCACACGCATGGGCCCCAGCTACGCTTGCCTCGTTGTTGGGTACGTCGAACAATCCTTGTTCTCGGCGTACCAGGGCCCCATCCCCGACCTCTACCTCCGTTACATCGATGACTGCTTTGGTGTCACCTCCTGCACCCACACACAACTGACTGACTTCATCCATTTCACCACCAACTTCCATCCGGCACTCAAATACACTTGGACCATTTCCGACATTTCCCTACCATTCCTTGACCTCACAATCTCTATTGCAGGTGATACACTCCTGACCGACATCCACTACAAACCCACTGACTCCCACAGCTACCTGGACTACTCTTCCTCCCACCCTGCTTCCTGTAAGGACTCCATCCCCTATTCCCAATTCCTTCGTCTACGCCGCATCTGCTCCCAGGATGAGGTGTTCCACACCAGGTCATCACAAATGGCCTCACTCTTCAGAGAACGGGGATTCCCCTCCCCCACTATTGATGAGGCTCGCACCAGGGTCTCCTCCATACCCCGCAACACTGCCCTCTCTCCCCATTCCCCCACTCGCAAACAGGGCAGAGTCCCCCCTGGTCCTCACCTTTCACCCCACCAGCCGGCAAATACAACAGATAGTCCTCCGCCAGTTTCGCCACCTCCAACGTGACTCCTCCACTCGCCACATCTTCCCATCTCCCCCCCTGTCTGCCTTCCGCAAAGACCGCTCCCCCCGCAACTCCCTTGTCAATTCTTCCCTTCCCTCCCACTCTACCCCTTCCCCGGGCACTTTCCCTTGCAACCGCAAGAAATGCAACACTTGTCCCTTCACCTCCCCCCTCCACTCCTTTCAGGGACCCAAGCAGTCCTTCCAGGTCCGACAGAGGTTCACCTGCACCTCCTCCAACCTCATCTACTGCATCCGCTGCTCCAGATGCCAGATGATCTATATCGGTGAGACCAAGCGGAGGCTTGGCGATCGTTTCGCCGAACACCTCCGCTCGGTCCGCAAAAACCAACCCGACCTCCCGGTCGCTCAGCACTTCAACTCCCCCTCCCATTCCGTATCCGACCTCTCGGTCCTGGGCCTCCTCCATGGCCAGAGTGAGCAACACCGCAAGTTGGAGGAACAGCACCTCATATTCCGCTTGGGGAGTTTGCATCCTTTGGGCTTGAACATTGAATTTTCTCAATTCTGTTAACCCTTGCTGTCTCTTCCCCTTCCCCACCTCTCCCTCAGCCCTCGGGCCCTGGCATTCCCTCTCTCTCTATCTCCCTCCCCACCCTAGTCACACTAGCTTTTCATTTTCACACCACAAACAGCTTACAATGGCTTGTTCCCTTTATCATCGATACTTTTTTGCATATCTTTCATTCATTGTTCTTTATCTCTCCACATCACCGTCTATATCTCTCGTTTCCCTGATCCCTGACCAGTCTGAAGAAGGGTCTCGACCCGAAACGTCGCCTATCTCCTTCGCTCCTTAGATGCTGCTGCACCCGCTGAGTTTCTCCAGCTTTTTGTGTAACCCTCGATTCTCCAGCATCTGCAGTTTCTTCTTTAACACTTTGTCTACTCCACTGCGACATCTCCTCAAGGTATGCCTACTTTGAAGAAGTTCTCCTCCTCCCTACGGAGACAGTTTCACAACCTCCTCTCTAACTGCTCCCCCTCTGTGATACCACCTTCCCTCCAACTCTACGACCACATCCTCACCCAGACTCGATACCACAGCCACATCTGCTTCCTCGGGGCTTGCCTGCGCCTCCATCTCATACCCCGTGGATTCCAGCTCCAATTCCCTGCGTCCCAGTTTGGACCCCAGCCAGACTATCGGTACCGACGGGCTATCTGCCGCCACACTGTACAATTCTCCAACCGGGCACTAAGATCCACCCTGGTTGCCATGCGCCGACACCAGCAGGACCTCGCATTGACTCTCCCGAAACTTCGGGCCTCACTCACCCAGACCTGCAACAGACCCCAACTACACTACATCCTCCGGAAGATCCACCGCTTCAATCAACAATTCCTATCCCACCTTACCTCCACCAAGGACCTGAAATTAGCCCGCCTCCAGGCCGTTCCAGCCACCGACAATCCCCGACTCGACCGCCCGCAGGCCCCGGGCCCAAACTCTGGCCCGAGCCGCCGGCCTGAGTCCCCCGACGCCATCTTGTCCACGAGGAGCGCCTCCAGGACTCACCAGGACGCCGCCTTCACCGACCTCCACGCCGATGCTGCCGCCGACCTCCACCTGCCTACCGATGATGCCCAGCCCCGCTGCCTGCCCGGTAACTCTGTTTATCTCCCCCTCCCCGATTCCACCACCCATCACCAGCGCAACGCGACTGTCGAACCTCGCCGTCCCCCGGGACCACCTAACTCCATCGCCACACCGGGCCCATCCAGCATCGCCGTTGTACTGGGCCCGCCGAAGATCACAGCCGCCGCACCGGGCCCATCCAGCATCGCCAGTGTACTGGGCCCGCCGAAGACCACAGCCGCACCCGCCTCACCTTGCATCGCCGCCGGACCGGGGCTCCCCGAACATGGCCACCGCACCGCACCCCACTCATCTCGCCGCCTCACCGGTCGGACCGACCACCCGCCCACCGGGACCTCCAACGCATCGCCCGCTGCCCCCGACTCCACTGCCCGCGGACTCCTACCTTCGGGCCCGCCGACCCACGACTCTCCACCGCCCTCCAGCAGCCCGCAGCCGTCGCCTCACCTGCAGACTGGACTCTGCAGTGGGCCTGAAGCCTCCACGTTCCTAACTCCTCCCACCACACTGGGTCCTAGTGCCCGTCTCCCCAGCCCCAGTAACCTTAGTGGCTATTCCACTGGATCTTCCCCATTCCCCCCTACCATGTAACCCCTGCTCTTCCCCACCCACACCACAGCCCCCATACCCCCCCCACCCCCTGACCACCCTCCACCCCCCCACCACACAACGCTCCGTCCTCAGTGCACTCACCTGCCTTCCTCCGGCCACAACCCCCATCCTTGCCGCGTGTTCACCATCCCCCCGGACCTCCCCCTCTCCGACACCGAACGGTCTGTCCTCAGCAGAGGTCTCACCTTTGTCCCCCTCCGTCCCCACCTCAATGAGTTCCGCGCCCACCACGACTTGGAGCTCTTCTACCGTCGCCTCCGCCTCACAGCGTTCTTCCATGGGAAGAAGTCCTCGCCCCCCACTGATGATCCCTTTTCCTGTCTCCAACGTACCCCCTCCACCTGGACCCCCCCTCGTAGCCTTCCGGCTCTAGAACTATTTATCCAGAACTGCCGTCGGGACATCAACCGCCTCGACTTCTCCACTCCCCTGTCTCACTCCAATCTCTCCACCCCCGAACGTACTGCCATCGACTCACTCCGTAACAACCCAGACTGGGTTATCAAACCCGCCGACAAGGGAGTGTTAGTCTGGCGCGTCGATCTCTACAAAGCGGAGGCCATGCGTCAACTCTTGGACACTTCCTCCTACTACCGACCCCTGGACCATGACCCCACTGACGAACACCAGGCCACCATCTCGAGCACCATAACCGACTTCAAACATACCTTCTCCCCAAAATCCACAAACCCGACTGCCCTGGCAGACCCATTGTCTCTGCCTGTTCGTGCCCCACCGAACACATTTCCACATACCTTGACGCCATCCTATCCCCCTTTGTTAAATCCCTCCCCACCTATGTTCAAGACACCTCAGACACTCTCCGTCGGCTCCGTGCATTCCATTCTCCAGGCCCCCATCCTCTCATCTTCACCATGGACGTCCAGTCACTCTACACCTCCATCCCCCACCAGGACGGTCTCAAAGTCCTCCGGTTCTTCCTCGACCAGAGGAGCAACCCATACCCGTCCACTGACACCCTCCTCCGCCTAGCGGAGTTGGTCCTTACCCTCAATAACTTCTCTTTCGATTCCTCCCATTTCCTCCAAACACAAGGCGTAGCTATGGGCACACGCATGGGCCCCAGCTACGCTTGCCTCTTTGTTGGGTACGTCGAACAATCCTTGTTCTCGGCGTACCAGGGCCCCATCCCCGACCTCTACCTCCGTTACATCGATGACTGCTTTGGTGTCACCTCCTGCACCCACACACAACTGACTGACTTCATTCATTTCACCACCAACTTCCATCCGGCACTCAAATACACTTGGACCATTTCCGACATTTCCCTACCATTCCTTGACCTCACAATCTCTATTGCAGGTGATACGTTCCTGACCGACATCCACTACAAACCCACTGACTCCCACAGCTACCTGGACTACTCTTCCTCCCACCCTGCTTCCTGTAAGGACTCCATCCCCTATTCCCAATTCCTCCGTCTACGCCGCATCTGCTCCCAGGATGAGGCGTTTCACACCAGGTCATCACAAATGGCCTCATTCTTCAGAGAACGGGGATTCCCCTCCCCCACTATTGATGAGGCTCGCACCAGGGTCTCCTCCATACCCCGCAACACTGCCCTCTCTCTCCCATTCCCCCACTAGCAAACAGGGCAGAGTCCCCCTGGTCCTCACCTTTCACCCCCACCAGCCGGCAAATACAACAGATAGTCCTCCGCCAGTTTCGCCACCTCCAACGTGACCCCTCCACCCGCCACATCTTCCCATCTCCCCCCCTGTCTGCCTTCCGCAAAGACCGCTCCCCCCCGCGACTCCCTTGTCAATTCTTCCCTCCCCTCCCGCTCTACTCCTTCCCCGGGCACTTTCCCTTGCAACCGCAAGAAATGCAACACTTGTCCCTTCACCTCCCCCCTCCACTCCTTTCAGGGACCCAAGCAGTCCTTCCAGGTCCGACAGAGGTTCACCTGCACCTCCTCCAACCTCATCTACCGCATCCGCTGCTCCAGATGCCAGATGATCTATATCGGTGAGACCAAGCGGAGGCTTGGCGATCGTTTCGCCGAACACCTCCGCTTGGTCCGCAAAAACCAACCCGACCTCCCGGTCGCTCAGCACTTCAACTCCCCCTCCCATTCCGTATCCGACCTCTCGGTCCTGGGCCTCCTCCATGGCCAGAGTGAGCAACACCGCAAGTTGGAGGAACAGCACCTCATATTCCGCTTGGGGAGTTTGCATCCTTTGGGCTTGAACATTGAATTTTCTCAATTCTGTTAACCCTTGCTGTCTCCTCCCCTTCCCACCTCTCCCTCAGCCCTCGGGCCCTGGCATTCCCTCTATCTCTATCTCCCTCCCCCACCCTAGTCGCACTAGCTTCTCATTTTCACACCACAAACAGCTTACAATGGCTTGTTCCCTTTATCATCGATACTTTTTTGCATATCTTTCATTCATTGTTCTTTATCTCTCACATCACCGTCTATATCTCTCGTTTCCCTGATCCCTGACCAGTCTGAAGAAGGGTCTCGACCCGAAACGTCGCCTATCTCCTTCGCTCCTTAGATGCTGCTGCACCCGCTGAGTTTCTCCAGCTTTTTGTGTAACCCCCCCAGATAATCCTCCGACATTTTCACCATCTCCAACGTGATCCCACCACTGACCACATCTTCGCATCTCTTCTGCTTTCTGCAGAGACCGCTCCCTCCGTAACTCCCTGGTCAATTCGTCCCTTCCCACCCAAACTACCCCCTCCCTGGTACTTTCCCTTGCAACCACAGGAAATGCTACACTTGTTCATTTACCTCCCCCATTGACACCATCCAAGGACCCAATCAGTCTTTCCAGGTGAGGCAGAGGTTCACCTGCACCTCCTCCAACCTCATCTATTGCATCCGCTGTTCCAGGTGTCAACTGCCCTACATCGGTGAGACCAATCGCAGACTTCGCCCAACACCTCCGCTCAGTTCACAATAACCAACCTGATCTCCCGGTGGCTCAGCACTTCAACTCTCCTTCCCATTCCGAATCCGACCTTTCTGTCCTGGGCCTCCTCCATTGTCAGAGTGAGTCCCACCGCAAATTGGAGGAACAGCACCTCATATTTCGCTTGGGTAGCGTACACCCCAGCGGTATGAACATTGACTTCTCCAATTTCAGGTAGTCCCTGCTTTCTCCCTCCTTCCCATCTCCTTCCCAGCTCTCCCACAGCCCACTGTCTCCGCCTCTTCCTGTCTTCCCCCCTCCCCCCACATCAGTCTGAAGAAGGATCTTGACCCGAAACGTCACCTATTCCTGCGCTCCATAGATGTTGCCTCATCTGCTGATTTTCTCCAGCTTTTTTGTCTTCCTTCGATTTTTCTAGCATCTGCAGTTCTTTCGTAAACATAAATATACAGAAATATTTTTTTTTTCTCTGAGCAACTTGAGATTTGAACTCGTCCCTGGCGAATAATAATAGAGCTAATAGGACTTGATGTTTAAATCCCTGTAATAAGTCGGCACTCTTGCTATTTGCAGTGGGATTGGAGCGGTGAAGGGTAGGGTAGATACGTCATTGGGGTCATCAGGTGGGCACCCTCCTTCTTTGACGTTTCATTGATAAGCCCACAACACCTCCAGAGGGCTCAACGGTGATACCTGACGTCCTAGTTACACCCCCCTCAATTCCATACCCTCCTGTCTTCATCTTGCAGCCCAATTGTTGTCTCTCCTTTTGATCCAAATCCAATTGCTGCTTTTTTTCTGCAGAATTTGATAATGATTTGTTGGAGGGAGCGACCCCTCACCCCCATTTTCTTTAATAGCCTGGTCATAGGTGTAGCAACAAATCCCCTGCATATTACTTCGACAGGGAAAATCCCGGTCTTCCAGCCATTCTGGGAAGCTTCAGTTGCCAGTTCAGAGTACTTGGTCTTTTTCCTCTCATAAGCTTCTTCAACACCATCTTCCCATGGAACTGTCAATTCCACAACGTATGCCAACTTTTCTGTTGTGGACCACGGGACCATGTCTGGCCGGAGTGTTGTAGCCACAATGTCTGGGGGATACACAAGCCTTTTTTCTCAGTCCACTTCCATTTTCCATTCCCGAGCAGGCTGCAGATTGCTTGCATCCGTTGATGTTATCTGGTGCTCTGGAGGTTGGCCTGCTGGTACAAATGTTGTGAAATAGACATTTCCTGCCGATGTTGGTGGGGGAAGCATTTGTGATCGTTTGCCTCTGTTCAAGGGTTGATGTCAGCTGTCTAAGAACTTGGTTCTTATACCATCACGGGTCTTCCTCAGCTTTATTTAACCTTAAGTAGTAGGTCAAGTGGAAACTGTGCTTGTTCTTCTAATTCTAAGAATCCCTTCAGCTGGACAGATATGGTATATTCCTGTTTTGTTTGATAATCTACTTTGCTTCCTTAAAGGCACATTTATCAATCTCATTTTGAACCCTGCGACAAACTCTTGGCAGCTTGAAAAACATTTCCTCTTGCAAAGCTCTGCGAAGAACATGTCGAAAACCACCATCCTGTTTTTCACCCAGCTGCTATGTAAGTTAAATACTATTTTATTGTTTCAAAAAGTTGAACATGTGAAATTTACTCCGTGGACTGCACATAATATTAGAAATCCTATTGCAGAAGATATTTAGAATATCTTAATACAGTGGAAAAATATAAAAATTGTTCCTTCTCCATGTTTGACATTGAGTAAAACAACATGGTTCCTGTAATTTATACAACAGATACAGGATATACACAACGTTGTGTTATATCATTCTGAACATGGACTTTTAACTGAGCGGTTGCAAGGATTTAGTTAAAAGTCTCTGTTCTGAATTATATTAGACAAATAAATCCCTCGAAATAAATAAAATTCTGCAAATAACTTGGAACTGAAAATATTAACTCATGTCTTCTCATATCATAGTACTTAGTTCTGCTATTCTCACAAAACACAGTGAATGATTGAAGTGTATAAACTCACGAGAGGTTCAGATAAAGTGGGCAGGAGGATCCTATGTCCTTTGACAGAGAGACAAAATCCACGGACACAAATGTAATTGTCAGAAGGGAGGTAGCAAGACATGGAATCATTTTTTCAACTGGCGGGTGGTAGGGACGTGGAACACACTGGCTTAAGGCAAAATCGTGGTGCAAATGCTTGTCACATTTAAACAGTATGGATGCATGCTTGAAGAGCAGTGACTTTGAAGGTCCGGACTTTGTGCTGAAAATTGACGGTCATGGACTTTTTCAACCAACGAAGACATAATAGACTAAATGGCTTCCTCGCACACTCTCAAAGACTCTATAAGGCATGATTAATTATCGCTATTCCCTGCATTTTGAACTGACGTGAACACACATCTGAATTGTCTGAACAATATTATCTTTTCGTTATTTCAGGTGGGATTGGGCATTTCCAAACAGGTAAGAACTGTTTTCAATTAATTCTTAAATCTCTCCATGTGAGACAAACAAAAAGAACTGCTTAACTTCAGAAATCGTGGCGTTGATAGGGAAGTGTTTAAACTCCACTTTCAATCAATGTTGGTGGCAGAAGGAAACTTCTCGTGGATCCCACAACCTAAAATTGTTACTCCGATCCATTGATTAAATAGACACAAGTAGCTGGAGTAACTCAGCGAGACAGACCCGAAACATCACCCATTCCTTCTCTAGAGATGCTGCCTGTCCCGCTGAGTTACTCCAACTTTTTGTGCCTATCTTTGTGTTAAACCAGCATCTGCAGTTCCTTCCTACACGCTCCGATCCATTAGATCAACAAATTAATTACAACATTGGAGCAATGATCACATTGACAGAAAAACAATGTAAACTAAAGTGGGGAGAGATGACAAACTGCAGGCAATTCACACAAAGCCCAGATCTGGCTTTTTTTGTACCTAAAGAGCACTGTGGAGATCTGCTTCTTCTTTTCATGTTCATCTTGTTACAAATGTTGACATTGCTGTCATTGTCCGTCCTGAAAAGGACGCAAGGTTCCGGCGACAATCAGTGGAAGCCATCACTTGTTGCAATAGGTGACGGTGGTAGCAGAATTAGCTCGGGATACTTCCAGTTTCCAGCTCCGCGACATGGACGCTTCTGCTATGGTGTCAATGTGGAAATTTGAACACTTTATGGAAAACATTGTTGTTTTTTTTTATCTATTGGAATATATTTTTCCATCAACTAACAATGTGCCACAGTCAATATTTGACATAAATTAAATATAGGTTAAATAAGCCGAAAAGCGTTTTACAAATCTCTCTCTCTCTCTCTCTGATATGAGTTTAAGTTGTGTACTGATCCGGTCACTCATTTCTGACAGCAGATCAAACTCCTGACACCTTCTGGTGATTGCTCACGCCACAATCCCTCTGATTCCGTGAGTCAAGTCAAGTCAAGTCACTTTTATTTCTATAGCACATTTAAAAAACAACTCTCGTTGGCCAAAGTGCTTTACATTGGTGGAGGTACTAACGTTATACAACATTGGTTCATAGATTAAGTACATACATAAATACATACATATAGCCCTCCCTCAGAAGACTTCAAGAAAGGCTTGAGGGTAAAGATGAGTTTTAAGTCTCGACTTAATGGAGTCGATGGGGGGGGCAGTTCTGATGGGAAGAGGGATGCTGTTCCACAGTCTAGGAGCTGCAACCGCAAAGGCGCGGTCGCCCCTGAGCTTATGCCTAGACTGTGGGATGTTCAGTGAGGACTTTCTTTCAAAACTTTCCTTCAGTTGTCTCCCCAACATCCCCAGTAATCTCAATAGACACTCAGCGCAGGAGTAGGCCATTCGGCCCCTCGAGCCAGCACCGCCATTCAATTTGATCATGGCTGATCATCCACAATCAGTACTAAGTCAGTCTAAGGTTCACATTACCTCCCCCACTCCTGTGTCTTTGAGAATGTAGGAATTCACCTTAAACTATCTTTGCCTCGCTTTTGTCAGTCTTACATTTTGCCTTAATACAATTTCAGTAGATCGCATATCTACAATTAAATTGCAGTTGATGCATGAATATATATTAATTCCACGTATGACTGAAACATTTTTAACTTGTTTGTCTTTTATCCATGATTTAAACAGTTCACGGTCATCATGGAAACTTCATGCAGTCTGACAATGACCATTATGATACAAAGATGTTTACGTGGGAAAATACTGGGTTTATGGGCATATAGAAAAGCAGATTTATAGGATTTAAATCAAGAATAAGTTGATCATCTGTGGAATTCTTTGCCACAGAAGGCTGTGGAGGCCAAGACAATGAATGTTATTAAGGCAGAGATAGATAGATAGATTCTTGATTGATATGGGTGTCAGGGGTTATGGGGAGAAAGTAGGAGAATGGGGTTAGGAGGGAGAGATAGATCAGCCATGATTGAATGGTGGAGTAGACTTGATGGGCTGAATGGGCTAATTCTGCTTCTATCACGTATGATCTTATGATCATTAACATTTCCAAAGACCTAGATGAATCCAGTGTGTTGGAGTCGAGGATATTACAGGGTTTTGTGAATAACAGGGTTTCACAAAGAGCAGAGAGCCTGTGACGTCCAGAGAATTGTGAAGCCGAGCTTGAAAATGCTGAAGGGGGAGGGGAGAGGAATATGGTGTCTGGGAGTGGAATCTTGTTGGAGCTGGTCGAAATTGCAAAAGATGATTTGTTGAAGTCTGAGGCAAGTGAGGAACACTTTCCTTGCACTGTCTGGAAAAGTGGGTGTGTGCACGATCTTTGACGAAAGTTGTCTGCAGCTGCACTGAATGCAGTCCATGACAATGTTGAGATAGACTGAGTCGGTTTTGTTGCTGGGAGAGGTGAAGACCATGCAAGCTCGGAAATCGCAGAATGCAATGGAGATACATTAATATACATAAAGATATACATAAAATATTCAGAATTAAAGGGCGCTCTTTTAGAAAGTAGGTGAGGAGGAACTTCTTTAGTCAGAGGAGAGTTAATCTGTGGAACTCATTGCCACAGTCAGTGGATATTTTTAAGGAAGAGATAGTCAAACTCTTGATTAGAACGGGTGTCAAGGGTTATGAGTAGAAGGCAGGAAAATGGGATTAGGAGGCAGCGATCAGCCAGTGGACTCGGGCCGAATGGCCTAATTCTATTCCTATAAGTTGTGAACTGGTGAACTAGTATCGGAATGAGCACTTTAGTCATAACATGCCAAACGTCTGTCCAAGAGCTAGAAGGTGAGATTAATATAAAGTCCATTTTGACCAGCATTGAAATGGTTAATGGAATGATCCAGTCTGTATCATCCCTGGGGGCAGGGAAAAGGAAATCTATGTAGAAACAAGGAACTGCAGTTGTTGGTTTACCAAGGGAGGACACAAAACACTGGATTAACTCAGCAGACCAGGCAGCATCCTTGGAGAACATGGACATTTGATCTTTCAGGGTTGACCCTTTTTCAAACTGGAATGGAAATCTATGCTTGGTCTGTATTTCTAGAATGTTTTTGCATTACTAGTTTGGAGATACAGCTTGGAAACAGGCCCTTCGGCCCACCCAGTCCACAACGACCATCGATCACCCTTTCACACTAGTTCCATGTTATCCCACTTTCTCATCCACTCCCTACATGCTAGGGGCAATTTACAGAGGGCCAATTAACCTACAAACCCGCACGTCTTTGGGATGTGGGAGGAAACCGGAGCACCCGGAGGAAACCCACGCGGTCACATGGGGGAACGTACAAACTCCACGCAGACGGCCGCCGCGGTCACGATCGACCCCGGGTCTCTGCGCTATGAGGCAGCAGCTCTACCCGCTGCTCCACCGTGCACATTATGTAGAATCAAAACTAATTTTCTGTTTTTTGTTCTCACAGATGTGATGATACACAAGATACAGATAGAATCTGACCCCGAGGTATCAGCACAAGCGGGAAGCTCCATTACTCTGACATGTTCAGTTAGTATCGTGGCAAAGCCTGGTCTCCCAAATCTAATTTCATACCGTTTCTATAAAGGATCACAAAAAAACCTCCTGCTGAATACCTCCATGGCTCCTGAGCAAAAATACTCTTTTACAATACAATCTGCTCGAGCAACACATACTGGATACTATGTCTGTGACGTGAAACTGGGAGATCAAACATCTACGAGCGAAAGTATATACATGGCTGTTACAGGTAATGTGAAACGTGAAACATATTACGTCGCCACTGAATAGTGTCATGGGATAATTTAACTCTATTTGGGTGAGCAGGTAAGGTGCAGGTTAGCTCCTCAGACAAAAAAAAATAATTTGACCTTGAGTCCAAAGTAGGGAGAGCAGATAAACAAAGCCCATGAGTTGGCGTAGACCATACCGTCCCTCATGCCTGTCCCAGCAGTCAACGTGATCATGGCTGATTTCGAGTTTGATGGAGGATGTTAGAGACCAAACTCCAATCTGTCAGATCTCAAGCAATGGATTATGGTCAGTCTGAAGAAGGGTTTCGGCCCGAAACGTTGCCTATTTCCTTCACTCCATAGATGCTGCTGCACCCTCTAAGTTTCTCCAGCACTTTTGTCTACTCTCAAGCAATGGAGACTGTAATACCAACATGAGGGAAGAGGATTAATAAATTCATAATCAGAATAGCATGGGATGTAACAAGAGGAAGCTGCAGTGGTAGAATCCTTCACACAGTCTTCCTCCTCTTCAAGGCCATCCTTCAAGAGGAAGCAATCTCTGAGCACTTGCTCGGATCATGCTCCAATTACATCTACATTCTCCTGCAAATCCCACTGCCACTGCTTTTCCATCATCCAATGCTGGCTATGGATATTATGTCAGTGTCAGCTGAGGCTCAAATGCTAAACTGCTGGCAATCTGAGTCAAAAGCGTTCACGTCGTAAGCCCATTCCAGGGACCTTTGTGCAAAAATGCCATCTGACACCTCGCCCAAGACAGCACTCCACTTTGAGAAATTAAACTGAAGTTGTGTCTGCTCGCTGAAATGAGAAGTCACATGCCCTATTTTGGAGAAGGGCAAGTTATCCTCAGGTGTCCCAAGTAATATTTACCCTTTAATCACATTGCTGTTTGAGAAAGCTTGGTGTACACAACTCCCTGGCTGTATTTCCTCCATTACTCCCCCCCCTTCTGTCGTGGGATAGATTGACTCCCCTTTGGTTCCAATGCAAATAGTTACTGCATCACTCTACTGGAAAGAGAATCGATCGGTAAAGTGCCACGTTGTGCTGCCAAGCAAATGATGTGTTGCCTAAAGTGACCCAACTACAAATAAATCCAGGGGTAGCATTGTTCACTGATGCAAGAACTGTCAAAGCAGCATTGTACGAGGAGAGATGATAAACTGCGAATGCGACAAGCTGAACAGGAACCAGGTGCAGAAAAACGCATTGGTTATGGTTTGCAAAAAGGATGTAGGCAGTCCCATGGCTGATCATGAATAGAGTAACATGTATTAACTAGAGAAGCAGCGGAGAGATCTTTGAGGTGCAAAATATATGCCATTAGTAAACAGTGCAAGTTAGTACAGCAGACGCTTTCTAAGGGCTGAATCGGTACGAGCCTGCTCTGCTCGCACGTGACAACATGACATACAGCGACAATTAAGAATGATACATAAAGCATTAAATATTAATAATAAAACATTATCGATTAAACATGTGAGTTAAATAAAATAGCAGAGCAAAAGGAGGCTACAGATGTTTGGTTAATGAGTAGAGCTACTACTCGTGGAAAAAAAGCTGTTTTTATGTCTGGCTGTGGCGGCTTTTGACAGTCCGGAGTCGCCTTCCAGAAGGAAGTGCTTCAAAGAGTTTGTGGCCAGTGTGAGAGACAATAGACAATAGATAATAGGTGCAGGAGTAGGTCATTCGGCCCTTCGAGCCGGCACCGCCATTCAATGTGGTCATGGCTGATCATCCCCAATCTGTACCCCGTGCCCCATATCCCCTGACTCCGCTATTTATAAGAGCCCTATCTAGCTCTCTCTTGAAAGTATCCAGAGAACCTGCCTCCACCGCCCTCTGAGGCAGAGAATTCCACAGACTCACCACTCTCTGTGAGAAAAAGTGTTTCCTCGTCTCCGTTCTAAATGGCTTAAGGGCCTGTCCCAGCAGCATGCAACTCCATGCGATGAGCGCGACCTAACGTGGTCGCTTGAGCCGTCCGGCGTCGCGGCGCCGGTCCCACTTCGATCACCGGAGCCGTGTGGAATTGTGCGGAGTTCGTCCCGACATCAATCGGGGCTCCGAAAAACTGACCATGTTCAAAAATTCCGCGCGGCAACGGCTTGTCGGCTCGCAGTCGCCTCGACGCATTACACACCGCCTCGACGTCGTGCCTCCGTGACCCTCTCTGTGTGTGCCTCTGTGCCCCTCTCTGTGTGTCCCTCTCTGTCCTGGCGAACTTACCTTTAAGACTTCGCTCCAAGTTCGCCTCACTTTGCGCCACTCACCAGACCTCCGCGTGGCCCCTGCTGCCGGTTTGGTCACGCTCTTCGCATGCAGGCGCACGCTGTTGGGAGCGGCCCTGTACAGGGATCACCCGACCTCCACGCGGCCCCCGCTTCTAGTTTGATCGCGCTCACCGCATGGAGTCGGATGCTGGTAGGACAGGCCCTTTACTCCTTATTCTTAAACTGTGGCCCCTGGTTCTTAACTCCCCCAACATCGGGAACATGTTTCCTGCCTCTAGTGTGTCCAATCCCTTAACAATCTTATATGTTTCAATGAGGTCTCCTCTCATCCTTCTAAACTCCAGAGTGTACAAGCCCAGCTCTCCATTCTCTCAGCGTATGACAGTCCTGCCATCCCGGGAATTAACCTTGTAAACCTACGCTGCATTCCCTCAATAGCAAGAATGTTTTTCCTCAAATTAGGGGACCAAAACTGCACACAATACTCCAGGTGTGGTCTCACTAGAGCTCTGTACAACTGCAGAAGGACCTCTTTGCTCCTATATTCAATTTCTCTTGTTATAAAGGCCAACATGCCATTCGCTTTCTTCACTGCCTGCTGTACCAGGCAGTGAAGGTCAGAGGGGTCAGAGATGATCTTACCCGCTCGCACCTGGCCCTTGCAGTGTACCGTTCATCAATGGAGGGAAGGTTGCAGCCAACAACCTTCTCAGCAGATCGGACGATTCGCTGCAGCCTCCGGGTGTTAATTATTTTAACTCTTTCATTTTTATACCAAAACTATAAAATCCTATGCTTTTTACTTTAGGACAAATACAAAGGCCTCGACTTACCATACAACCAATGAAGGTGATAGTGGGAAATGAAATTGAGTTGCGCTGTGATGCTGCTGAAGAAATTCCTCCTCTTGAGTTTACGTTCTACAAATATAAAAATGGAAAACCTTCCCCTGTGGGACAAAGAGAAACCGATACAAAGTTTGTAACACACACGCTTAAAGTTAAGGAAACAACAGATCAAGTCTATTGCTGTAAGGTCAAAGGAAAAAGCTTGTCGACAATCTCAAACTACAGTGAACCCGTCCGCATAACTGTGCAAGGTAGGTTAACCGGCACAATCACATACCTGCAAATTATAGATATAGTCACAATGTCGTGCAACAAGGTTTGAGGTATGTACCAGCGTTGTGGTTGTAAAATTGCCAGATCAATAATCCCAGAATTTGGATTAATAATCAAGTGATTTGAATTCAAGTCCTGCCATGGCAGCCATGAAATTTAAACTCAATCAATAATCTTTAAATAAAAACACTCATCTTGAGTAGTGATGACTACAAAACTGTCGGAATGGCTCATAAATCCACCTGGTTCACTTAAACTCTTCAAGGAAGAAAACCTGCCCCTTGTCTGGTTTATCCTCGATGTAACTCCAGTCTCACCAATATGGTTGACCCTCCTCTACCCATTGCGGACATTGGACTTTGTCTCTGGAACTGTTGCGCTATTTGCTGAGAACTTTATTCTGCACTCTGTATGTTTCCCTTTGCTCTTCCTGTTGTACTTGAGTTTGGCTTGATTGTATTAATTTAATTTAATTTTTATTTAATAAACTTTATTTCGGACTCAAGGTCCAGACAAGGGGCAAAATTACATTAAAAAAAAATCTATCATATCATATATCATATTGAAAATAGTTCATACTAAAAAAGACTTTATTTATTTGGTATGCAAAGAACGCTGGTGGGGGTGGTAATTCTTAATTAAAGACCAAGTATTAAACCAAAGTCTTTTAATTTAGCATCTGACGAGTGTGGAACTAATACCCAGAGGGCAACAGTTTACGTCTGAATCCAGGCAGCGACACACAATGAAATTTCAAAGTACACAAGCTTATTATATGTACAGATATTCAACCATTGCATGACGTACTTATGTCAAAATCATCATCATCACTCTTCCAAATAAATGGAGGTGTTTTTCATCTTTGCCAAATGCCAGACACCCCAATGGGGAACCCCTCTGGGCCCCTTTTTATCTGATTTACTCTCTTACTTACATACAAACCTTGTAGGAGAGCTGTGAATATTCATACTTAAGTTAAAAAAACCCTTGTCACGTTGAGGTAGTCCAAGGAGTTGTATACCCAATTGGCCTTTTACACAGAAAAGCTTAAATATGACAACAATTCAAATAAATAACTAACCTTTCAATATCTATCTATCATCACATCATCTTCATTCTATCTTCTATCTATCTACTCTATCTCTATCTCTCTATCTATCTCTCTTTTTATCTCTATCTCTCATCTCTCCTATCTCTCCTCTATCTATCTACTTTTAAAACTCTCTCTGTGTGTGTGTGTCTGCGGCCGATGACGTGTGTGTCACATTCATTTTTTTTTTTCAGATAAGTTTTTTGCCCTTTGCTTCCCTGGTCCGCGCAAACAGACACTCAATACGCACGCCATTATTTTCCATTTTGCTAGACATTACACTTGTACATTCACAAATGCTCTCCTCATTACAATTTAGGAACATTTTTTTATGTACACAATTTTTATTAAAATCCTATCCCCCCCCCCCCCCCCCCCCCAATTTTTAAAAATCTTAAGAAAAATCAAACTGCTTCAACCCCATAGAAGTAGGTGAACGTTCCACCGTGAGTGATGTCACTATGCCATCCCTTTACAGATGTCCAATCGGAATGGATCTCATTTACATTCTGCCTTTTTGCCCCAGCCCCCCACCCTCCCCTCCCGCAAGCCTGTTGTTGAAGCGCGGTGATCTGACCGTGTGTGGGAATAGAGAAAGCAAAGGATAGGGGGTATAGGGAGTGGGGATTAGATTGACTGCCCAGACCCCTCCCTTCCCTCATCTAACCACCCCCACTCTTTTCCCCTGCTCTCCCCCAACCCTCCTCTCCCCCTCCCTCCACACTCTTCCCCCTTCCTCCCCCTTACCCCATCTCTCTTCCTCCCCTCCCTCCCCATCCTTCGTCTGCCCCCTACCTCTCTCAACGCCCCCCTCCACCCCTCTCAATCCTCCCCCTCTCCATTTTCCCTCTCCTCACCCCTCTGCCCCCTCTCCACCCGCCTCCCACCTCCCATCCCCTCTCTCCCACACATCCCTCTGCCCTCTTCCTCGCCCACTCAGCACCCCTATACCCTCACTCTCCCCCACCCCCCTTCCCCCCTCTCCCCCACCACCCCCTTTCATTCCCCCTCGCTCCACACTCTTTACTCCCCTCTCTCGCCTAGCCCCATCTCCCCCCCTCCCCTCTCCATCTCCCCACGACCTCTCCCCACTCGACCTCCACCTCCCGAACACCCCCACAATTCTCTCCTCCCCACTCTCCCCAACACCATCTCCTCACACCCTCTGCCCTCTCGCCCCTCCGCTCCTCCCCAACCCCACCCCTCCTCCTCAATCTCGCATATATAGCGTCGTCGACGCGCTCGCGCCATAAGAGCTGCGACTCCACCGCACCTTCCCCAACCACCCTTCCATTTTCTCCCACACTCCCCTTTTTCCCTACCACCTCTCTTACTCATCCCATTCCCCCCCCCAACCACCGCCACCCCCCTCACCCACTACGGTCCCCCTCCTCTCTACCCACCACTCCCCCTACCCCTCTCCCCCCTCCCTCTCCACTCTTCCACATCTCTCCCCCCATTCCCAACACCCCTGTCCCTCCCCACCTCTCTCCCTTCCCCCTCCCTCCCTATCTCCCCCCACCCTTTTTCTCCCCTACCCCTTTCCTCCCCTCTTGCCGACACATCCCCCCCTGCAGCCCCTCCCCTCCTCAATTCCACTCCCAACACTCGCCCCCTACACCACTCTCCACTTCCCGATTCACCCACTCTTCCACTTCTCTCCACTCCCCATCCCTCCACCCCTCCCCATCTCCCTCCACCACCCCTCTCTCCCCCCTCCCTTCCCTCATCCCCTCCCTCACTCTTGTTTAACCCCTCTCAAAACCACTCCCGCTCAACCCCTCCCTCGCACACTCAACCCCTCCCCCCCCTCCCTCCCCTACCACTCTCCCCCTCCCTGCACACTCTTCCCTCTCTCTCCGTATCCCCTATCCCTCGATCCCTACCCCCACTCGCCACATTCTACACCCCCTCATCCCTCTCCTCCTCCCCTCCTCCCTCTCTTCCCCTTCTCCATCACCTCGCCCCTTCTCCCGACCTACCTCGCCCTACCTCCTCTCCACAACTCCCCGTCACCCGAACCCTCTCATCACCCCCTCTCCCCACCTCCTCCTCCCCTTCCCCTCTCTCTCCGCATCCCCCCTCCATATCCCGCTCTATGTTCACTCTCCTCCCTCCTCCCCTTCCCCCCCCTCTTCATTCCCCCCCCCTCCCCACCCCTCTTCACCCCCCATAAATCATCCCACCCCCCTCCGCCTTCCCCTCGCATCAAATCTTGCAGCACTCGCAAAATCGTCCCGCTACCCCACTCCCGCTCACTTCCCACTACATATCTTCTCCCCTCTACCCTCCACCAACCTCTCTCCTCCACCCTTTCTCTCTCTCTCATCCCCTCCTCTCTCTACCCCCTCCTCCCCCACCCCCTTCCCTCCTCTCCCCGCCCACCCTCCTTCCTTCTCTCCCAGCCCTTTTTTTCCCTCTACACTCCCCCCCCCGTTTCTCCTACCCCATCCCTCCTCCACCACTCCCTCCCACCACCCTTCCCCTTTTTTGCAACCTACCCCTCTTCCAACCACTCCACCCCTCCTCCCCACTCTTGCCACTTCTCTCCCTTCCCTCCCCTCACTCCCCCGCACACCCTTTCTCGCGCTACCCCTCTCTCCCATCTTCCACCACTCACGGCCACCCCCTCCCTCTCTCGCCGGACTGCCACCGCTTACATCCCCCTACCCCACTCCCCCTCTTCCACCTCTCTCCTCCATTGCCCCACCTCCCTCTCTCCACCCCACCTCTCTCCTCCCCACCCTCGTCACCCCCCTCCCTATCCTAACATCCCCCACCCCTTTTCCCTCCGCCTACTCCTCTCATTCCCTCTTCCACCCACTCTCCCATTTTCCCCCCTACTCTCTCCCACTCCCACCATCTCCCCTACACTTCTCACCCTCCTTCCCCACTTCCACTTCCTGTCCCCCATACCCACATCCCCCACCTCCCCATAGATCCCTCCCCAACCCCTTTCTCCAACCTCACCCCCATCCTTCCCTCTCTCCTCCCCCACTCTTCCCCTCTCTCTCACTCTCCTCACACCCTCCCCACATCCTTCCCCCTCCCCCTTCCCTCCTCACTCTTTTTCCCTCTACTCTCCCCTACCCCTTCTCCTTCCGATTACCCCTCCCACCACAACTCTCCCCCCTCTCTTCCCCTTCCCCTCCTCAATCCCCTTCCCCTCCTCCCCTCTCTCGACCCTTTTTCCCCTCCGCTAACCTTACTCTAGCCTCCCCCCACCCCGATCCCCACTGCCCCCTCCCTGAACTCCTTCCCACAGTCCCCTCCCCAACCCGCCCCTCTCTTTTCTTTCCTCCCCTCCCCCCTCATCCATCTTCTCTCATCCCCTCGTCCTCACGCAACCCCCTACCTACCCCCTCTCCTCCCCCCACCTCTTCACCCCATCTCCCCCCCACGAGCAGCCTTCCCCTCGATCTGCCACCACTCCCCTGCTATCCTTCCTCTCACCTCTCAACGCGCCACGTCTTTCCCCATCCCCCCGCATCTCCTCCTTCTCTCGCGCCCTCGGTATGACCCTTTCTCTCTCTCACTCAATCCCCTCCGCCAACTCACCCCCGTCGCCCTCTCCCCACCATCTCTCCCTCATCCTTTCTCTCTCTGTCCCACCCTCCTCTCTCTCCCCCTCCAATCTCTTCTCCACCTCACCCCTAAACCCCACTTCCTCCCCCTCTTCCAATTATTTTCTGTTCAGCATAAGTGTTTGTTCCCGCCCTTTTGATTCCATGGTCCGCCAAACCAGACCCTCAAAAACGCCGCCATTATTTTCCCATTTTGCTAGGGGAGATTTACGCTTTTACTTCACCTAATGCACTCCTCATTACATTTAGGACATTTTTTACATCACATTTTTAATAAATCCTACCCCGCCCCAATAAATTTCAAAATCTTAAAAATAATCAAAAATGCTCTCACCCATAGTAATGTTGGTGGAACATTCCATCGTGTGATGTCATAATGCCCAATGCTCACAGAGAATGTCCAAGTCGGAATGGATCTCATTTAACATTAGCCTTTGCTCCAGACCCCAGCCCCCCCCCCCCCTCCCGCATCCTTGTGTCGAAGCCGTGATCCCGAGAGAAAGAGGATAGGGGTGATAGGGAGTGGAGAATAGAGATGGACTAGCCCCAACCCCTCACCCTCATCCTCTCTACCTACCCCACGGTCTTTCTCCCCCTCTTCTCTCCCCTCACCCCTCACCCCCTCCCTCCACAAACTTCCCCTCCGCTCCCCTACCGCCCATCTCTTCCCCCTCCCCCGCACCTATCTCGTCTCCCCCTTCCCCATCTCTGCACTCATCCTCCCCACCCCTCTCTCCTCCCCCCCTCATCCGTCACAGCCCACTCCTCTCCCCTCCTCCTCCCACCCCATCACTCTCTCCCCCACCCCCCTTCCCTCTCTCCCCCCCAAACGCCCCTCCCAACCCCATCGCCTGGCCCACTCTTTTTTTCCCACCCTCCACACTCTTTCCCCCTCTCCTCCCCTACACCAATCTCCCGGGCGCCGGAGGGCGCCCTCCCTCCCCCCACACCTCTCACCCCCCGCTCCCGCTCTCTCGCTCCTCTCCCCCACATTTTCTCCTTCCTCCCCTCTCCATCTACCTCTACCACCCCTCTACTCACGTCTCGCCTCCTGCTCCTCCTCACACCCCCATACCCTCTCTCACTCCCCACCAAACCCCCACCCCTCTCATCACCGGCCACCACCCCTTCCATCTCTCCCCCACCCCCTTTTTTCCGTACCCCTCTCGTCCCTCTTCCACCACTCCCTACTAATCCCCACCGCCCACCTCTCCCACTTCCTCCACTCCCCCTACACCTCTCCCCTCCCTCCCTCACGACTCCCCACTCTTCCACATCTTTCTCTCCCCTTCCCACACCCAGCCTGTCCCCTCCACCCTCTCTCATCTCTCTCCCTCCCCCCTCCCTCCCTACCATCAGACCCCCACCCCGTTTTTTTCTCCCCTACCCCTTTCTCCACTCTTTCCACCACTCACCCCCTCGTCTTCATCCCACCCTCTCAGCATCATTTCCACTTTCCACCACTGTGGTCCCCCCCTACACACTTCTCCCCTCTCCCCCTCATCCCCACTCCTACCACTTCTCTCTCGTCCCCATCCCCTCACACTCGTCCCCATCTCCCTCTCTCCTCCTCCCCACCCTCCCACCCCTTCCTACACTATCTCCATCTGTCTACATGCCCTTACAGTTGCTGTCTCTGCCTCCTCTCTCTGCTCTTTCACCCAATCTCTCTCTGCCCTCACTCTCTACTAACACCGCCCCCGCTAAGACAACGCCTGCACTTGGGGGCTATGCAATCAGTGGATAAGGGCTGTCACAGGGGTAAAGGAGCAAATTAATAATATTAATATAATATCAAAGGGGGTAGATATAGCGTGTGTGCGGGGGGTAGTTAGTGTGTGTGACCCAGTGTGGTGGGAATAGAGAAAGAAGGATTGGGGGTGATAGGGAATGGGGAATAGATGGACTTGCCCCTTACATCTCCCCACCCACACTTTCCCCTCTCTCTTCCACCCCTCTTCCCTTCCTCCCATCCACACACTTTTCCCCTTCCCCTCATCCTACCCCATATCCCTCCTCAAATTCCCTCCCCCCCCCTCACCCCACGATCCCCTCTCTCACCAACCACACCTCTCTCGCTTCTCCGTCCTCCCCTCACCCATCCATCTCTCCTATCGCCACCCCTGCACTCCACCCCCCCGCAACTCCTCACACCCTCCCACTCCTACCCCTCCTCCTCGCCAACCCATCCCTTCTCCTTCCCCCCATCCCCCTTCTCCTCCCCCCACCCCCTTCCCCTTCCCTCTCCCCTTCCCCCCTCCCCCCCTCTTCACCCTCCTTTCACACATCTTCCCCCACTCTCCTCCCTACCACCCTCCCTCCTCCCCTCTCTCTCCCCCCTTCCCCCACACCTCTCCCCCTCCCCAGCACCCACCCTCTCTCCTCCCCCTCATCCTCCCGTCTCCTCACACCCCGCTCTCCTGCCCCCCTCCTCCACCCACCGCCCACCCTCCCCACCCCCTTCCCTCTCGATTCACCCCGCCCCCTTATCCGCTACCCACCTCGTCCGCCTTCCACCATTCCCACCTCATCCCCCTACCCCCTGTCCTCTTCCACCATTCCCCCTACCCCTCTTCCCCGCCCTCCCCATCTCTTCCACTTCTCTCAACCCTTCCGCCACCCCTCCCCCCTACCCTATCCCTCTCCCTCCCCCACCCCCTCTCACCCCGCCATCCCCACCCCTTTTAGCCCCTATCGCTCCCTCCTTCCCACCACTCCCCCCCTACTCCATTCCCCTCCCTCTCTCCCACTTCCACACAACTGCTCCCCCTATCCTCCCCACTCTTCCACTTCTCTCCTCTCCCCCACTTCAACCCGCTCCCACCCTCACCTCTCTCCCTCCCCCACCCTCTACCCCCCTCCCTCTCTATCTCCCTCTTCCACAACTCCTCCCACTCCCTCTCCCTCCTCTCCCTCTCCCTCTCTCCCACGTCCACCACTCGCCCCTCCCCCCCACTCTTGCATCTTCCTCTCCCCATCCCCCACCTCTCCCCACTCCACCTCCCAACCTTTCTCTCCCCCCCCTTCCCACTCTACCTCCCCAAACCCCTCTTTCCCCACTCTCCCCCACCGCCTCTGCCCCATCCTCCACAATCTTCCCCCCCTCCTCTTACCCCATTCTCCCTCCTCCCCCATCCCCCACTACCCATCTCCCCCTTCCCATCCCTCTCTCCCTCCGCCACCCCTCTCTTCTCGTCCCCCTCTATCCATCTCCCTCTCCTCACCCCTCTCCCTCCCCTCACTCCTCCACCCCAATCCCTATCTCCCCCTCACCCCCCTTCCCTCTCCCCCAAGTCCCCTTCCCCCCCCTCGCCCTCTCCACTCCCCACTCCTCACTATGTCCCCCCTCTCTCACCCCCTCCCCTACCCCATCTCCCCCCTCACACACACACCCCTCCCCTCTCCCCATCCCAACAATACACCCTCCCCACTCCCCCCTCAGTTATCTCCACCCCTCCCATCTCCCTCTACTCACCCCGCTCCCTCTTCCCTCCTGCTCCTCACCACCCCATCCCTCTCTCCCCCACCCCCCCTTTCCTCTCTCCCACACCCCCCTTCAATCTCTCCCCACCCCCTTTTTTCCATACCCCTCTCTCCCTCTTACCCACAACGCCCCCTAACCCCCACCTCTTCCCCTCTCCCACGTCCACCAATCCCCTAAATAAAACCCCTCCCCCCCCCCCTCCTCCTCAATCTTCCACACTCTCTCCTCTCTCCCCTTCCACACCCCTGTCCCCCTTCCCACCTCTCTCCCTCCCCCTCCCCGCCCTATCTCCCCCCACCCCTTTCCCTAACCCCCTGTCCCCCTCTTCCTCCACTCCCCCCTCTCCACCGTTGCCAACACCACTCCCCCTACACCTCTCCCCGCCCTCCCCCACTCCTTTCACTTATCTCATCCCCATCCCCCACCTCTCCCTCTGTCTCTGGCCCTTCTGTCTCTGCCCCTCTCTCTGTCTCTCCCAACTCTCTAACCCCCCCCCCCTCTAGACACGCCTGCGAGTTGGGGGCTATGCATCAGTGGATAGGGCTGTCATGGGGTAAAAGGAGCAAATTAATAATATTAATATCATATCAAGGGGTAGTTAGCGTGTGTGCGGGGTGGTAGTTAGTGTGTGTGACGCGACATGCTGCCCCCCTCCCCCCCACAACCGCATGATGGGGGAACAGACCCAACGGGTCTGCACTTGGTCTAGTATACTTTTAAAACTCTGTGTGTGTGTATCTGCCAACCGACTGGGTGTGTGTCTTGTGGGTGTATGACACATTCCGTTTGTTTTCAGATAAGATATTTGCCTTTGATTCCATGGTCCGCCAAAACCAGAAACCCTCAGTCGCTGCGACATTTTTTCATCCATTTTCTAGAAGAACATTAACGGTCTTTAATTCACTAATGCCTCCCTAATACTTTAGACAGTTTTTACGTACACATTTTCAATAAAACCTCCCCCCCCTCAATATTTCAAAACATGTTAAAAAAATCAAACTGCTCTCACCCATCAGAATGTTGGGAACATTCCATCGTGATATTCACAATGTGCCCAATGCTCACGAGATGTCCTATCGAATGGATTCTCATTACCATCAGCCTTTGAATCCGCTCCAGCCCCCCCCTCTCCCGCCTGATTTCCTGCACCTTCACATTGTGGTGATTATCACAAATGCCATCCCCCTACAGATCTCATTTACATCGGCCTTTGCCACCCCCGCCCGCTCCGCGACCCCCCTGGCCCAGGCCCCCCCCCCCGCACCCCCCGGCCGCCGCGCGCCGTCCGCCCCGCCCCCCCCCCCCGCGCTTGCGCGCACCCGCCCCCCCCCTGTTGCCCCCACCCCCCCCCCGCCGCCCCCACACCCCCCCGCCAACCGAGACTCCCGAGCCCCCTGCCCCGCCCGGCCCCCCAACCCCGTCCCCGCCCGCCCATGTCACAAGACCCCGCCCCCTCCCCCCCCACCCCCCCCCCCCGCAGCCTGTGTCCGAAGTGCTCTTCCCGTGTGTGGGAATAAGAAAGAGGATATGGGTGATAGGAAATGGAATAAATGGACTGCCCCTACCTATCCCTCACCACCTCCCACTCTAACTCCCCACTCTTTCCCCTCTCTCCCCCCACCCCTCTCACCCTCCCTCCCCACTCTTCCCCTCCCTCACCTTATCCCATCTCCGCTCCTCCCATCCCTCCCCCCCTCCCCCAACCACCCCTCTTCCCCCTCTCCCCCACACCTCTCTCCTCTCTCCCTCCTCCCCATCCATCTCTCCTCCCCCCCTCTCCATCTCCTCCCCTCACTACTCCTCCCAATCCATCCCTCTCTCCCCCACTCCCCTTCCCTCCCTCCCCCTTCCCCCTCCCCACTCTATTCAAAACCCTCCTTTCCACACTCTTCGACCTCCTCTCCCCTGACCCCCCTCCCTCCTCCCCTCTCCCCCCCTCCACCCTACAAAACCTCTCCCCTCCCCTCCCCAACCTCTCTCTCTCCCCCTCCCATCTCCGTCTCCTCACCTCCCAACTCCCTGCCCCCCCTCCTCCCTCCCACCCCCATCCCTTCGCCACCCCCCCTTCCCTCTCTCACCTACCGCACCCCTTTCCCTCTACACCCCCTCTGTCCCCCACTCCAAACACTCCCACCTAGCTATCTCCACTAACCCCCTGTCCCTATCTTACCACCATTCCCCCCCCACCCCTCTTCCCCTCCCTTACCCACAATCTATACCACTTCCTCTCACCCTTCCACCCACCCCTCCCCCCTCCTCATCTCCATCTCACCTCCAGCCTCCCCTACCTAAGCTGAGCTAGCCCTCATACCCTCACTCCTCCCCTACCTCCCCACCATACCTTTTATCCCTATCAAGTACCTTGCCGCACTCTTCCCACCACTCCACCTACCCTACCCATTCCCCCTCCCTCCTCCCACATTCCCAGCCCTCCCCCCTTAGCCATGCCCACTCTTCCACTTGTCTCCTCCCCACTTCACACCGTCTAATCCCACCCCACCTCTCTCCCCCCCACCCCTCTCCCACCCCCTCCCTCACCATCGCCCTTCTTCACACCACTCTCCCCTCCCTCTTCGCCCTCTACCCATACTCCCTCTCTACCACTTCCACAACTACCCACCCCTCCCCACGCTTGCACTTCTCTCTCCACCTTCCTCCACCTCTCGTAATCTTCCCATCTCCCTCCCCAAACCCTCCTCCCCCCCACCCCTCTCCCCTCCCTCCTCAATCTTACCCCTCCTCCTCCCATACCCCATCTCCCTCCCCCCCTCCCTCCCCTCCCCCCCACACCCATACTCCCCGCTGTCCCATCCTCTCTCACTCCCCCAAACCTCACTATCCTCCCCCTCTCCATCTCCCTCTCCTGCACCCCTCTCCTCCCCTCCCCTCCCACCCCCACCCCTCCAACCCCCACCCCCCTTCCCCTCTCTCACCCCACCCCTTCCCCCTCGCCCTCCATCCTCTCTCCCCCTCCACACGCTTCCCCCTTTCTTCCCCCAACTCAATCTCCCCCCTCCTCTCTCCCCCTCTTCCCCGCCCCCCCTCCCCTCACCACCACATTTTTTCTCCTCCCCCTCGCCACTCTCCCTCTACCCACCCCTCTCCCTCTCCCTCCTCTCCTCCCCACCCCATACCTCACTCCCCACAACCCCACTTTCTCTCTCACCCACCCCCCTTCCAGCTCTCCCACACGCTATTTTTTCCCATACACGTCTTCCCCTCTTGCCAACTCTCCCCTAACCCCACCCCTTCCTCTCACCCCACTTCCCCACTTATCCCCCTAACAAACTCTCCCCCTCCCTCCCCACTCTTCCTCATCTCTCTCACCTTCCCACATACCTGTCCCTCCCAAAACCCCTCGCTCCCTCACCCATCCCTCCTATCTCCCCCCACCCCTTCTTCCCACTTACAACCACTACCCCCCCTCTCTCTCCCACTTGCCACCAATCCCCCTACACCTCTCCCCCTCCCTCCCCACCTCTTTCCACTTCACTCTCCACCATCCCCCACTCTCTCCCCATCTCCCTCTCCCCTCCTCCCCACCTCTCCTCCCCTCCACCCCTCCTACTCCCTCTGTCGTCTGCTCTTCTGTCTCTGCCCCTCTCTCTGATCCTCTCCCAACTCTCCTCTACACTCACTCACTAAAACCCCCCCTCTAGACCCGCCTGCGAGTTCGGGGAGCTATGCATTCAGTCTGGTTAGGCTGTCCTGGGTAAAAAGGAGCAATTAATAATATTAATATAATTTCAAGGGGGTAGTTTCAAGCTGTGTGCGGTGTAGTTAGTGTGTTACGCGACATGCGCCCCCCCCAATCACCGCATGATGGGGGAAACCAGACCCAACGGTCTGCACTTGGACTAGTATACTTTTAATACTCTCGCGTGTGGTGGTGTCCTGCCAACCGACTGGGTGTGTGTCTTGTGGGTGTATTCACATTCCCGTTTTTTTTCAGATAAAATTTTGAGGCCTTTGATTCCATGTCCGCCAAAATCAGACCCCAAACGCAGCGATGTTTCCCAGTTTGCTATGACATTACAGTTTTACATTTCACTAATGCCACATCCTAATTACAATTTAGACATTTACGTACACATTTTCAATAAATCCTTCCCCCCCCCCACCACATATTTCAAAATGTAAAAAAAAATCAAAACTGCTCTCACACCCTTAGAATGTTGGTGAACATATCCATTTGTGTGATGTTCAAAATGCCCAATGCTCACAGATGTCCAATCGTAATGGATTCAATTTACATCAGCCTTGCCTCCAGCTCCAACCCCTCCTTCTCCCGCCAGATGTTCCACCACATTCATTGTGTTATATCCCAATGCCATCCCCCTACAGACTCATTACATCGGCCTTTGCCCCCCCCCCCCCCCCCGCAGCCTGTGTCGCAGGCTTGATCCCGTGTGTTGGGAATAGAAGAAAAGAGATTTGGGGTTGATAGGAATGGAATAGATGGACTGCCCCTACCTTTCCCCCACCACACTTTCCCCTCTCTCCCACCACTCTTCTCCCTCCCTCCACACTCTTCCCCCTCCTCCCCTACAACCAACTCCCTCCGCCCAATCCATCCCCCCTCACCCCACACCCCTCTCTCCCCCCCACCTCTCTCCCCCATCCCCATCCATCTCTCCCCCGCCACCCCCCTCTCATCTCTCCCCCCGCTCCATCCTCAACCTCTCCACACCTCCCCCTCCACCTCCCCAACATACCCTCTCTTTCCCCCACCGCCCCTTCCCTCTCTCTCCCCCACCCCAATTCCCCCCTCGTCCTACCTCCTTCCCCCCCTCCCCCTCTTCACCCTCCTTCCACACTCTCCCCTCTCTCTCTCCCTACCACCTCCCTCCCTCCCCTCTCCCCCTCCCACACCTCTCTCTTCCCTCCCCCCCCCTCCTCCTCCTCTCCCCTCTCCATCTCCGTCTCCTCACCCCTCTCCCCCTCCCTGTCCCCCTCCTCCTCCCAGCCCCCCATCGCTCTCAATGCCCCCCCTCACTTCCTTCTCTCATCCTCGCACCCTTTCCCCTACCCCTCCTGTCCCTCTTACCACCACTCCCACTTCTTTCCCCACCCCTACCCCTGCCCTCGTCCACCATTCCCCCCTAACCGCCTCTCCCCCTCCCTTCCCCACCTCGTCACCCTTCCCCCACACCCACTCCCTCCTATCCCTCTCCCAATCCCACACCTCTCCATCGCCCCTCCCCCCCCACCCCTTTTACTCTATCCTCTCTCCCTCTTCCACCATCTCCACCCAATAACCCATTCCCACCCTCACCCTCTCCACACTTCCAGCACTCCACCCCCCTATCCATCTCCACTCTTCCACTCCTCCACCACATATCACCCACCTTATCTCCCTCTTCCCACCCCACCTCTCTCCCTCCCCCCTCCCTCCCTATCTCCCCCCTCCCTTTCCCCCTACCCCCCCTCCCTCTTCCACTCATCTCCCCCTCCCCTCCCTCTCTCTCTCCCACTTCCCACCACTCCCCCCTACACCTACCTCCCCCTCCCTCTCCCACTCTTCACTTCTCTCATTCCCTCCATCCCCCACATCTCCCCATCTCCCCCCTTAAAACCCAACCCTCCTCCCCACTCTTCCCCCTCACCCTCCGCTCCTCGCCCCTCCCTCCACCGCTTCTGCAGTCGCTTCACATGCTGAAGGAGGTTCCCTCACTGTTGGCGCTGCTCGTGAAGCCATTGCACTTTCCCCCAGCCATCTCCATTCCAGCTGTGGGTTTTCCAGAGAATCAAGCAGCTTTGTCTCTCTCCAATTCATAGCCCAACTCATCGCCCGGCTCCCCTCCACCCCCCCTACCTATTCTCATCTCCTCCCCGTCTCCTCCGCTCCCCTCTGCCTCTTCCCCATTCTCTCTCTGCCCTCACACTCTAACCCCTCTCTCTAGATGGCTTTGAGAGTTGTTGGGGGGCTATGCATCATGGATAAGCAGTTATGGGAAAAAGGAGCAAATTAATAATATAATATATATATCAAAGGGGTATTCAGTGTGTGTGTGGGGTGGTTAGCGTGCTGTGATCCGCATGCCGCCCCCCACCACCCTGCTAACGTGCATTGGGGAACACCCAAACGGGTCTGCAACATGCTCTAGATACTTTTAAAACTGTGTGGTTGTGTTTCATGGTGTGGAATGTGTTGGGTCATTTGCCTTTGAACGTATCTCCTCAAGATACAATGCGCCGAAACAGGGGATATTTTTATATTTTTACATATACTGTAAGATTTTCCTTGTGATTTACAACTGCCAGGCCCACTGCCCGCTCCAGTCGGCCCCGACCACCCGCCCGCTTCACAAGGTTTCAAGGCACCCTCTCCCATCTCTCTTTCCCCGCTCATTCCCCCTCCCCCCCCCTCCTCCCTCCTCCCCATCCTCTTCCCCACTCCCTCCCTCTACCCCC